>JBBPBT010000686.1:1507817-1532350 GCA_037974875.1 Cicer bijugum
GCTGTTGTTTTATTTATTAATTTGTTTTTGAAAATGATTTTTTCTCGTTTATATTAATTATTATTTTTTTCGTATGTTGTGATGAGCATCTTTAATTTTTACTTACAAGATGACTTTTTAGTTTTCTAATTTCTTAGTTTTATACAAGATACAGTTAAGAATGGTTAATTAGAGAGAAAAAAAAATGTTTTTAATTTAATTAATTATTAAGAAAATTTATTCGAACGAAGTGATGAATTTATTGCAACTTAATTTGTGTAATGTTGTACACCTTAGAAAAATCCTAAAATCCCATTTATGCTGATCATTTGAATGAATTTTAAACAAACCGTAAAAAATTATAAAATAAAAAGTATTCTTGCAGGAAGCAAATTAGTATATATTACACTCGTGGGCCTTAGAAAAATATACAAAAAACATTTAGCTATACAAGATTATTATTTATTTAATTAAGATATATAACTTTTTTGCCATGGAAGGCACATAGTTAACGAGACAATAATTGATAACTTCAAAATATATATACTAAATCAAAATAACTAAATTTTGGTCATCTCATTTGGCAAGAGGAGTCTGATCAGAACAGAAGAATAAAAAAAAAGGCGACAAAAAATGAAGAAAAAGCTGAGTTGAAACAATAGTAAATGAAACATGAATGAAAAATATGAATAAAAAGGCACTTACTTAAATCATTATCCATTCAAATGATACAAAGTAAAATGCATATTGATAAGTAAAATACTTGAATGCTTGAATGCTGCAAGAAGTCTAAGGACTCTTCAAAAGCAAGTCAGATAGGTCTTTAAATAAAGCTAAACCGTCGTCAAAAAACTTGATTTCCAAAAGTTTCAAATTCTTCCACCTTTCATCAAACTCAGCCTTCTTTGTTCTGTCAAGCAACTTCCTTCGCGTTTTGAACACATCCACATTAAACAACAACATTTCACTCAATTCAATATCTGACTCCTCTGACTCTTCTTTATCTTTGCTCCAAAGTTTCTTAGAAAGATCGAATATTTTCTGCTCGTGTGAACTGGTAAAAATAGGAGGAAATTTGCTGTTTTTTTTTCTTTTTAAATTTACTCTTTAATTTACGAATTTTCTCTCTAAGTTGAGTGCTAGTAGGATTGAAACTGAGTTGCTTTTTCAAATAGCGGTACATATCACTACGGCATGAAGCTGAATTTAAATCTATACCTGCTAGGCTTTGAAGAATAATAACTTCGTCATTCTCAGAAAATAGTCTCTTAAAAAACTTTGTTTCATTTGCAGCCTTTAGGGATGAAGAAGCTTGCTTCGAAGATTTTATTTCTTTTTCCATCAAGATAGGAACAAAAACACGATTTTGGATTCTGAAAAGGAAAAAGATTGGTTTTTAATAAAGGTGGAGGAGTGTTACCGACTAGTATATATATATAAATAAAAGGAAAGGATTGGTTTTACTTTTTTAATTATGGAACCATTGTATTCTATTAAAATATAAATAAAAAATCTTGCATTCTTTCATTTTGTTTTAATTTTATTCCCTCTCGAACAATGTGCATGTGAGAAACCAATATATGGGAGAAATGTTCGATAATCAATCAACCGTTTGTATTTTTACACCTTAACATTTTTATACTCATTAAACAATTTATTTTATATTTATATAATTTTTTCTATCATATCACTAACGTACCTTATAATTCTCTTTATATCTGTTTCTCTTTAATTATTATATGTGTGCTTATGAAATATTTTTTTATAAATAAACGCCTTTCCAAAATAAATATAAACCACAATTAAATAAATAGCATTGTTGTGAAAATTAAAACTATGTTTCTTATTTACAAATAAAGCTATCGGTTTTAACGCTTTAATTTTTTTTTTATAGTGCTTTCAATTTCTTTGTGTGCTAATGCTCTTTTTACCACCTAAGCATTTACTAAACCCCCTAGATGATACTTTGAAGGAGCATTGTGTTATGTGTATGTAAAGAATTACTTCATTGTGTAATTATGTTTTCTTATTCAATAAAGTCACACATTCTCTCTATTTATTTCAACACTTTCTATTTTTAATTATATTCATCTATTAATTGGTCCGACTTGCCAGATTGTTTATTTGGATAGCTAGAGAAAGAGACCAAATACCGGTAAATTGAATTAATGCGACCAAAGAAGATGGAAACAAAGGTGAACGAGTTGGAGACAGAAGTTGCATCGCTCAAACAGACTTTGGCGGAGATGCGACTTCAAGTCGCTTAGGATCAGGAAAAAATTGTGTCGCTCATATCCCAAAGTCTTGCAGAGAAGAGTGTATATTCAGAAACTTTGAAGAGGAAGGACCAACAAATTCATGGTGAAAACCTCGATAAATTTCATAAATCTGTGAAGAAGGTGGAACTCCCCTCGTTTGATGGTGAAGATCCTGCAAGGTGGATAGAGCTGTAGAGATTTACTTCAGGGTTCTTAATACGAGCACGAAACTAAAGGTGAGTTTGGCCCAATTATGCATGGCGGGGTCAACGATTCATTTTTTTAAAGTGTTGATGGAGGAAGAAGCGAATCTGACTTGGGAGAAGTTTAAGAATGCTTTACTTGAATGTTATGGAGGGATTGGAGAAGGAAATTTGTTTGAATAACTCTTTTCGATTAAGCAAAAGGGAATTGTGGAAGAATATATCAAGGATTTCGAGAGGCTAGTGGCGCAAGTGGATCAAATACTCGATTCACAATTTTTGGGTTACTTCTTACATGGTCTTCGGGAAGGAATAAAGGGGCGAGTGAGGAGTATGATAGCGATGGGGTCGGTCTCGTGCTCAAGATTGATGAACAGGGCACAGGTTGTTGAGATGGAATTTTCCGAGAAGAAATTGAATTGGGTCGAGTTGCGTAGTGCCAACCAAAGGAGTGGATTCAAAGGAGTTTTCAACAGGGGAACCCACAGTATGTTAGTGGGTCTCGTTTAGAGTGGGGTTATGGGAAGTCTAACAAGGAAAATGGAAATAGGTTTGGGCCAAAAAATGATAACTGGGCTGATTCATGGCGGGATATACCTCGAGACAGAGGGGTTAGACACCTGTCTTATCATGAGTTGATGGAGAGGAGGAGGAAATGGCTATGCTACAAGTGTGGGGGAAATCATCACCCACAACACCAATGCCCTGACCGTCATTTTAAAGTAATGAAGGTCATGGCGGGTGAGAAGGAAGAAGATGAAGTCGAAAATGAAGAGAAGTACAACAACATGTCTTTGAGCAATATCACTAAGGTTAAAAAAAGCGACACAAGACCATGAAATTAAAGGCTAAAATGAATGGAATACCCATTTTACTCTTAGTTGATAGTGGTGCTACTCACAATTTCCTTGTTGAAAAATTAGTAAAAGCACTTGGTTGGCCCATCAAGCGAACTGGAACAATGAGTATCAAACTAGGTGATGGATTTCAAACTACCACATAGGGAAAATGTCTGGAAAATGAAGTTGAGGTTGGGACTACTAAATTCAACATTAAAGCTGTTTTGTTTGATTTAGAAGGGGTCGACTTAGTGTTGGGGATGGATTGGTTGGAAACAATAGGGAGAATGTGGGTGGATTGGAAGGAGAGAGTGATGAAATTTAAATTGAAGGGACAATGGGTCCAATTCAGAGAAGGAGGAGGTGCTGCCTGTAACGCTCCAAATTTTTAATCCAAAACGTTACTTAAAAAAAATTATTTCTTAGAAAAGTTTACGAGTTTGTGTGTGTGTGTGTGAATACTTTACATTTATTCATTTTAAATAATTAGTAACAATCACATTATTTAATATCATTAAGAACATATTTATTCAAATTTTAAAACAATGTAAATACAATTATTTTTAACGAAAGGGAATCACTTCTGTATTTATAGAATTCTAGTACATTTTAAAAGTTGGTGACAAAATATTAAAAGAAACTAAAAAATATTGGACAAAATATTAAAAGAAACTAAAAAATATTCGCCACACGTCAATACTCATTAACTACTCTTGAATTTCCTCGAACTCATTAGTATCTAAAATGTTGTAAGGGTCAGTTTTTTCCATTATTCACATCAAACCAAAGCTAAACATATAGAAGAATAACACAAAACATATAAACGTAAAAACTTCCAATTTTAAAGAAAAAATGTGCAAACTGGCAAATTGTATATCAACATATATGCATAATGAATGCTCCTAAAACTATATGATCCAGATATAACATTGCCACTAAGAATCATGTCATATGCATTCAAAATCACTTTTTAAAATCATCACCTTATTCACATATCATTAAGAACACTTACGCACATTCATATCATGAGCATCACAAAAATAATCATAAAAATTATGACTTTCACCACATACACATAAAAATAGAAACTTGATATCTTATAGGCCATAAAAATTAACACTTTAACGTATATAACAAGAAAATTCACACTCCAACTAATATACATAATAAAAGTTAAAACTTTATCACATATAAGGTAAAAATTCAAATTTTATTTCGTATCCATCATAAAACTACAGTTTTATCACATATAACATAAAATAAACATATCATAGGAACCAGATGGGTGTTTAGGAACAAAATAGATGAAAATTGAGTCATAACTAGGAATAAAGCTGGACTAGTTGCTAAGGGTTATAATCAAGAAGAGGGAATAGATTATGATGAAATCTGATTCCTATGAGAAACAAATCGATTGCAATATCGATTATCTTGTGACTTGACAAAGAATTAGCTTTATGAAATCGATTGCACAATCAATTTATGACATACAGTGTCTGAATTGTCAAATTAAGAAACGCGAACATCGATTGAATAATCGATTTGTAGACCCAGACATCTGTATTTGCTGAAGTAGTCATCAAATCAATCGAATGATAAATCGATTGATGTGTTGAATAACAGTTTAAGGAATCGATTGAAGAATCGATTTATGTTTCCCCAGACTTCAAAAGTGAGAAACTTTTCAAAACTCGAACCCGAGCATCGATTGAGTCAAATTTTTTAAAACCTGAACTTAACTGAATTGATTTGGAAATCGATGCTGAGATGAGTAGTTCTCTAAACTGATATGACAATCGATTAGGACGTCGATTTAGTAATTAAAGAACAATCGATTTGGGAATCGATTTGAAATATGACCGTTGGAAGTTTTTACTAGCTGTTAGAAGGCAATTTTGACCAAATCTATTTCACTTCCCCAGCAACGGTAACCCAATCGATTGACCAATTGATTTACGTGTGCGAAGGTTTAAAAGGAACAGTTTGCAAATCGATTCTGAACACATAACTCAAACCCTAAATCGATTTCACCATCACTTTTCTGCATTTTTTTCTCAAAACTATCTGCTTTTTCTTAGAAATCTCACCCTTCCAAACTCTCTCTATTACATTCAAACTTCCAAAAACTCATTACTCTTGACAATGGCTCGCGTCAAACAAACTTCTTACAAATCTCCATCCTCTTCTTCCTCATCTAGTGGGCGAACCCCCTCCCCTAAAAGGGTTTCTATTCCTACCCACCAAATCTTAGCCAAAGATAAGGGAAAGAGCATTGCCATTGAACAGGAGAAATGAAAAAAGAGGAAGGCACCTCCCACTGAAAAGTTAATGGCTGATGTTATGAAGGATACGGCTCAGAAAAAGAAGAAACATATATCCTCTCCTTAACCCAAGAAATCTCCACCTGCTAAAGGTAAACAAGCTGAAGAATCTGATTTACCACCTGGTTTTCTCAAACACAAAATCCATGAAGCACGAACTATGGATTTTGCTTATTTCGACTCAAATGGATTTACATTTCAAAACCATTTGAGATTTCATGGCTTGGAAGGTCTTCTTTCCTCCTCCCTCAATACTTATCCACACTTGATTCGATCCTTCTACTCCAAATTCAAGCTGACAGAAACTGGATTTGAAGCTGAAGTCAAAGGCAAGAAGATTTCCATGACATTTGAAGAATTCTCAAAGCTGTTAGGACTGCCCTTTCATGGCAAAACTATTGATGGCAGTGATGAAGTAGACTCTACTAATGAGGAGTGGGAAGCATTAGTGGACAGGCACACGGCTGTACAAGACCTGATGATCGAAGGGTTTGTGCAAACGATTTCACTACCAATAGGTCAAATGAAGGTCCAACAACGGATGCTCATGTACGCGCTAACTCGGATGCTGGTACCAAGATCCGGTAATCACGTTGTAGTCCAGAAGCTGGACATTCTTCTGCTGTGGGGTCTATGCAAAGAGCTCAAGATGAGCTGGGCATGGATTGTGCTGAAGTATATGATGGAAGCAGCACAAGGCAAACTACTGCTCCCCTACCCACAACTGGTCACGAAGATTCTGAGACATTTTAAAGTTTCTATTGTCAATGAAGAATCTGCCAAAACTATTCTCACTTTTGGCGAATCAATTGTAAACCAAATGCAATTGAAACGCATAAATGGCATTAGGAATCGAGCTCAACAAAATGCTGAACAAGCTCAGCCGAATGCGGAACAAGCTGAGCCAGTTGCAGCCCACTCTGAGTTTTTAGCCAAGCTGCTGGAACTCATAGAAACTCAGGCTGCTCATAATGCTAGAGTTGAAGCATCCTTGAAGAAACTCCAGGAAAATCTGCACACAGTTGCGCAGGATGTCGCTGCGATACAGGAACACCTAGGCCTTAAGTTATCATTTGAAGATGTTGCTGATATAGGCCGACAAGCAACGGAAGATCTAAATCCAGCCAACTTAGATAGCCCTGCCCCTCATGGTGAGGAGACACCTGCTGAGGCTAATACAACGGTCTTTACCTCTCCCGTAGATAATAATGAGGAACAACCCTAGATTAGTTGTTTAGGATTTTAGTTTCTCTGCTGTTTTGCAATTTTCTGGTATTGTATTGTAATATTCTGTTATAAATGGATAATATTTTAACTATTCTCTCCCGTTTTTTACCTTTTTGCATTCAACGACAAAGGGGGAGAAAATGTTACGAATTTAACTTGTGTTTTTTATGTTTCCTGTACTGTTCTGATGCTAATTCTGATACCATGTGCTAATTCATGGTCTGATTTATGTTCTGATACTAGTTGCTATGTGCTATTTGTTCTGATACCAATTGCTACTAACTATGACCTACATGTGCTAATACCATTACTAATCGTGTGCTGATACCACCACTAATCTGCTGCTAATCTGTTAAATTTTGAAATAACTATGATACTGTACTATGTGATAGTTAGCTGTGATTGCCCTGATTGAAATAGTGTGACGTTGCTATAGCTTTTATAACTCTGATACTGCATCACTAAAGTGAAAATTGTTATAGCTCTGATACTTTGAAAGTGATTATAGTACTCTGATGATATTATTTTGAATTTGTTTTTAGCTCTAAGACCCTGATATTGCTGCTGCTACTTAAATGAATCATGAATGCTAAAATTCAGGGGGAGCTTTTAAATAATTGTAATTATGATGATTAAACCTTGGAATGTAAAACTCA
The DNA here is from genome assembly GCA_037974875.1 of Cicer bijugum. NCBI lineage: Eukaryota > Viridiplantae > Streptophyta > Magnoliopsida > Fabales > Fabaceae > Cicer > Cicer bijugum. The sequence continues at coordinate 1,515,301 of JBBPBT010000686.1, forward strand.
AGTTAAAATTGTATGTTTGTCACTTAAGCAAAAAGGAGGAGATTGTTAGACATAAGTCCTCTTGATCATGATTTTGACATAATTAACAAACATACAATGTTCATGTATAATTTGATAAAACTAATGTTTTAAACTGATTTACATTTCAGGAAAAACAAGCAAACACTATACACTTGGACACAAGCTTGGAACACAAGGAATCAAGCAAAATTAGAGAATGTGCTGAAGAAAGATGAAATTCTGTCTAGTGTCATTAGTGGTTATAGTAGTTATTTAAGTAGACTCATCAATGTGATTTCATGCTTAAGTATTTGCCAAAGTAAAAATGAAATCTTAAAATAAGCAAGTAAACAAATCGATTAACAAGTTAATTGATAAATCCATTGTGCAATCGATTGCTTGACTCAGAATTAGAGTTTTCACTAAGTACATCGATTGGGAAATCGATTCATTAAAGGATTTTAGTGAAACCTGAACTCTGGGTTTAACCCTATCGATTGGACAATCGATTAGCACTTCAATTAAGAAATCGAGTTTGTAACTTACAGAGCCAAGCTAATGCTTTGCAAATCGATTGGCAAATTGATTCAGAAAACTCTCTTTCATCAGACTTGGCCTCTGTAATCAACCAATCGATTGGACAATCGATTGGGACATCAATTGAGTAATCGAGTTGTTGAGTCACAGAGCCAACCACTTACTGAAACAATCTATTGGCAAATCGATTGTGAAAAAGTTTTTTTATCAGACTTAGCCTCTGTGGTCAATCAAATTGATTGGGACATCAATTGAAATTAATTTCTTAACTTGCAAGATATATACTAATCGATTAGGTAATCGATTGAAAAAAAATGAAATGCTTAATCATATATTAGAAACATGTTCCTTGTCGATTGGCACATCTATGTTTTCTAAATAGCTAAGCCATTGTAACAATTCGAATCGATTGGTAAATCGATTGTAATAAAACAGCTGAATCATTGTGACCAGGTAAATTGATTGACGAATCAATTGGAGCAAAATACTGGAGTCACTGTGATCAGTCCAATCTATTGACAAATCGATTGGAGTAATTGTTTGAGTTACAACCCATTGCCAAATCAATTATGTTAACAAATATGAATCGAATGCGTAATCGATTGTTTTGATCTCGTTGTTTGAACAAAACACCTATAGTCGATTACTCAATCGATTTGGATATGAACATGCTTCAGTTTCTAATTTAAGCATTAAAAGAATCGATTGGCAAATCGATTCATTCTGATATTTTCAAGAAACAAGAAAAACAAGAAAACACGATAATCGATTGGGCAATCGATTAAGCTGTTTTAAACCTTTATAAAATCATTTGAGGAATCGATTTTACTGTTGTTTTTCTTAAACATATATAAACTGACTCAATCATATTTTCTTATAACCAACACACACTTGAAACACTTTTTTGATAACACTGAAATCTTGAAAAATACTTTGAGAGAAAGATTTGAAAACACACACAAATTACTATTTTGGCAAATCCTTATTGTGTGTAATTTATAGTTTGATTGAGTCGCCAACGTTAGTGATCTTGGATCTTTTATCATATCTGTAAACAACAATCTGTAAAGAACGCGAAAAACCCAGTATAGAAACTGGTAACCATCTTCATTGGTGAGGGTGTTCATCAAAGAAGAAGTTTCATCGTTATCTTGTGAGAGTTTGGTGATTAACTCCAAGGATAAGGTGACTGAGTAATAGAAGCGAGTGAGTTGGATAGATAGGCCTTGTGTGAGCTGGACAATCTGTAAAACATTCTCAAGACGATTCTATTGGAAAAGGCTGAAATCGGTTCGATTTCAGGACTGGATGTAGGCTGTCATATTGACAGCTGAACCAATATAAATCTCGGTGCACAATCTTCTTATCTTTTCTCTTTTCTTTAATATTGCATGAATGATTAATCTTGTATGGTTGTATTGATAAAGTTCTGTTTTCATTAATCTGTGAAATTAGCATTGTATGTGTTTCAGTTTTCTCATATTGCAATTGTAATTCTTTGTCTTGATAAAGTTTGAATTTATCACTGTTGATTTGGAATAATATTGATCACGTTGGTTTCGATATTAATTTCAATACTTAGGAAAAATTAGATAACGTTGCTAGTAACATTGAATAAAATATCCTAAGTACAGAGGTCAAATAACCAACAAAATATTGATGTTATATTTATTTATTTTATAAATTTGACTATTTTCTAATATGATGGTATTATTATAATGTGAATATTTTGAGAAATAAGTATAATTATAGAGATTATTTTGAATATGAAAGTTTCAGTCATTAGTAATATATATATATATATATATATATATATACATTGATTATTTTAATTACTTTAATTTGTAAAATATTAGTAATGTTTGAAAAACAAAATGGTGTTTGGAAGAATATTGAAAAGGAGATTAAATAATTATTAATTTTGTTTTAGCAAAATAAAAATAATAATAGTAAAACAAAAACATAAATAAAGGGACCAATGGGTTTGACCCATGTGTGAACCCTAATTGTTAATAAAATAAAAAAATAAAAAAAGGGGAAGGGAGGATGGGCAGCTTTAGAACCAACGATTAAACACAACAACAACCTATAGTTTGACACCGATGATCGAAAACTGTTCCGGAAAAGTTTATCCATTTTCATCCAAATTTCAGTATGTTGTTTTTCTTATTTAGTTCGTCAATTAAACACAATTTTCCAGATTTTTAACAATATCAATTTCTCTCTAAAATACCCGACTTCTCCGGTTGTAGAATTCGTTATTTTGCATCGTTCTCCTTCACCATAAGTCCGATTTGAGTCAAACCAACACCAAAACGATTGTGTAAAAATTGGCTATATCATCCACTGATTGGTTTTCTAATTTATGGTAATTTTCCTTGACCGAATTTCGAATTTAGGTTTTTTAGTATCTCCTTATAATTTATTTTGACGTTTACCCATAAACTATCAAGTTAGATCAATTGAAGGACAAAGAGTCAAATAACAAAGATTGTTTGCTCGTGGAATCATATTCGTGTATGATAAATTGAATTCATGAGTATAATTTAATGTGAGATGAACGGAAAAACCATATTTCCCAACGATTCATTCGGAGCTCGCTACGTACAGCAGTAGCCCATTGAGTGATAAATTGATTAATGTAAAAATATGGGAATTGTGAAATTAAAATGTGGAATAGAAATATTTATAAGGTGTTGATTGATTTAACTTCGTTAAATGTGTGGTATTTGATATTATTGTGATGTTTGATTTATTTTTATTAAATGTGACATATTTGATATTATTGTGATATAACATCACTATTATTAATTATACATCATCATAATCACATAAACTTATTAGAATGAATTCACTTTGTATTATTACATCACAAAAACACGTCTAATCAAACATATACATAAAATTCATTCGAGCCTATGTGATGATGTATGATTGATTATAGTTATGCTATAAATTTATAATGAGTTTATGTGATGAGATATGATTAATGATAGTGATCTTGTGAGTTTGTGATGAGAATATTGAAGTAACCCTATAGTTGGTGAAATAATTGTGATTCCAATTTGTGTTTGAGATGACAGTCTTAATGTTGTATCATAGGCCAACGAGGGGAGAAACTAAATATTGAGAATTTGTGAAGTAAATATTATTTTGTCATCATATAGGTAGAGTTTGACAAGCACTACTAGAAAAAAACGCCTTTAGAGACCAAATTTTCGGTCACTAAATGGAGAAAATCGGTCATTAAATCTAATATCGACCGATTTAGTGACCAATTTAAATCAGTTGGTAAACTGATAGTCGTTAGCTGTAGCGACCAAATCAGCGACCGAATTGAGTGATTGAATTTAGTGACCAATTTAGCGACCGAATTTAGTGACCGATTTAGTGACCGAATTTAGTGACCGATTTAGTGATTAAATTTAGTAACTGATTTAGTGACCGAATTTTGTGACCGATTTTGTGACTGCATTTTGTGATTGATTATTGAGATTGATTTAACAACCACTTTAAATTAATTTTTTATGTCATTAGCGACCGATTTAGAGATGAAATTTGTGATATAAATTATTATTTTTATTAAATATTTGATCACCAATTACGTCCCTAAATATTACCATTTTTTAAGTATATTACTTTAATGTTCAAAAGAACAATAAAAATAATTTTTAATTTATTTTCAATATCTAAAAAATTCAAACACCAAAATCATTTGAAAATATTAATCATATCAATGTATATAATTAAAGAACATAATACATTTAACTAATATTTGTAAGTACTCAAAATAATACAAAAAAAAATTTAGTTTAAACATAATATATTTAGTCAAAATAAATTGCAACATATTGGTTACTTCAGATTAACTTATCAGTATCCATCTAACTCTTCATCATCACGATCACGAGCATCATTATCAGCAATCTCATCATCAAAATCACCAGCATCATGATCACCAATCTCATTATCATTATCACTAACCCCCTCTTCATGAATTTGATCTCAAGTATATGGCATGGATTTAAAGTTCAAGCTATTCGTTAGTTGATTTATCAAGTGGTTGTTGCGCTCAACTGCTCTGTTTGTATTAGCCAATTCCTCTCGAAGTTGATCTCTTTCATTTCTCATTTCTTCAAATTCATGCCTTTGAACCCACTCTGTTGATGAAGAACATGATCCACGATAATTAGGTCTCCCTAAATATACATTAGATTCCATTCCGTGACCATATACTTGTCCTCTTTTTATTCTAGCAACCTCACACCACACAACTAATTCATTTGATGGAGGAGTTCCTTGTGAAGTTGTTTCTTGAGTCAATTCTTTAAACCTACGTTTAAATTTTTCCTGTCAACATAAACAAAAAGTTAATTAATATTTTAAAACACTTTATTTCAATATTATATGAAGAAAAAAAACCAACATAGAAAAATAAATAATATATAGCTTAAAGTTGAAAGCTCTTACATGAACATATTCCGATCTTTTATCAACCCAAGTTTTATCCTTGCCACATTTATTTGTGTGGAGAATTAAATCTGAATGACTAGGAGGAATGCCATTCAAATTCGTCTAACAACATAAAAAAACTCAACATTAAAAACTTGTAAACATAATATTAATTTGGACAATAGAAACGAAATTTGCAAAATAAAATTACAAGAATTAATTTGCAAAACAAAAATGAAATGCACACAACAAACTTTAACACAACATAATTATATTGTGTAAAAGCTAAACAACCACACATACATTGAACTAAACACACATTGTTTCCAATTTGATTCGTGCATGCATATGATTACAATTATATATTAAATCATATATAAAAGTTAAAATATAGAAAAAGATAGGAAACTTAACCAAATTAACTCTATGTTGGGATGTGGTGATAGAGCCACAGGTGTGAAGAGACCCGCCAAAACCTCCACAGTCAGATGCTCGATTTGTTTTTGCTTGTATGCTCTTGTTTTTGAATCCTTGAGTTCCCTAATGATCACATAAAGAATTCCAAACATCCTGACCAATCAACCTTGGTCTGGTCATTGAGCTATGAACCTTGTTTAGATTATTTTTCATGACTGTTGCACCTCGTATTTTAAAGTTCTTTCTAGCCCACACATCATCTGGTGGACAAATATTAAATCTATTATGTGTATATACAAACAATCAATAGGTTAATATGTGATAATATTTTTTAAAAGACATAAGACATTATTAGTTAAAATATAAAGGAGTGAATAAATAACACATTTTCTAGTTTTAAACATATTAAAGGTGCCCTTGAAACAATATACCTTAAACTCTTCAAACCACAAGTCTCTCATATTAATGTCTATTTTTTCCATGATGGCCATGGCTTACTAAAATTACTTTTGATGATATCTCCAATCCCATTTGCTGCAAGATGTGAATTCAAAAATCTACAAACAATACATGTTAGTAGTTATGAAATTTATATAATATACTTAAATAACTAAAAATATATGTATATGTTTACCCTTGTCCGTCAAGGTATAAAGTTTGCTTGCCATCATTGGTTTGTGTCTCAAATGCAATGACAGTTTCATTGGATCTTGGGCTATGCACTCCTTCAGAATGAGATGGTTGTGAACTAGATGGTGAATCTACCCTTCTTATCGAAGATGGAGGTGTCACATGGGAAGTCCGAGGTAGAGGTGTAACTTGAGACGTCCTAAGTGATGGGGTAGTAGCAGATGTCCTTGAAGTCCTTAAGGGAAGAGAAATATGAAGAAATGCAACATTAGATGTCCTAAAAGGTGCACCATGAGAACTAGAAGAAGGTGCAACATGAGATGAACTATGACGGGGTGCAACATAAGAAGTCTTAGAAGGATTTGCATTTGAATGCTTGAAATGTTGTTTTAATTGACGAGTCTTGAGAGCTTTTTCTTATCCTTTCTCTTTATTTGTCATCTACAATTAATAAAAAAAAAATACAATTAAAAATGTTTATAGCATAAAAACAACAACAAAGTATAGTAATAAATTTTCATCTACTACACAAAATGAAAAATATTAAAATTTAATAATCAATATTATGAAAGTTATAATGGTTGTCAAAATCATTTTCTGAATCAAATTCTTCAGAATCTATGTCGTCATCCTCTTCCTCATCCTCTTCATCCTCTTGGTCTTTTGCAACCTCAATATTCATTTCAACTTCCTCATTTCCCCTTCATCTCTCAAATGATCAAGTAGCTCATCATTCGCAGCAAAAGCTACATTTGTTGTGGTAGATGTTGAATCTTGATATGCAACTTCTAATGTATATCGATCATGGACTGTGCCTCTAGGTTTGGTTTTAATGTCAACCCACCAATCAACTTTTTCTTTTAATTTTTCTGGGTAAGGTACATAATACACTTGAATAGCATTTGCTGAAATTATGAAAGGATCATATTTTGAATATCTTCTATGATGATGAACCTCCACAATGCCATATTGGCGTTGAATCTTCATCCCATTGTTGGCAACAATATCAAACCATTCATAGTTAAATAAAACTAATTGCTTAGTTGGTTCTCCTAGGTATTTAACTTGCAAAATCTCTTTAACAATACCATAATAGTAATTTTCTTCAAATCCTTCGTCGTCACCCTTGACACAAAGTCCACAATTAATGGTTTTCTTACCAACACTCCACTCTTCTGTATGAAACTTAAAACCATTTACAAAATAAATAGGCCAAGTATGAACCTTCCTCTTAGGACCATATGCTAAGTGGTGCAAATTCAAATTTTGCACCAAGTTATTTTTATCATGTACCTATCAATAGGAAAAATAAACTTATTATATTCCACAACTACAAGATAAGTCATGTACTATAGTTGAAATATAATAGTTGAAATCACATAACACTTACATATGTTTGAAATCAACTTGGAAATTCAAATGCAATCTTACCATCCACTTCAGTTTGACTTATATTTGGATCACATGCTTCCAAATATTGCACAAAGCATCTAACACACACACACACACACACATATATATATATATTATGTTATATGATTGATAAAAAAAAGGATATATAATTTAAGATCAATTTATTTTACTTACTCAATATATGGTTGAACTTCTTCACAATTTAGTAGAACATGCAAATGTGCAACATTTAATTCTCTATCATTCAAATATCTACTCTTACAAGTTCCAGCTGAGCGACCAAAATGATTGAAAATTGATAAAATTTTCTGAACTACATCATGTTTAGCCCCATCATCATTTCGATCTACTCTATTTCTCAAAGATTGCACATGAGATTCAAAATAATATGAACAGAAATGAGAAGTCTTTTGACATAGATATGCCTCACAAATTGACCCCTCTGCATGTGATCTATTCAAGTACCCAAAAAAAACATATAATATTAACTACTAATCACAAATAAATAAATAAAATATAGATTTGTAGGTTGAAATATTTGAATAATTACCTCTCAAATGGATACATCCAACGATATTGCACAAGACCCCCAACCCTTGCTTCATAAGGAAGATGAATCGGAATATGCTTCATGGAATTAAAGAATCCAGGTGGAAAGATTCGTTCCAATTTACAAGTTGCAATCACTATATTTTGTTCCATTAACAAGAAATCATCCACTCGCAAAATTGTTGAGCACAAATCTTTGAAAAATTTACTCAACTCGGCTATAGGATTCCACACATGATGTGGAAGTGCACTAAAAGCAATTGGTAACAATCGCTCCATAAATACATGGCAATCGTGACTTTTCATTCCAATTAACTTCCCATCTCTTGTGTTTACACATCTATGCAAATTTGAAGCTTGTCCATCAGACATTTTTAACTCAGAAATCCATTTATACACAACCTTTTATTGATCGCTAGACAAAACATATTTGGCGTTAGGCTTTAAAACTTTTCCACTAGATTGTATGTGTAGCTCTAACTCATTTCTTCGACAATACTCCTTTAAATCCATCTTACCTTAACATTGTCTTTGGTCTTATCTTTGATGTCCATCACTGTATTGAAAATATTATCAAACACATTCTTCTCAATAAGCATTACATAAAGATTATGCCTTATTAAGTTCGTTTTCCAATAAGGCAACTCCCAAAAGATACCTTGTTTTTTCCAATTATGATTCATCTATCAAAGGTTGAAAATACACATCTATCTCGCTCTTTGGGTTATGTGGTCAAGGAATAATAAAAGTGAGAAACATGTAGGGAGTTGTCATGCATAGTTCTGGTGTAAAACCATCAGTACACAATCCCAACCTCCCATTCCTCGGTTCAACAGCAAAGTTGGGTTAAATTTGATCAAAGTGTTGCCAAGCCTCTCCATCTAATGGATGACACATCACTCCAGGTTCTTGTCTATTTTCATAATTCCATCTCATATGTGGAGCTGAGCTCATCGAAGCATATAATCTCTTAAGTCTGGGAATTAGCGGTAAATAATGCATTCTCTTCATAGGTACCTCTTTGAATTTATCCGTACCAATTTTTTTCTTCTCATAATGAGGTGCATTACAAAACTTGCATTCTTTTAATTATTTACATTCATCAGTGTAGAATAACATACAACCATTTACACAACAATCTATTTTTTCCGTAGTGAGACCAAGTTTTGAAACTATTTTCTTTGTCCTATAATAATCTTTAGAAACCAGATTATTTGGAGGATGTGTCTCCTTCATAAGTGCCACTGTTTGATTAAAATATCGTTGAGAAATATTTCCCTCTGATTTAATTGCCAACAATCTAGTAGCAAAAGACAATTTAGTGTGATCTTTGCATCTCGGCCACAATGGCTTCTGAGCTGCATTTAGTAAATCATAGAACTTTTGATCATCTATATTTGGGGACTCCTCTAATTCTTCATCACAATACATTTGATATTGTGGTCCAATAGCATCATAAACCATGTTTTCAAATCTATTAAAATAATTGTTATGTCGCTCTTGTGCAGATTTTTCCCCCTTAATTTCTACACGCAACTCTGGATCACTTTCACCATGAGATGTCCAACCAGTAGTCAGGTTTAAACCCTTTCCTTAAAATATGAACCTTAACCACTTCAAAGTCTGGTTGTTGGATTGCAAATGACACAAATTCATTTAACCCTTTTAGAAATGCATCAGTATACCCCTTTCGACTAGGATTTAGCCTATTATACATCCAACTACGATGTTGGCGGATATCCATTTTCTGTAATATCATTAAGCAAATGCAATACATTATAATTAATAATTTTTAGAATTAAACATCTACCAAGAAGATAAATAAAATAAACTATTTGAGTAATTAACCATCAGACTTCCTAAGCACATGTAGACACTTGCATTTTCATAAATAATATGCAATTTAACATGTTCCAGAATTACAAAATTATTTGTTGCATAATGTCTATATAGAATGAAGCATAATCAGAAAATTACCTTTCCAAAAATTGAATACTCAACCTTATATATTGTACAGGAAAATTGCTTAGCCTCTTTGCTATTCTAAAATTACAAGAATGCCTATATAAAATGAAAAATAATCAAAAAATTAGAAATTAACAACTGATGTTAACAAATTGAGTAAGATGTGTTTGCCTTAATAGTCAAAACTATTAATGTGTTAAATTAATAGAATGGTAAAATATATGGCTGAAGCATATGAGACAGTTTATGATTTATCGACTGTGTGAAACTTTAATTACTTAGTCATCAAATAATAAATTACCATTTCATTTAATACATTTAAAATTGATCAATTGCACTTATTACGTAATGCGACAATATATATATATATATATATATATATAATATTTTTATGTTAAGAATGTATATTATATTAAATTTTAATAAATATTTCTAAGACTGTAATATCATGTAATGGTCATTATATGTGAATAATTGTAGATGACTTTAGAAAATATATGAATTTCTCAAATTAAATAAATATATATAATTTAATAAATTGAATAATAAAATCAAATTATTGTATTTACGATTCTAATTGCTTGATAGGGAGAGAGATTCAGATAAATCATATATGGAGTGCACGCACAGATATACATGTAATTTAATATATCCATAATCAATTAGTTTAGTTAGTGATAAGGCCTTACTTACAGACATGTATGCACAACCCAATTTCCACACTAAATGAATGCTTTCTTTTTCCAGATTTTAATCTAGTGAATATGTGTTTCAAACTCCGGTAGATAAACAAAGCAACCATCTTGACCAAAATTCTTGAAGCCTTGATTTTATTGTACTAGACTTTTGTTTATAAATAAAATGGTTTAAATGCACTTTTGGTCCTTTTATTTTAACCAAATAGGATTTTAGCCCCCTATTTCTAAATCCGGGACTTCAGTTTATACATGTTTGTTTTGAGATATTTAAATCACACTTTGGTGATGAATGGTATTTACTTGTTGGCTATGCATGTATGATGTTTTTTCTTCATAAATTTGTATTATCTTGGAAGCTTGTTGTATGTATTTCATCATCTGATTTTTTTTTCTTTCGTTTTTTGAATTGTCATTAGCACTCCCGTGGCTCGCATAAATGCGCTAGTGCACATTAAATATATATAATTTGTGACAATATGATTATTTATAATTAGATGTGAAAATAAATCTGATTAGACAAAGACAAAAATAATGGGACATGTGAGATTTATTATGTGCCGATTTTCAATTTTAAATAGACCCAAGACAAAAATAAAATCAAACAAATCATGTATTTTTAATTCATCATAAACCAGAGCAAAATAAACTAGATAATCATACCAAAATAAACTAGAGCAAAATGAGCAATGCCATAAAAGCAAATTAAATTTCAGTAAACATATTACTGCAACCATAAATTTTAGTAACAAATTACCTTTTTTAGTTAAAATTACCAAAAGTAGTTTATGATTTTCATTCTCTTTCCTTTTATTTTTCAATTTATTTTTTGTCTGTGTAGCCGTGCTAGTTTGAACTTTTTCTAGTTATTACTGTCTCACTAGTAAATTAGTAACAAATTACCCATAAATTTTTGTCATGTGATGTCACTGCTACTTATTCTTAATGCAAATCATGCAAACTTTTCTCAATATACTCTCATTTTCACTTTTTTCTTAAACCACTATACTCTATATGTTCAACAAGGCATGTACACGCTTTCTAGCTTGTAACATCTTTCATTCCCTTCCTTTTCTGTTACATACTTTTGTTTCCATTTTCATTGTCAAAGGTAAACCTCTCATTGTAATTAATTAGTTGTAAGTTGACTACACCTACTTCTACTACTATTGCCTCTCACAAACTGATGGAAAATTATATAAAAGCTATAGGGAAAATACCAAAAGAGCATTTTATCAAACACCTTATATTCAGTAACAAATTACCCATTTTAGTTAAAATTACCAAAAGAGCATTTTATCAAACACCTTATATGTAGAATGTTTTTACCCCCTTTAGTTAAATAAATTCAAAATGATTACATCACAAGAAAAAAAACACAAATAATGAAGCATAATCAAAAAGTTATAATATAAATTCCTTACCTTTTGGTTCACGCCACAGTTGTAGTTTAACGGTTTAAGAGACCCGGTTGGCTTCACGTCGTAGTTGCGGAGGTTGGAATGAGAGGGGATTAGCAACGAGTGATGGTTTTAGGATTTGTGGTGGGTTGAGAAAGAAAAAAAGAACTGATTTTTTTTGTAGAAAAATTGATTGAAAGCATCAAGAGAACCTAAGACTTTGTGGTAATAGTGAAAGAAAATAAAGAGAAGTGAACAAAAGAATTGAGTCAAGTAAGAAATAAGTGTTGTTTTGGCTTAAATGCTTGAACAAGGTCTAGCTAGGATGAGAGTGAATTAGCTTGAGTTGTGGTGTTGAGAAAGAACGATGGTAGGAAATGGGGTTTTAGGGGTTATTTGAGTAAATTGAAAAGGAAAAAAAGTTTATCAGCACAAATATTCAAATACATGAATACATGAATTTGTTTTTTTATTTCTTTTTTTAATTATTTCTTTTTTTTAATTAGTTATTAAATATTTCACATTTTCTAAAAAAAAAATAATTCTGCAAAAATTATTTCATATTTTTTTACTAATAAATAAAATTAAATTATGTAATTAAAAAATAGTGAGCGACTGAAATTTTGGTCGCTAAAATTTAGTTAGTTGCTATTTCAATCTCTACTTTTTGTTAGCGACCAATTTAGTGACAGAATAATATTTAGTTTCAAGGTTTAAAATTTCAGTCTTTATTTCGGTCGCTAGTGTAAAAGAAAAATTTTCTATTAGTGATAATTAGCGACTGAAATTTTTGTTGCTAAAATTCAATTGCTATTTCAGTCTCTAAATTTCATTAGCGGCCGATTTAGTGACGAAAAAAATATTTAGTTCATAAATTCAAAATTACGGTCTCTATTTTGGTCGCTAGTGTGACTGAAAATATTCGGTCTCTAAATCGGTCACTATAGGTGAAATTTCTTGTAGTGAAGTCTAGTGATTTCGGGGAAGTACAACTGAATGAGTCTAATTGTGACGGTCTGTTGTCGAGCCTTAAGGCAATATTGTTAGACCTTAGAGGTATTCGGGTGGGGAATTCCTAGGTGACTTGGAGGTAGCACTCCAAATATCGGGAGCTACCACGCAACACACGTTTACCTCGATTGTCACATATATGTGTCTCGGGTTGAGTTGAAGGAATCTATGAGGAAATGGCCAATTTGAATTGTCCATCCACCAGAATGGTGACATAGTATCAAGCCTCCTAACCAAGTACTTTAGAGTTAGAATGGTACCACATTGTGAAGTAGAAAATAAGCTCATGCATTTCATTGCATTTTCTTGTGATTATTTTGTTGTGATCAATTGGTATCGTGTGTGATAATAATTTCTTTTAGATGATTTGATGTTATAGTGAAATGCATTGATTTACATGAGTGGTTTTAACTTAATAATGTGTTATTTTTCCTTGAAGAATGTATGTGTTATGATACAATTTATTATGATTGTTTGCGTGTTCTTCTTACTTATATTATACTATTAATATGACTTCAAAACTCACCTCCTTCGTTGTTTGTGTTTGACTGGCTTCGCCCTATGTTTGTGAAATTGCAGTTATTACAGGTTAATGAGCCTTGAAGTTCAAGTTTAGGAGAAACCCCTCTCTGATAAGTGATACCGGGAATTTAGAGTTGTAATTTATATTTTAGTTATGTAATTACAAATGACTCTTTATATACAAACCTTACTACTAGTAAGTTTTTGGAATTAAAATAATAATTTATAGTTAAATCAAGTTCATTGAGATTAAATTATTTTAATTGAGTAATAATGTTTGAATTATTCCATGTGTACTTTGAGAAACGTGATATCCTAAATTAGTTACAAAAGTTTTTATTTCCTTGTAAATATATTTTCTATATCCGCTGCGAATTTTACTCAAAAAAATCTAGTATAAATTATTATATATGTCATTTTAGGGTTTATGGTGTCATAGTACCAGGGTGAATACTCAACTTGATTTTATGGGCCTCATCCAAGATAGTCTTCCTCAATTAAGTATTATCGGGTATACTGACACGTCCATTACAACTCAAAATATCGTCTGGGCCACCTCAAATTCAAGGGCTTTGCCTACCTCGACCAACTTCCTTTTCTCTTGAGTCAACACATCTTTAACTTGGAGAACTTTAATCTCATTCGTCAATTCACTATCTATAATGATCATTCCACATTGCACTTTCCCCTATGGGGAATTCAAATTAAGATCTAAGTCACGAAACTTCTCTAACAACTCCACCTCCTTCATTGTTACAAATGAGAGATGAACTCGCTTCCTGCTTAGGGCATCAGCCACCACATTGGCCTTCCCTGGATGATAATGCAACATGAACTCATAATCTTTAATGAACTACATCCATCTCCTTTCCCTAATGTTAAGTTCCTTTTGATCAAACAAGTATTTCAAACTCGTATGGTCACTAAATACATCAAAACTACACCCATATAGATAATGTCTCCAAATTTTCAATGCGAAGACAATTGCAGCTAACTCCAAGTCATGAGTGGGAAGCATCACAATAAACTTTGTAAGACTGTTCTGGTTGGGGCAACACTAACACTGGGGACGTAGTTAGCTTCTCCTACACCAATTGGAAACTTTTCTCATACACCTCAGTCCATGCATAAATCTGGTTCTTCTTTGTAAGGTGTGTCAATGGAGTAACAATCTTGGAAAATCACTCAATAAATATCCAATAGTACGCGACCAAACCCAGAAAACTTCCAATCTCTGTGATTGTCTGTGGTTTTTTCCATGCCATCACGACTTCTACCTTGGATTGGTCGACAACAATCCCTTCCTTAAAAAGTACATGTCCCAATAACTTCACTTCTTCCAACCAAAATTCGCATTTTCCTAGATTGGCAGATAGTTGTTACTTCTTCAATACTTGTAGCGCTTGACAAAAATGTTCCTCATGTTCTTCTCGGCTCTTGGAATAGATCAAGATGTCATCAATAAAGATCACCACAAACATGTCTAAGAATGGACGGAAAATATGATTCATATAATCCATGAAGATAGTTGGCACATTGAACACTCCGAAGCGCATCACCAGGTACTCATAGTGCCCATAATGCGTTCTAAAGGCCATCTTGAATATATCATATTCTTTCACCTGAATCGGATGGTACCCTAAATTTAGATTAATCTTAGAAAACACCTCTGCTCCTTTGAGTTGGTCCATTAAATCATTGTAACACCCCAAACTTTTCATATATATTATATATGTGTCTTGTTAGTAATTGTTATAATTTATTATTAAATTAATAATTATTCTATGTATAAATAAATTAAACTAAATTTTATCACAGTCTATTCTACCTGGATAATTATAACATTTATTTTTATTAAATTATTTTGCCGTGACAATTACATGGGGTCGATTTATGATATGATTATTTTCTAAATGGAGTATTGTGCATTTTTTTTATTAGTTACGATAAGCATGAAATTGTTGTGTTAGATATGTTTATTTTATTTTGTTATGTGTGAGTTGTATTCTTGTCTTGCTCGATTTATTTTAGTTGCTAAAATAATATTTGAATTATTTTATTAAATTAGAATTTATAAAAGTTATATTGTTTGTTAGTTTTATTTACAACCAAATAAGTATTCATTTTAAGAGATATTATAGAGTTAGTGAAATCCAAAATTTATGTATAAGTGTTTTGAAAATATTTTTGGCCCATCCTAAAAAAAAATTAGTGACTTGAAGTCATTCTTTTACTCTCGTTTATGGCAATATTTTATCACAATTCATGGTGTTTTCTTAGCATAATGTGCATTAACTCATTTTTAACACATTTAATTTATTTTTTAAAGGAAGGTTATAAATTTAATTATGATTTTTTTTTGTGCAATTAAGAGAGGAGTATTCTTCTTTTTTGTATCTCATGCATTCATCTCTTTTAAACAAAAATTATAATTTCATTTTAATTGTCTACAAAAATAATTTTATGCCATTTTTTTGTTTTGTAGCTATTAGATAAAAAAAATTAAAAGGGTGATGTGACACCCTCTATTTATTTATTTAATTAAAATGGATGGTTTGACACCCTGCAATATATGATGAACTTTATTAGTTAATCCTAATTAACTCATAGAGATAAATACAGATGATTTCAATTGATTTTGTAACAAACTAATAAAATTAAAGAAATAGTAATTATTTTGTAGCATAATTTTGAAATTAAGTGCACTTCAATTTTAGACAATAACTCGATAATAATAATGCAACGTAAATAGCTATTATGTTCATACATTTTTATTAGGTCTCTTGATGTCACACCTATATGTCATTCGTACACTACCAAAATAATTAGTCGTAATCTAACACCCCAATATTTTTATATATATTATATATGTGTTTCATAGTAATTTTCGTAATTTATTATTTAACTAATATTTTAATCTATATGTAAAGAAATTAAATTAAAATTTACAACTCTCTATTTTACTTGAATAAATAATCTTTATTTTTATTTAGTTGTTTTGGTGTGATAATTATATTATAACGATTTATGGCATGATTATTTCCTATGTAGACAACTGTGTATTTTGTTTATTTGATTAGTTTTGATAATCATGAAATTGATGTGTTAGATAAGTCTATGCGTGACCTGCAGTGACATTTTTGTCTTGATTTATTTTAGTTGATGAAAATATTAGTTGAATTATTTAATTAAATTATAATTTATAGAAGTTATATCATTTATTAGTTTTATTTTAGACCAAATAAGTATTCAACCTAGGAGATAGTAGAGTTAGTGAAAATCCTTAGTTTTATTTATGTATTTTATTTCATTAGTTAAGTGTGACAATAATAAGATAATTGTTTCTTTAATGTTTAATTATTTGATGAAATATATTTATATTAATTAATTAATTGTTGGGGTTTTGTTAGTAATCAATGAAAACTCGTAGGAGTATTCTTTTAAGAGTGAACTATAATG
>JBBPBT010000686.1:1532534-1660126 GCA_037974875.1 Cicer bijugum
CAATTTTTTTTCTTATTAGTAGTTCATCATGTAATACTTTTGAAGATACGTTAGAAAATAACTTCATATATTCTTTTTTTTTTTGTAAAAGAATGTAATGCAATTTACTATAAGATTTCTTATTCATTTATTTGTAAAATTAATATTTTAGTTGTTAGATCAATATTTATTTATGTTCCAAAATAAAATAAATTTTCTTTAAGTGAAATTCAAAGGAAACAAGGTTGACTAAAATTAATGACATTTAATTATTTACTAGCAAATGAAATCTCCCTTCCACATTTATATTAAAAGTTAGTGATGAAGAGTAAATAACTTTACAATGCACCACAAAATTTTTAGTAATACAAAATATTATTATATAGTAAAAGTGTCATTTTCCCATGTGCGTGCACCAATCAAAAATCATTCATGCAACTCTTTGAGTCGTTAGTACCTAAATATTGCTATAAGGAGTCAGTTCATCCCACAGTAAAAATTAAACCAAATAATAGATTATCAGTTATAAAATATGAATATAAAATCTCTTCGTAATAAAAGATTGAAAGAAATTGATTCTTTAATAGTTCTCATAGATGTATCAAAAGTCATAAAATGTATTGAAATAAATCAAGTAGCAACCGTAGAGCAAATAATTAAATCTAAATAAAAATAACAACCAAATGTATGCAAGTTATGCGTGTTCCTAAACATATATGATCCGTATATAACCAGCCACACAGGCGTCCACACAGAAGTCACCCATACCAATGGGAACAAATTAAACCAGTCACACAGGTGCCCACAAAGATGCATATGATATGTAATGAAATTATAATGATGCTCAAAAGGTACATGTCACCACCCACTTAGAGAATCACATAAATCACAAGACACTTAAGCAACCACAAAGATAACAATATTTAAAACACAAATCACCAGCCACTTAGGCAACCACAAAGATAACAATATTTAAAACATAAATCACCAGCCACTTAGGCAACCACAAAGATAACAATATTTAAAAAACAAATCACCAGCCACTTAGGCAGCCACAAATTCCTATTTAAGAAACAAATCACCCGCCACTTAGGCAGCCACAAATCTCCTTTAATTCGAATTTTAAGAATTACATAAATTCCTATTATTTGCCATTAATTATGTTAATTGTTTGTTTTTTCTTCTAATTATTGAATTTTACTTAAATTTGTATTATGTGTCATTAATTGTGTAACTTCCTTGAATTTGAATTTTATTAATTACTTAAATTTCTATTAAGTACCATTAATTATGTTAATTGTAGTTTTTCTAATTATTGAGTTTTATTACTTAAAATTATTGTGTGATTAATTGTGTAACCTCCGTGAATATTTGTCATTAAATATTTGCCTTAAATATTTGGTTTAATGGTGTTATTGTATTGTGTATGTTTAGTATGTTTTCTTAACATTGTCTTTTTATATTATTTAGAAATCATCATTTTAATTGGATAGATTTTACTATCTATGAATGTTTTAATTGTTTATCATATGAGTATTTTGTTTTAATATTCATAGACTATCTACTTCTTGCTCACCTTAAATGTTTTGTGATCTAGCTATTATTTTGCTTAATTAGTCTAGTTAATAATAATCATGATGATGTAGCTAAATATCACTAGAAGGGGGTTGAATAGGGATTTTGCAGTTAAAAATAATTTTCAAGTGTTTTTAAAACTATCCTCTCGTAGAGGAAGGGAAGCCTAAGGATGAGTTTTTCAAATCATTAGATTTGAGCTGGGCAAAAGGGTGGGAGAAAAATATGAGAATACCACACAATTTTTATGGTATTGCTATTGATTAAAGAAAGTATAAAGAGAGGATCGGTATTGCTCTTGATAGCTTTAAGATACTTGATATTTTTATGCAATATTGTTGTGTGTTTGATGATGAAGAGCTTGCTGCCTTTTATAGAAGTCCAAGCTCTTTGATGATTGTTGGAATTCATTACAAAAGATTCAAGGTCTTTCATCATTTTTACAGAACTTCCATCCAGCTATTATTGGACTGGAAGAGGCCATCCTCGCGCAAGAAGACCAACTACCTTGAAACATGATCTTGAGATGTCCTTTTCTATTCTTTTTCTTCAAAGAGTGTAAGGCTGTTTCTTTGACTATATGAGCTACAACCTTTTCAGAAACTTTAAGGATTAGGTTGATTTCACTTTTTGAGAGTGATGTTGACAAGAGAGAGATACCCTCTTACATAGGACTGGCATCCTCCAGTCCAAGGATCAGATCTGCTTTTAACATGTGAAGTCTTCCATTTTTGGCTTGTTTGTTGTTGCCTTTCGGTAACTTGACTTCTTCATGTATTCATTCGTGCAAACACAATAAATGATCTGATTTTAACCTTTGCACATGTTAGATGGGTTGCTTTCAACTTTACAGAGATGTCCTCCAGCCTAGCACTGTCATCCTCTTGTCTAAATCTGACCATTCTCGTCCTTTTCCTTTGGCCTTCTAACTTCTTTATGTCCAATGTTTCATTTATTCATTCTTTGATACTTTTGTGTATTTCTTTAATGAATAAAAACATTTTTTTTGGTGAGGACACGTTTTGTTTAGATTTGAATCTTCATTCCCTTCGCGCGACCATCCTCAGGAATTTCAATCTTCCATTTTTTAATCAGATTTTTCTCCTTTTTGTCTTAATGATTAATAACATGTTTTCTTATATAAATTCACTCAAAAACAAAGATTAGTTATTAACCACAATCATAATCTCTTAAGTAATTTTGTTATCATTAAAATCATTTGAGAGATTTTGTCTCAACACATGAATATTTCATCTTCTACTTGATACAAATGAGTATTATTATGTTATAAAATATAGTGCTACATGTTATTGTTGTTATCATTGTCTCTTTTGTGTTATTTTTCTGAAATTATAAATTTTTATTCGCTTGAACTTCAAATGTTTTAAAAAGAACATCATTTAATTCGATGTAATTATTAGTGTTAGAAATAAATTTCCTTTTAATTTTTTTTGTTGAAATATTTTTTTGAAATTCTAAAGGTATTTAGTAAACTAATTTGATTTTGATTTCATTTCTTAAAGTAATCTTATTAAGACAAATTTAATGTATTTACGTTTTCTTTTTGAATTTATATACATATTTACACACTGTGAGATCAAGAGTTATGATAGTATCGTGTTATAATTATTTTACCATTAATATTATTATAATTTTTATTATTGTTATTATTTGTTAACATTTAGATTTTTATTTTATGTTAAAAGTTACATAAAAAAAGGACTAAGAATGAATGGAAGACTTGACGATGCAAATTCTGCAAATTTTCTGCAAATTTAAATTATAATTTTTTTTTAATTTTTGTTTTGTAATTTTATCATGTTATTAATTTTAAAAGATTGATTGGATTAAAAAGAGTTAACAGGGTTCAAATGAATGGAAGACTTGACGATGCATTCCTGCACTAAAAATGTACTAAAAGTCTTGATTTAAAGAAAATTAATATATCTATTATAAAATGAGTAGGAGAGGTTAATCACCTGGTGACTTAATTTCGAAGAAGGCAATAACAATAATCCGTTTCTACTATCCTCAACAATTTATTTTACCTATTAAAAAGTCTATCAAGATGTATTTTATTTTGTGTTGTCTTTATGAGATAAGTTACAATATGTGTGTGATATTAATAATGATAAATGTATCAAATTTATGGAATATAACAAAATTAAATAGGTGAGTTTTATGAATATGTTAATTTTATTTGAATTTCAATCATTTTAATTTCATTAACAAATTTTAAGTGTTTTATTATTATTATTATTGTTATTATTATTATTATTATTGTTAGTATTATTATTAGTATACATCATTTTCAATGAATTTTGCATATAAGTATTGCATTGTCAAATTCTATTGTATAATAAAAAAATAAACACAATTAAATCAATTTCTTTATAGAAAAGATTTTTATGAAAGGATCTATGAAAACCCTCTTGTTCTATTTTTAAAATTTTAAATTATTGTTATCAAAATGTAATTCTAAATTTGCTCTATTTTAATAAATGACATTCTCAATTTTGTCTCTTTTGTTTTTCTTTATATGTTCATTGGTTTGCTTTAACTAGTTCATGTGTTTCGCAAGTAACTTTTATACAACTCAAATTTTTATATTTTAGTCGAATTGTTGTTAATCAAGAATTTTTTTGAAACACTAACAGGAATTCAAAATAATTTTATTTACTTTATTAAGAAATATGTCCATACGTTATGCAACTTGTCCATTTATTTTCCTCTTCGTTTCGAGGACGAAACTATTTTTAAGAGGGTAAGTAATGTAACACTCTAACATTTTCATATATATATATTACATATGTATCCTTTAGTAATTTTCTTAATTTATTATTTAATTAATATTTTATTCTATATGTAAATAATTAAATTAAAATTTACCACTCTCCATTTTACTTGAATAATTATAATCTTAATTTTTATTTAATTATTTTGGTGTGACAATTACATTAGAACGGTTTATGGCATGATCATTTCCTAGGTGTGTTTGTGTCACTAGATGAACATTTAGGTCATTTTTGTCCTCCCTATAAGCTTGTCCAATTAGGGGTTTTAAGCAATCTTGTGCGCCAAATAAATTCATTTGTGTCATTGGATTAACATTTAGGTCATTTTCATTCTCCCTTGACATATTCTTGTCCAATTAAGGTTTTTAAGCAATCTAGTGAATCCAATAAGTGTGTCTGTGTCATTGCATGAACAATTAGGCCATTTTCATCAACCCTAATCTTATTCTTGTCCAATTAGGGTTTTTAACCAATCTTGTGCATCCAATAGGTGTGTGTGTGTGTCATTGGATGAACATTTAGGTCATTTTCGTCATCCCTAGTTTAATTCTTGTCCAATTAGGTTTTTAACAAATCTTGTGTATCCAATAAGTTCATTTGTGTCCTTAGGTTAACATTTAGGTCATTTTTGTCCACCATAGGCCTATTCTTATCCAATTAGGGTTTTTAACCAATCTTGTGCATCCAATTGGTATGTTTGTGTCATTGGAAATACATTTAGGTCATTTTTGTTCTCCCTAGACATATGCTTGTACAATTAGGGTTTTTAAGCAATCTTGTGGATCGAATAAGTTCATTTGTGTCATTGGAGTAACATTTAGGTCATTTTCTTCCTTCCTAGGCTTATTGATTTCCAATTACGATTTTTGACCAATCTTGTGTAGCCAATAAGTTCGTTTGTGTCGTTGGATTAACATTTAGGTCATTTTCGTCCTCCATAGGCTTATTCTTGTCCTATTAGGATTTTTAATCAATCTAGTGCATCCAATAGCTGTGTTTGTGTCATTCGATGATCATTTAGGTGATTTTTGTCCAATTAGGGTTTTCAACCAATTTTGGGTATCCAATAAGTTCGATTGTTTCGTTGGATTAACATTTAGGTCATTTTAGTCCTCCCTAGGATTATTCTTATCAACATAGGGTTTTTAACCAATTTCTTGCATCCAATAGGTGTGTTTGTGTCGTTGGGTTAACATTTAGGTCATTTTCCTCCTCCCTAGACTTATTCTTCGGCAATTAGGGATTTTAACCAATCTTGTGCATCCAATATGTGTGTTTGTGTTATTGGGTTAAAATTTAGGTTATTTTCCTCCTCCCTAGACTTATTCTTGGGCAATTAGGATTTTTAAGCCATCTTGTGCATTCAATAGGTGTGTTTGTGTCATTGGGTTAACATTTGGGTCATTTTCGTCCTCCTTAGGATTATTCTTGTCATCTTAGGATTTTTAACCAATCTATTGCATCCAATAGGTGTGTTTGTGTCGTTGGGTTAACATTTAAATCATTTTCCTCCTCCCTAGACTTATTCTTCAGCAATTAGGGATTTTAACCAATCTTGTGCATCCAATATGTGTGTTTGTGTTATTAGGTTAATATTTAGGTTATTTTCCTCCTGCTAGACTTATTCTTGGGCAATTAGGATTTTTAACCAATCTTGTGCATCCAAAAGATGTGTTTGTGTCATTGGGTTAACATTTATGTCATTATCCTCCTCCATAGACTTATTCTTGTCCAATTGGGATTTTTAACCAATCTTGTGCATCTAATTGGTGTAGTTGTGTCATTAAATAAACATTTAGGTCATTTTCGTCCTCCCTAATATGTTCGTTTGTGCCCATTGATTAACATTTAGGTTATTTTCATCCTCCCTGGGCTTAATCTTGTGCAATTAAGGTTTTTAACCAATCTTGTGCATCCAATTAGTTTGTTTGTTGCATCGGATGGACATTTAGGTATTTTTATTCCTCCCTAGTGTTATTCTTGTCCAATTAGGGCTTTTAAGCAATATAGTGCATCCAATAAGTGTGTTTGTGTCATTGCAAGAACATTTAGGCCATTTTCATCATTCGTAGCCTTAATTTTGTCCAATTAAGTTTTTTTATCCAATCTTGTGCATCCTATAGGTGTTATTGTGTCATTGGACGAACAATTACGTCATTTTTGTCCTACCCAGGTTTATTCAAGTCCAATTAGAGTTTTTAACAAATCTTGTGCATCCAATAGGTGTGTTTGGGTCATTGGATGAACAGTTAGGTCATTTTCGTCCTCCCTAAGCTTATTCAAGTCTAATTAGGGGTTTTAAGCAATCTTGGGCACCCAATATGTTCATTTGTGCCATTGGATGAACATTTAGATCACTTTTGTCCTGCCTAGGCTTATTCTAGTCCAATTAGGGTTTTTAATAAAGCTTCAGGATCCAATAGGTGAGTTTGTGTAATTGGATGAACAGTTAGGTCATTTTTGTCGTCCCTAGGTTTATTCTATTCCAATTCCAATAGGTGTGTTTGTGTCATTGGATGAACATTTAGGTGATTTTCGTCCTACCTGTGCTTATTCTTGTCAAATTAGTGATTTTAAGCAATCTTGTGTATCCAATAAGTTCATTTGTGTCCTTAGATTAATATTTAGGTCATTTTCGTCCTCCATAGGCCTATTCTTATCCAAGTAGGGTTTTAACCAATCTTGTGCATTCAATTGGTGTGTTTGTGTCATTGGAAAAACATTTATGTTATTTTCATTCTCCCTAGGCACAGGGTTGTCCAATTAAGATTTTTAACCAATCTTGTGCATCCAATAAGTTTGTTTGTGTCGTTGGTTTACTATTTATGCCATTTTCGTCCTCCCTAGGCCTGTTCTTGTGCAATTAGGGTTTTTAACCAATCTTATTCATCCAATAAATTCACATGTGTCATTGGATTAATATTTAGGTCATTCTCGTCCTCCCGTGGGATATTCTTGTCCAATTAGGGTTTTTAAGCAATGTAGTGTATCAAATAAGTGTATTTATGTCATTGCACAACCGTTTAGGTCATTTTCATCATCCCTAGTCTTATTCTTGTCCAATCAAGGTTTTTAACCAATCTTGTGCATTCAATAGGTGTGTTAGTGCCATTGGATAAACATTTAGGTCATTTTTGTCATGCCTACACTTATTCTTGTCTAATTAGGGTTTTTAACAAATCTTGTGCATCCAATAAGTTCATTTGTGTCATTAGAATAACATTTAGGTCATTTTCGTCCACCATAGGCCTATTCTGATCCAATTAGGGTTTTTAACCAATCTTGTGCATCCAATTGTTGTGTTTGTGTCATTGGAAAAACATTTTGGTCATTTTTGTTCTCCCTACGCGTATGCTTCTTCAATCAAGGTTTTTAACCCATCTTGTGCATATAATAAGTTCGTTTGTGTCGTTGGATTACCATTTAGGTCATTTTCGTCCTCCTTAGGCTTGTTCTTGTGGAATTAGGGTTTTTAACCAATCTTGTGAATCCAATAAGTCTGTTTGTGTCAATGGATGAACATTTAGGTCATTTTCATAATCCCTAGGCTTATTCTAGTCCAATTAGGGTTTCAAACCAAACTAGTTCATCCAATAGGTGTGTTTGTGTCATTGGATGCACATTAGGTTTATTTTCATCGACCCTAGGCTTACTCTTGTCAACATAGGGTTATTAACCAATATTTTGCATCCAATAGGTGTGTTTGTGTCATTGGGTTAACATTTATGTCATTTTCATCCTCCCTAGGCTTATTCTAGTCCAATTAGGGTTTTTAACCAATCTAGTGCATCCAATAGGTGTGTTTGTGTCATTCGATGAACATTTAGGTGATTTTCGTGCACCCAAGACTTATTCTTGGGGAATTAGGGTTTTTAACCTATCTTGTGTATCCAATAAGTTCGTTTGTGTCATTGGATTAACATTTATGTTATTTTTGCCTCCCTTGGTTTATTCTATTCCAATTCCAATTGGTGTGTTTCTGTCATTGGATGAACATTTATGTCCTTTTCTTCCTCCCTAGGTTTATTCTTTTCCCATTAGGGGTTTTAAGCAATCTTGTATATCGAATAAGTTTATTTGTGCCCTTGGAGGAACATTTAGGTAATTTTCGTCCACCCTAGACTTTTTCTTGTCAAATTACTGTTTTTAACCAATTTTGGGTATCCAATAAGTTCGATTGTGTCGTTGGATTAACATTTAGGTCATTTTCATCCTCCCTATGATTATTCTAGTCAACTTAGGGTTTTTTACAAATCTTTGGCATTCAATAGGTGTGTTTCTGTCGTGGGGCTAACATTTAGGTCATTTTCCTCCTCCCTAGACTTATTCTTCGACAATTAATGATTTTAACCAATTTAGCGCATCCAATAGGGGTGTTTGTGTTATTGGGTTAACATTTAGGTTATTTTACTCCTCCCTAGACTTATTCTTGGGCAATTAGGGTTTTTAACCAATCTTGTGCATCCAATAGGTGTGTTTTTGTCATTGGGTTAATATTTAGGTCATTTTCCTCCTCCCTAGACTTATTTTTGTCCAATTAGGGTATTTAACCACTCTTGTGTATCCAATAAGTGTGTTTGTGTCATTGTAAGAACATTTAGGCCATTTTCATCATCCCTAGCCTTCTTCTTATCCAATTAAGTTTTTTTATCCAATCTTCTGCATCCTATTGGTGTGTTTGTGTCATTGGACGAACAATTAGGTCATTTTTGTCCTGCCTAGGTTTATTCTAGTCCAATTTGAGTTTTGAACAAATCTTGTGAATCTAGTAGGTGTGTTTGTGTCATTGGATGAACCATTAGGTCATTTTCGTCCTCAATAGGCTTATTCTAGTCCAATTAGGGTTTTTAAGCAATCTGGTGCACCCAATATGTTCATTTGTGCCATTGGATGAACAATTAGGTCATTTTGGTCTCGCCTCGGCTTATTCGAGTCCAATTAGGGTTTTTAACAAATCTTGTGCATCCAATAGGTGTGTTTGTGTAATTGGATGAATAGTTTGATTTTTTTTGTCCTCCCTAGGTTTATTCTATTCCAATTCCAATAGGTGTGTTTGTGTCATTGGATGAACATTTAGGTCATTCTTTTCTCCGTAGATTTATTCTATTCCCATTCCAATAGGCATGTTTGTGTCATTGGATGAACATTTAGGTCATCTTCGTCCTCCCTATGCTTATTCTTGTCCAATTAGGTTCTTAAGCAATCTTGTGTATCCAATAAGTTCATTTGTGTCCTTAGATTAACATTTCGGTCATTTTCGTCCTCCATAGGCCAATTCTTATCCAATTAAGGTTTTTAACCTATCTTGTGCATCCAATTGGTGTGTTTGTGTCATTGGAAAAACATTTAGGTCATTTTCGTTCTCCCTACGCATATGAATGTCCAATTAAGGATTGTAACCAATCTTGTGCATTCAATAGGTTCGTTTGTGTCGTTGGATGTGCATTTAGGTCATTTTTGTCCCACCTAGGCTTGTTCTTGTGCAATTACGGTTTTTAACCAATCTTGTGAATCCAATAAGTCTGTTTGTGTCGTTCGATGAACATTTAGGTGATTTTCGTCCACCCTAGACTTATTCTTGGGCAATTAGGGTTTTTAACCAATCTTGTACATCCAATAAGTTCATTTGTGTCTTTTGAATAACAATTATGTCATCTTTTCCTCCCTAGGTTTATTCTATTCCAATTCCAATTGGTGTGTTTTTGTCATTGGATGAACATTTAGGACATTTTCGTCCTCCCCAGGCTTATTCTTGTCCTATTAGGGTTTTTAAGCAATCTTGTGGAACGAATAGGTTCATTTATGTCCTTGGAGTAACATTTAGGTCATTTTCTCCCTTCCTTGGCTTATTGCTTGTGTCGTTGTATTAACATTTAGGTCATTTTCGTCCTCTTTAGGCTTATTCTTGTCCAATTAGGGATTTTAAGCAATCTTGTGGATCAAATAAGTTCATTTGTTTCCTTTGAGTAACATTTAGGTCATTTTCGTCCACCCTAGACTTATTCTTGTCCAATTAGGGTTTTCAACCGAAATTGTGTGTATCCAATAAGTTCGTTTGTGTCGTTGGATTAACATTTAGGTCATTTTTGTCCTCCCTAGGATTATTCTTGTCAACTTAGGATTTTTAACCAATCTTTTGCATCCAATGGGTGTTTTTGTGTCGTTGCGTTTACATTTAGGTCATTTTCCTCCTCCTTAGACTTATTCTTAGGCAATTAGGGATTTTAACAAATCTTGTGCATCCAATAGGTGTGTTTGCGTTATTGGGTTTACATTTAGGACATTTTCCTGTTCCCTAGACTTATTCTTGGGCAATTAGGAAAGTTTTTTCTCCCTAGATTTATTCTATTCCCATTCAAATAGGTGTGTTTGTGTCATTGAATGATCATTTAGGTCATTGTTGTCCACCCTAGGCCTGTTCTTGTCTAATTAGGGTTTTTAACCAATCTTGTGCATCCAATTGGTGTATTTGTGTCCTTGGATTAACGTTTAAGTCATTTTCATCCAGCATAGGCCTATTCCGGTCCAATTAGGGTTTTTAACCAATCTTGTGCATCCAATTAGTGTATTTTCGTCCTCCTTAATCTTATTCTTGTCCAATTAGGGTTTTTAACCACTCTTGTGTATCAAATAAGTTCGTTTGTGTCGTTGGATTAACTTTTAGGTCATTTTCGTCCTCCCTACGCTTATTCTTGTGCAATTAAGGGTTTTAACTAATCTTGTGCATCCAATTAGTGTGTTTGTTGCATTGGATGAACATTTAGGTCTTTTTCGTCCTCCCTAGTGTTATTCTTATCCAATTAAGGCTTTTAAGCAATATAGTGCATCCAATAAGTGTGTTTGTGTCATTGCAAGAGCATTTAGGCCATTTTCCTCATCCGTAGTCTTACTCTTGTCCAATTAAGTTTTTTTTTCAAATCTTGTGCATCCTATTGGTGTGTTTGAGTCATTGGACGAACAATTAGGTCATTTTTGTGCGGCCTAGGTTTGTTCTAGTTCCATTTGAGTTTTGAACAAATCTTGTGAATCCAATAGGCGTGTTTGTGTCATTGGATGAACCGTTAGGTCATTTTCGTCCTCACTAGGCTTATTCTAGTCCAATTAGGGTTTTTAAGCAATCTTGTACACCCAATATGTTCATTTGCGTCGCTGAATTAACATTTAGGTCATTTTCTTCCTCCCTAGGCTTATTCTTGTCCAATTAGGATTGTTAGTCATTCTTGTTCATCCAATTGGTGTGTGTGTGTGTCATTGGATTAACATTTAGATCATTTTCGTCCTCCCGATGCTTATTCTTGTCCAATTAGGGATTTTAACCAATGTTGTTCGTCCAATAGGTGTTTTTGTGTCACAAGATGAACATTTAGGTCATTTTAAGCAATCTTGTGCATCCAATAAGTTCATTTGTGTCATTGCATTAAAATTTAGGTCATTTTTGTCCTCCCTTGGAATATTCTTGTTAAATTACGGGTTTTAAGCAATCTAGTGCATCCAATAAGAATGTTTGCGTCATTGCACGAACATTTAGGTCTTTTTCATCATACCTAGTCATATTCTTGTCCAATTAAGATTTGTAACCAATCTTGTGCATCCAATACGTGTGTTAGTGTCATTGGATGAACATTTAGGTTCTTTGTGACCTGCCTAGGCTTATTCTAGCCCAATTAGGGTTTTTAACAAATCTTTTGCAACCTATAGGTGTGTTTGTGTCATTGGATGAATAGTTAGGTTATATTTGTCCTACATGGGCTTATTCTTGTCCAATTAGAGTTTTTAACCAATATTGAGCATCTAATAAGTTCATTTGTGTCGTTGGATTAACATTTAGGTCATTTTTGTCCTCCCAAGGATTATTGTACTCCAATTACAATAGGTATGTTTGTGTCATTGGATGATCATTTAAGTCATTTTCGTCCTCCCCATGATTATTCTTGTCCAATTAAGGTTTTTAAGCAATCTTGTGCATCCAATAGGTGTGTTTGTGTCATTGGATGAACGTTTAGGCCATTTTCGTCTTCCTTAGGCTTATTCTTGTCCAATTAGGGTTTTTAATCAATCTTGTACATCCAATAGGTGTGTTTGTGTCATTGGTTAAACATTTAGGTCATTTTTGTCCTCCCTAGCCTTATACTTGTCCAATTAGGGGTTTTAAGCAATCTTGTGCATCTAATAAGTTCATTTGTTTCATTGAATTAATATTTAGGTCATTTTCATCCTCGTTAGGATTACTCTTATTCTATTAGGGTTTTTAATCAATCTTGTGCATCCAATAGGTGTGTTTGTTTCATTGGATGTGCATTTAGGTCATTTTTGTCCTTCCTAGGCTTATTCTCGTCCAATAAGGGTTTTTAATTAATCTTGTGCATCCAATAAGTTCATTTATGTCATTGGATTAACATTTACTTCATTTTCGTCTTCCCTATTCTTATTGTTGTCACATTAGGGTTTTTAAGCAGTCTTGTGCATCCAATAGGTTTGTTTGTGTCATTGGATTAACATTTTGGTCATTTTAGTCCTCCCTAGGTTTATTCTTATCCAATTAGGGTTTTTAAGCAATGTTGTGCATCCAATAAGTTCATTTGGGTCATTGCATTAATATTTAGGTCATTTCCGTCCTCTAGAGGCTTATTGTTGTCCAATTAGGGTTTTTAACAAATCTTTGGCTTCCAATAATTTAATTTGTTGCATTGGATAAACATTTAGGTCATTTTCATCATCCCTAAGCTTATTCTTGTCCATTTAGGGTTTTTAACCAATCTTGTGCATCCAATAGGTATGTTTGTGACATTGCCTGAACATTTAGGTCATTTTCATCCTCCCTAGGATTATTCTTGTCCAATTAAGGTTTTTAAGCAATCCTGTGCATCCAATAAGTGTGTTTGTGTTATTGGATGAAAATTTAGGTCATTTTCTTTCTCCTTAAGCTTATTCTTGTCCAATTAGGATTTTTAACCAATCTTGTACATCCAATTGTTATGTTTGTGTCACTGGATAAACATTTAGGTCATTTTTGTCCTCCCTAGGCTTATTCTCGTCCAATAAGGATTTTAAATCAATCTTGTTGATCATATAAGTTCAATTGTGTCATTGGAATAACATTTAGGTTACTTTCGTCCTCCCTAGGCTTATACTTGTCCAATTAGGGGTTATAAGCAATCTTGTGCTTCCAATAAGTTCATGTGTCATTGAGTTAACATTTAGGTCATTTTCATCCTCCATTTGACTATTCTTGTTCAATTAGGGTTTTTAACCAATATTGTCCATTCAAAAGGTTGTTTGTGTCATTGGATGTGCATTTAGGTCGTTTTCGTCCTCCCAAGGCTTATTCTCGTCCAATAAGGGTTTTTAACCATTCTTGTGCATCCAATAAGTTTATTTGTGTCATTGGATTAATATTTACGTCATTTTCGTCCACCCTATTCTTCTTCTTGTCACATTAGGGTTTTTAACCTGTCTTGTGCATCCAATAGGTGCATTTGTGTCATTGGATAAACATTTTGGTCATTTTAGTCCTCCCTAGGCTTATTCTTATCTAATTAGGGTTTTTAACCAATCTTGTGCATCCAATAGGTGTGTTTGCATCGTTGGATGAACATTTAGGTCATTTTCTTCCTCCCTAGGCTTATTCAGGTGCAATTAGGGTTTTTAAGCAATCTTGTGCATCCATTAAGTTCATTTGTGTCATTGGATAAACATTTGTGTCATTTTTGTCCTTTGTATGCTTATTCTTGTCTAATTAGGATTTTTTTACTAATTTTGTGCGTCCAATACATGTGTACATTTGTGTCATTTGCATCCTCCATAGACTTATTCTTGTCCAATTAGGGTTTTTAACCAATCTTGTGCATCCAATAGGTGTATTTGTGTCATTGGATGAAAATTTATGTCATTTTCGTTCTTCCTAGTCTTATTCTTGTCCAATTAGGTCATTTGTGTCATTGCATAAACAATTGGGTCATTTTTGGATTCCCTAGGCTTATTATTATCCATAGAATTATGTCATTGGATTCGTCTTCCCTAGTCTTATTCTTGTCCAACTAGGTTTTTTAAGCAATATTGTGCGTCGAATAAGTTCATTTGTTTCATTGCATTAATATTTAGGTCATTTTCGTTCTCCATAGGCTGATTCTTGTCCAATTAGGGTTTTTAAGCAATCTTGTACATCCAATAGGCGTGTTTGTGTCATTGGAAGAACATTTTGGTCATTTTCGGGCTTCCTAGTCAAATTCTTATCCAATTAGGGTTGATAAGCAATCTTGTGCATCCAATAAGTTCATATGTGTTATTGCATAGAAAATTTAGGTAATTTTCGTCATGCCTAAGATTATTATTGTCCAATTAGTGTTAATAAGCAATCTTGTGCATCAAATAGGTGTGTTTGTCTCATTCCATAAACATTTGTGTCATTTTTTTCCTCCCAAGGCTTTTTCTTGTCCAATTTGGGGTTTTAACCAATCTTGTGCGTCCAATAAGTGTTGTTGTGTCATAGGATGAACATTTAGTTCATTTTCATCATCCCTAGATTTATTCTTCTCCAATTAGGGTTTCTTACAAATCTTGTGCATCCAATACATGTGTTTGTGTCATTGGAAGCGAATTTAGGTCATTTTTGTCCCCCTAGGGTTATTCTTGTCGAATTAGGGTATTTAACTAATCTTGTACATCCAATAAGTGTGTTTATAT
Organism: Cicer bijugum; assembly: GCA_037974875.1. NCBI lineage: Eukaryota > Viridiplantae > Streptophyta > Magnoliopsida > Fabales > Fabaceae > Cicer > Cicer bijugum. Next base: position 1,547,567 of record JBBPBT010000686.1, read on the forward strand.
CATTGGATTAACATTTAGGTCATATTCGTCCTCCATAGGGGTATTCTTGTCCAATTAAGGTTTTTAACTAATCTTGTGCATCCAAAAGGTGTGTTTGTGTCATTGGATGAACATTTATGTCATTTTTGTCCTCCCTATTCTTATTCTTGTCCTATTACGGTTTTTAACCAATCTTGTACATCCATTAGGTGTGTTTGTGTCATTGGATAAACATTTGGGTATTTTTTGCCCTCCCTAGGCTTATTCTTGTCCAATTAGGGTTTTTAACTAATTTTGTGCTTCCAATACATGTGTTCGTGTCATTGGATGACCATTTAGGTCATTTTCGTCCTCCCAAGTTTTTTTTTTGGGCAATTAGGGTTTTCAAACCAATCTTGGGCGTCATTTTCGTCCTTTGTGTCCCCCCTAGGTTGTTTCTTGTTCAATTAGGGGTTTTAACCATTCTTGTGGATCCAATAACTATATTTGTGTCATTGGATTAACATTTAGTTCATTTACATCATCCTTAGGCTTATCTCGTCCAGTTAGGATTTCTAACTAATCTTGTGCATCCAATAGGTGTGTGTTGTGTCATTGGATGAGAATTTAGGTTATTTTCGTCCTCCCTAGGCTTATTCTTGTCCAATTAGGGTTTTTAACTAATCTTGTGCATCCAATAGGTGTGTTTGCATCATTGGATTAACATTTAGGTGATTTTCGTCATCCATAGGGTTATTCTTGTCCAATTAAGGTTTTTAAACAATCTTGTGCATCCAAAAGGTATTTTGTGTCATTGGATAGACATTTAGGTCATTTTTGTCCTCCCTAGTCTTATTCTTGTCCAATTACGGTTTTTAACCAATCTTGTGAATCCAATAGGTGTGTTTGTGTCATTGGATGAACACTTAGGTCGTTTTCGTCTTCCCTAGTCTTATTCTTGTCCAATTAGGGTTTTTAAGCAATCTTGTGCATCCAATAAGTTTATTTGTGTCATTGCATTAAAATTTAGGTCATTTTGGTCCTCCGCAGGATTACCCTTGTCCAATTATGGTTTTTATCCAATCTTGTGCATCCAATAGGTGTGATTGTAACATTGGGTAAACATTGAGGTTATTTTTGTCCTCCCTAGGCTTATTCTTGTTAATTTATGGTTTTTAACCAATCTTGTACATTCAATAGGCGTGTTTGAGTCATTGGAAGTACAGTTTGGTCATTTTCGTCCTTCCTAGTCTTATTCTTCTCCAATTAGGGTTTTTAACCAATCTTGTGCATCCAATAGGTGTGTTTGTGTGATTGGATAAACATTTGGGTCATTTTTGTCCTCCCAAGGCATTTTCTTGTCCAATATGGGGTTTTAACCAATCTTTTGTATACAATAAGTGTGTTTGTATCAAAGGATGAACATTTAGTTCATTTTTGTCATCCCGAGGCATATTCTCATCCAATTAGGGTTTCTAACCATTCTTGTGTATTCAATTGGTGTGTTTGTGTCATTGGAAGCGCATTTAGGTCCTATTAGGGTTTTTAACCAATCTTGTGCATCTAATAAGTTCATTTGTGTCAATTGATTAACATTTAGGTCATTTTCATCCTCCATAGCCTTATTCTTGCCCAATTAGGGTTTTTAAGCAATATTGTGCATCCAATAAGTTCATTTATGTCATTGTATTAACATTTAGGTCCTTTTTTGTTCTCCCTAAGCTTATTCTTGTCCAATTAGGATTTTTAACTAATCATGTGCATCCAATAGGTGTGTTTGTATCATTGGATTAACTTCTAGGTCATTTTCGCCTCCATAGGGTTATTCTTGTCCCATTAGGGATATTAACCAATCTTGTGCATCCAAAAGGTGTGTTTGTGTCATCGGATGAACATTTAAGTCATTTTCTTTCTCCCTAGTCTTATTCTTGTCCAATTAGGGTTTTTAAGAAATGTTGTGCACCCAAGAATTTCATTTGTGTCATTGGATTAACATTTAGGTTATTTTTGTCCTCCTTGGGCTTAGTCTTTTCCAATTAGGGTTTTTAACCAATCTTGTGTATCCAATAGATGTGTTTGTGTCATTGGATGAAAATTTAGGTCATTTTTGTCTTTCCTAGTCTTGTTCTTGTCCAATTAGGGTTTTTAAGAAATCTTGTGCGTCCAATAATTTCATTTGTGTCATTACATTAACATTTAGTTCATATTCGTCCTCCCTAGGCTTATTCTTGTTCAATTACGGTTTTTAACCAATCTTGTGCATACAATAGGTGTGTTTGTGTCATTGGATAAACATTTGGGTCATTTTTGTCCTCCTTAAGTTTATTGTTGTCCAATTAGTGTTTTTAACCAATTTTGTGCGTCCAATAGATGTGTTTTGTGTCATTCAATGATTTAGGTCATTTTCGTCCTTCTTAGTCTTATTCTTGACCGAATATGGTTTTAAAGCAATTATGTGCATTGAATAAGTTCATTTATGTCATTGCATTAACATTTAGGTCATTTTCGTCCTCCCTAGATTTATTCTTTTCTAGTTTGGGGTTTTAACCAATCTTGTGCATCTAATAGGTGTGTTTGTGTCAACAGAGATTCATTTGGGTCATTTTAGTCCTCTCTATGCTTATTCTTGTCCAATAAGGATTTTTAACCAATCTTGTCCATCCAATACGTGTGTTTGTGTCATTGGACGAAAATTTTGCTCATTTTCATCCTCCCTAGTCTTATTATTGTCCAATTAGGGTTTTTAAGCAATCTTGTGCATCCAATAAGTTCATTTATGTCATTGCATTAACATTTAGGTCATTTTCTTCCTCCCTAGACTTATTCTTGACCAATTAGGGTTTTTATCCAATCTTGTGCATCCAATTGGTGTGTTTGTGTCATTGGAAGAACATTTAAGGCATTTTCGTCCTCCCTATGCTTATTCTTGTCCAATTAGTGTTTTTAAGCAATCTTGTGAATCCAATAAGTTTATTTGTGTCAATAGATGAACATTTTGGTCATTTTCATCCTCCCTAGGTTTATTCTTGTCCTATTACGGTTTTTAACCAATCTTGTGCATCCAATAAGTTCATTTGTGTTAATGGATTAACATTTAAGTCATTTTCATCCTCCCTAGGTTTATTCTCGCCCAATTAGGGGTTTTAAGCAATATTGTGCATCCAATAGGTTCATTTGTGTCATTGGATTAACAGTTAGGTTATTTTGGTCCTCCCTAGGCTTATTCTTGTCAATTTTTGGTTTTTAACCAATCTTGTACTTCCAATAGGTGTGTTTGTGTCATTGGAATAACATTTTGGTCATTTTCGTCATTCCTAGTATTATTGTTGTCCAACTAAGGTTTAGAAGCAATGTTGTGCATCCAACAAGTTCATTTGTGTCATTGCATTAAAATTTAGGTAATTTTCGTCCTCACTAGGCTTATTGTTGTCCAATTCGGGTTTTTAACCAATCTTGTGCATGCAATAGGTGTGTTTGTATCAGTGGATAAACATTTGGGTCATTTTTGTCCTCCCTAGGATTATTCGTGTCCAATTAGGGTTTTAACAAATCTTGTGCATTCAATAAGTTTGTTTGCGTCATTGGATGAACATTTAGGTAATTTTGTTCATCCCTAGGCTTATTCTCGTCCAATTAGGGTTTCTAACCAATCTTGTGCATCCAATAGGTGTGTTTATGTCATTGGATCCGCATTTAGGTCATTTTCGTACTCCCTAGGCTTATACATGTCCAATTAGGGTTATTAACCAATCTTGTGCGTCCAAACGGTGTGTTTGTGTCATTGGATGAACATTTAGGTCATTTTTGTCGTCCTCAGTCTTACTCTTGTCTTATTAGGGTTGTTAACCAATCTTGTGCATCCAATAAGTTCATTAATTTCATCGGATAAACATTTAGGTCATTTTCGTCCTCCTTAGGCTTATTCTTGGGCAATTATGGTTTTTAACAAATCTTGTGCGTTCAATAGGTGTGGTTGTGTCATTGGATTAACATTTAAGTCACTTTCGTCCTCCCTAGGCTTATTGTTGTCCAATTGGGGTTTTTAACCTATCTTGGGCATCCAATAGGTGTGTTTGTGTCATTTGATGGAAACTTAGGTCATTTTCGTCCTCCATAGGCTTATTATTGTCCAATTAGGGTTTTAACCAATCTTGTGCATCCAATAGGGGTGTTTGTCACATTGGAATAAAATTTAGGTCATTTTTCGTCCTCCCTAACCTTATTCTGGTCCAATTAAGGTTTTTAACCAATCTTGAGTATCCAATAAATTCATTTGTATCGTTGGATTAACAATTAGGTCACTTTCGTCCTCCATAGGCTTATCCTTGGGCAATTAGGGTTCTTAGCCATTCTTGTGAATCCAATAGGTGTGTTTGTGTCATTGGATGAACATTTAGGTCATTTTCGTCCTCTCAAGACTAATTCTTGTCCAATTAATGTTTTTAAGCATCTTGTGCATCCAAAAGGTGTGTTTGTGACATTGGATTTAACGTTTAGGTCATTTTCGTCCACCCTAGGCTTAATTGTTATCTAATTAGGTTTTTTTTTTTAACCAATCTTGTGCAGCCAATAGGTGTAATTGTGTCGTTGGATGAACATTAAGGTCATTTTTGTCCTCCCTAGCCTTATTCTTGTCCAATTAGGGTTTTTAATCAATCTTGTTCATCCAATAGGTGTGTTTGTGTCATTGGATGCACATTTAGGTCATTTTCATCCTCCCTAGTCATATTCTTGTCCATTAGGGTTTATAACCAATATTGTGCATCCAATAAGTTCATTTGTATCATTGGATTAACATTAAGGTCATTTTCTTTCTCCCTAGGCTTATTCTTGGGTAATTATGGTTTTTAACCAATCATGTGCATCCAATAGATGTGTTTGTGTCATCGGTTTAACATTTAGATCATTTTCGTCATCCCTAGGCTTATTCTTGTTCAATTAGGAATTTTAACCAATCTTGTGCATCCAATAACTTCGTTTGTGTGATTGGATTTAACATTTAGGTCATTTTCTTCCACCCTAGTCTAAATTGTTGTCCAATTAGGGTTTTTTTTACAAATCTTGTGCATGGAATTGATGTTTTTGAGTCATCGGATTAACATTTAGATTATTTTCATCCTCCCTATGCTTATAATTGTCCAATTATTGTTTTTAACCAATCTTGTGCATCCAATAGGTGTTTTTGTGTCATTGGATAAACATTTAACTCATTTTTTGTAGTCCCTAATCCTCTTCTTGTCCAAATAGGGATTTTCACCAATCTTGTGGATCCAATAGGTGTTTTAGTGTCATTGGATTAACATTTAGGTCATCTTCGTCCTCCCTAGTCTTTTTCTTGTCCAATTAGGGTTTTTAACCATTCTTCTTCATCCAATAGGTGTGTTTGTGTCATTGGATGCGCATTTAGGTCATTTTCGTCCTCCCTAGTCTTGTTCTTGTCCAATTAGGATTTTTAAGCAATCTTGTGAATCCAATAAGTTCATTTGTATCATTTGATTAACATTTAGGTCATTTTCGTCCTCCCTAGGCTTATTATTGGGCAATTAGGGTTTTAAACCAATCTTGTGCATCCAATAGGTGTGTTTGTGTCATCGGATTAACATTTAGATCATTTTCGTCCTCCCTAGGCTTATTCTTGTCCAATTATGATTTTTAACCAATCTTGTGCATCCAATAGGTGTGTTTGTGTCATTAGATGATAATTTAGTTCATTTTCGTCCTTCCTAGTCTTATTCTTGTCCAATTAGGATTTTTAAGCAATCTTGTGCATCCAATAAGTTCGTTTGTGTTGTTGGATTAACATTTTGGTCATTTACGTCCTCCCTAGTCTGATTCTTATCAATTAGGGTTTTTACCCAATCTTGTGCATCCAATAGGTGTGTTTGTGACATTGGATTAAAATTTAGGTCATTTTCGTCCTCCCTAGGCTTATTCTTGTCCAATTAAGGATTTTAACCAATCTTGTGCATCCAATAAGTTCGTTTGTGTCTTTGGATTTACGTTTAGGTCATTTTCATCCTCGCTATACTTATTCTTGTGAAATTAGGGTTTCTAATCGATCTTGTGCATCCAATAGGTGTGTTTGTGTCATTGGTTGAACATTTTTCTTTTTTTTGTGTCCTTTGTTCTTATTCTTGTGTAATCAAGGTTTTTAATCAACCTTGTGCATCCGATAGGTGTGTTTACGTCATTTAGGTCTTTGTCGTCCTCCCTAAGTTTATTCTTGTCCAATTAGGGTTTTTAACCAATCTTGTGCATCCAATAGGCGTGTTTGTGTCATTGGATGGACACTTAGGTCATTTTCATGATCCCTAGGCGTATTCTGGTCCAATTAGGGGTTTTAACCAATCTTGTACATCCAATATGTTCATTTGTATAATTGGATTAACATTTAGGTCATTTTCGTCCTCCCTAGATTTATTCTTATGCAATTAGGGTTTTTATCCAATCTTGGGCATCCAATAGGTGTGTTTGTGTCATTGGATCAACATTTAGGTCATTTTCGTCCTCCCGAGTCTTATTCTTGTCCAATTAGGGTTATTAAGCAATCTTGTGCATCCAATAAGTTCGTTTGTGTCATTGATTTAACATTAAGGTTATTTTTTGTCCTCTCTAAGCCTATTTTTGTCCAATTAGGGTTTTTCATTGGATGAACATTTAGGTTACTTTCGTCCTCCCTAGACTTTTTCTAGTCGAATAAGGGTTTTTAACCAATCTTGTGCATCCAATAAATCCTTTGTGTCATTGGATTAACATTTGTCATTTTTGTCCTCCCTAGGCTTATTCTTGTCCAATTAGGGTTCATAACCAATGTTGTGCATCCAATAGGTGTGTTTGTGTCATTAGATTAACATTTAGTCATTTTTATCTTCCCTTGGCTTATTCTTGTCAATTTAGGGTTTTTATCCAATCTTGTGCATCCAATAGGTGTGTTTGTGTCATTGGGTGAACATTTAGTTCATTTTCGTCCTCCTAGTGTTATTCTTGTCCAATAAAATTTTTTAACCAATCTTTTGCATCCAATAAGTTCATTTGTGTCGTTGGATAAACATTTAGCTCACTTTCGTCGTCCAAAGACTTATTCTTGGGAACTAATCTTGTGCATCCAATAGGTCTGTTTAGCTCATTAGAGGAACATTTAGGTCATTTTCGTCCTCCCTAGTCTAACTCTTGTCCAATTAGTGTTTTTACGCAATCTTGTGCATCCAATAACTTCATTTGTGACATCGGATTTAACATTTTGGTCATTTGTATCCACCCTAGGCATAATTATTGTCCAATTAGGGTTTTTTTAACAATCTTGTGCATCGAATAGGTGCGTTTGTGTCATCAAATTAACATTTAGGTCATTTTCATCCTCCCTAGGCATATTCTTGTCCAAATAGGATTTTTAACCCATCTTGTGCATCCAATAGGCGTGTTTGTGCCATTAGATGAAAATTTAGTTCATTTTTGTCCTTCCTAGTCTTATTCTTGTCCAAATTGGATTTTTAAGCAATCTTCTGCATCCAATAGGTTGTTAGTGTTATTGGATTAACATTTAGGCCATTTACGTCCTCCCTAGTCTGATTCTTTTCCAATTATGGTTTTTAACCAATCTTGTGCATCCAATAAGTTCATTAGTGTCATTGGATTTACATTTAGGTCATTTTCATCCTCCCTATACTTATTCTTGTGAAATTAGGGTTTCTAACCAATCTTGTGCATCAAATAGGTGTGTTTGTGTCATTGGATGAACATTTAGGTCATTTTCGTCCTTCCAAGACTAATTCTTGTCCGATTAATGTTTTTAAGCAATCTTGTGCATATAATAGGTGTGTTTGTGTCATTGGATTTAACATTTAGGTCACTTTCGTCCACCCTAGGCTTAATTGATGTCCAATTAGGGTTTTTTTTTACCAATCTTGTGCATCGAATAGTTGTGTTTGTGTCCTCGGATTAACATTTAGGTTATTTTCGTCCTCCCAATGCTTATACTTGTCCAATTAAGGTTTTTAACCAATCTTGTGCATCCAATAGGTGTTTTGGTGTCATTGGATAAACATTTAACTCATTTTTCGTAGTCCCTAGCCCTCTTCTTGTCCAAGTTGGGATTTTCACCAATCTTGTGGATCCAATAGGTGTTTTTGTGTCATTGTATTAACATTTAGGTCATCTTCGTCCTCCCAAGTCTTATTCTTGTCGAATTAGGGTTTTTAAGCAATCTTGTACATCCAATAAATTCATTTGCGTCATTGGATTAACATTTAGGTCATTTTTCGTCCTCCCTAGGCTTATTCTAGTCGAATTAGGGTTTCTAACAAATCTTGTTCACCCAATAGGTGTAATTGTGTCGTTGGATGAACATTAAGGTCATTTTTGTCCTCCCTAGTCTTATTCTTGACCAATTAGGGTTTTTAACCAATCTTGTTCATCCAATAGGTGTGTTTGTGTCATTGGATGCGCATTTAAGTCATTTTTGTACTTCCTAGTCTTATTCTTGTCCAATTAGGGTTTATAACCAATATTGGGCATCTAATAAGTTCATTTGTATCATTGGATTAACATTAAGGTTTTTTTCTTTCACCCTAGTCTTATTCTTGGGCAATTATAGTTTTTAACCAATCATGTGCATCCAATAGATGTGTTTGTGTCATCGGATTAACATTTGGATCATTTTCGTCCTCCCTAGGCTTATACTTGTCCAATTAGGATTTTTAACCAATCTTGTGCATCCAATAATTTCGTTTGTGTCATTGGATTTAACATTTTGGTCATTTTCTTCCACCCTAGTCTAAATTGTTGTCCAATTAGGGTTTTTTTTACCAATCTTGTGCATGGAATAGGTGTGTTTGTGTCATCGGATTAACATTTAGGTTATTTTCGTCCTCCCTATGCTTATACTATCCCAATTAGGGTTTTTAACCAATCTTGTGCATCCAATAGGTATTTTTGTGTCATTGGATAAACATTTAACTCATTTTTTGTAGTCCCTAATCCTCTTCTTGTCCAAATAGGGATTTTCACCAATCTTGTGGATCCAATAGGTGTTTTTGTGTCATTGGATTAACATTTAGGTCATCTTCGTCCTCCCTAGTCTTATTCATGTCCAATTAGGGTTTTTAAGCAATCTTGTACATCCATTAAATTCATTTACGTCATTGGATTAACATTTAGGTCATTTTTCATCCTCCCTAGGTTTATTCATGTCGAATTAGGGTTTCTAACAAATCTTGTTCACCCAATCCGTGTAATTGTGTCGTTGCACGAATATTAATGTCATTTTTGTCCTCCCCAGTCTTACTCTTGTAAAATTAGTGTTTTTAACCAATCTTGTTCATCCAATAGGTGTGATTATGTCATTGGATGCACATTTAGGTCATTTTCGTTGTCCCTAGTCTTATTCTTGTCAAATTAGGGTTTTTAACCAATCTTGTGCATCCAATAAGTTCATTTGTATCATTCAATTAACATTTAGGTCATTTTCGTTCTCCCTAGACTTATTCTTGGGCAATTAGGGTTTTTAACCAATCTTATGCATCCAATAGATGTGTTTGTGTCATCGAATTAACATTTAGATCATTTTCGTCCTCCCTAGGCTTATTGTGGTCCAATTAGGTTTTTTAACCAATCTTGTGCATCCAATAGGTCTGTTGGTGTCATTAGAATAAAATTTAGTTCATTTTCGTCCTTCCTAGTCTTATTCTTGTCCAATTAAGATTTTTAACCAATCTTGTGCATCCAATAAGTTCGTTTTTGTCATTGGATTAACATTTAGGTCACTTTCGTCCTCCATAGACTTATTATTGGGCAATTAGGGTTTTTAACCAATCTTATGGATCCAATAGGTGCATTTGGGTCATTGGATGAACATTTAGGTCATTTACGTCCTCCCTACTCTAATTCTTGTCCAATTAGTGTTTTTAAGCAATCTTGTGCGTCCAATAACTTCATTTGTGTCATTGGATTTAAAATTTAGGTCATTTTCGTCAACGCTAGGCTTAATTGTTGTCCAATTAGGGTTTTTTTTTTTTACCAATCTTGTGCATCGAATAGGTGTGTTTGTGTGATCGGATTAACACTTAGGTTATTTTCGTCCTCCCTAGTCTTATTCTTGACCAATTTGGGTTTTAACCAATCTTGTGCATCCAATAGGTGTGTTTGTGTCATTAGATGAAAATTTAGTTCATTTCCGTCCTTCCTAGTCTTATGTTTGTACAAATAGGGTTTTTAAGCAATCTTCTGCATCCAATATGTTCGTTAGTGTCATTGGATTTACATTTAGGCCATTTACGTCCTCCCTAGTCTGATTCTTTTCCAATTATGGTTTTTAACCAATCTTGTACATCCGATAGTTGTGTTTGTGACATTGGATTAAAATTTAGGTCATTTTCGTCCTCCCTAGGCTTATTCTTGTCCAATTAAGGATTTTAACCAATCTTGTGCAACCAATAAGTTCATTTGTGTCATTGGATTTACATTTAGGTCATTTTCATCCTCCCTATACTTATTCTTGTGAAATTAGGGTTTCTAACCAATCTTATGCATCCAATAGGTGTGTTTGTGTCATTGGTTGAACATTTATGTCATTTTTTGCGTCCCTGGTTTTGTTCTTGTGTAATCTAGGTTTTTAAGCAACCTTTTGCATCCAATAAGTTCATTTGTGTCATTGTATTAACATTTAAGTCATTTTTTCCTCCAATAGCTGTGTTTGTGTCATTCGATAAACATTTAGGTCATTTTGTCCTCCCTAGGCTATTTCTTGTAAAGTTAGGGTTTTTAACCAATCTTGTGCATCCAATAGGTGTGTTTATGTTATTGTATGAACATTCAGGTCTTTTTCGTCCTCCATAGGCTTATTCTTGTCCAATTAGGGTTTTAACCAATCTTGTGCATCCAATAAGGGTGTTTGTCACATTGGAATAAAAGTTTGGTCATTTTTCGAACTCCCTAAGCTTATTCTTGTCCAATTAAGGTTTTTAACCAATCTTGTGCACCCATAAGTTCATTTGTATCGTCGGATTAACAATTAGGTCACTTTCGTCCTCCATAGACTTATTCTTGGGCAATTACGGTTCTTAGCCAATCTTGTGCATCCAATAAGTGTGTTTGTGTCATTGGATGAACATTTAGTTCATTTTCGTCCTCCCAAGACTAATTCTTGTCCAATTAATGCTTTTAAGCAATCTTGTGCATCCAGTAGGTGTGTTTGTGTCATTGGATTTTCAAATCTTGTGCATCAAATAGTTGTGTTTGTGACATCGGATTAACATTTAGGTTATTTTCGTCCTCCCTATGCTTATACTTGTCCAATTATGGTTTTTAACCAATCTTGTGCATCCGATAGGTGTTTTGGTGTCATTGGATGCACATTTAACTCATTTTTCGTAGTCTTTAGTCCTCTTCTTGTCCAAGTAGGGATCTTCACCAATCTTGTGGATTCCATAAGTGTTTTTGTGTCATTGGATTAACATTTAGGTCATCTTCGTCCTCCCAAGTCTTATTCTTGTCCAATTAGGGTTTTTAAGCAATCTTGTACATCCAATAAATTCATTTGTGTCATTGGATTCACATTTAGGTCATTTTTCGTCCTCCCTAGGCTTATTCTTGTCGAATTAGGGTTCTAACAAATCTTGTTCACCCAATTGGTGTAATTGTGTCATTGGATGAACATTAAGGTCATTTTTGTCCTCCCTAGTCTTATTCTTGTCAAATTAGGGTTTTCAACCAATCTTGTTCATCCAATAGGTGCTTTTGTGTCTTTGGATGCGCATTTAGGTCATTTTCGTCCTCCCTATTCTTATTCTTGTCCAATTAGGGTTTATAACCAATATTATGCATCCAATAAGTTCATTTGTATCAATGGATTAACATTAAGGTCATTTTCTTTCTCCCTAGGCTTATTCTTGCGCAATTAGGGGTTTTAACCAATCATGTGCATCCAATAGATGCGTTTGTGACTTCGGATTAACATTTAGATCATTTTCGTCCTCCCTAGGCTTATTCTTGTCCAATTAGGATTTTTAACCAATCTTGTGCATCCAATAAGTTCGTTTGTGTCATTTGATTTAACATTTAGGTCATTTTCGTCCACCCTAGTCTAATTTGTTATCCAATTAGGGTTTTATTTTTACCAATCTTGTGCATGGAATAGGTGTGTTTGTGTCATCGGATTAACATTTAGGTTATTTTCGTCCTCCCTATGCTTATACTTGTCCAATTAAGGTTTTTAACCAATCTTGTGCATCCAATAAGTGTTTTTGTGTCATTGGATAAACATTTAACTCATTTTTTGTAGTCCCTAATCCTCTTCTTGTCCAAATAGGGATTTTCCCCAATCTTGTGGATCCTATAGGTGTTTTTGGGTTATAGGATTAACATTTAGGTCATCTTCGTCCTCCCTAGTCTTATTCTTGTCCAATTAGGGTTTGTTAGCAATCTTGTACATCCATTAAATTCATTTGCGTCATTGGATTAACATTTAGGTCATTTTTCATCCTCCCTAGGTTTATTCTTGTCGAATTAGGGTTTCTAACAAATCTTGTTCACCCAATACGTGTAATTGTGCCGTTTGATGAACATTAATGTCATTTTTGTCCTCCCTAGTCTTATTCTTGTCAAATTAGGGTTTTTAACCAATCTTCTTCATCCAATAGGTGTGTTTATTTCATTGGATGTGCATTTAGGTCATTTTGGTCGTCCCTAGTCTTATTCTTGTCAAATTAAGGCTTTTAACCAATCTAGTGCATCCAATAAGTTCAATTGTGTCATTGGATTTACATTTAGGTCATTTTCGTCCTCCCTAGGCTTATTCTTGTCCAATTAGGGTTTTTAACAAATCTAGTGCATCCGATAAGTTCATTTGTATCATTGAATTAACATTTAGGTCATTTTCGTTCTCCCTAGGCTTATTCTTTGGCCATTAGGGTTTTTAACCAATCTTGTGCATCCAAGTGATGTGTTAGTGTCATCAGATTAACATTTAGATCATTTACGTCCTCCCTAGAGTTATTCTTGTCCAATTAGGATTTTTAACCAATCTTGTGCATCCAATAGGTGTGTTTGTGTCATTAGATGAAAATTTAGTTCATATTCGTCCTTCCTAGTCTTATTCTTGTCCAATTAGGATTTTTAACCAATCTTGTGCATCCAATAAGTTCGTTTCTATAGGTGTGTTTGGGTCATTGGATGAACATTTAGGTCATTTTCGTCCTCCCTAGTCTATTTCTTGTCCAATTAGTGTTTTTAAGCAATCTTGTGTGTAAGACCCGTGATTTTAAATCCTATGTTATACAATTTTAGGGTATTTTGTGTTAAATTGCTTAGGCTTTTAACCCAGTTTTCGGTATTTAGTGAGTTAAAGGCCGAAAATATATTTTTGGAAATTGGATTAAAATTATTTGTCGAAGAATAATTTATTTAAGTTTCGAAGAATTTAATTCTGGGCAATTTTGTTCAAAATATCTCAGGTTGCTGAAAATCGTATCTGTCAATTGAGTTGCGACGAGAGTAGATATTTTTATCAAAATAGTTTGAGATGTGAGAGTTGTTAGAAATTTGTTGGTTTGGTTATATATTTATATATATATATATATTATAAGTAATTATATATATATATATATATATATATATTAAGTATATATATGTAGAAAGAAAAGGAAATGAGGGAAATGGAGAGAAAAGAAAAACAAAGGAAAGAAAGAGAAAGGAGAGAAAATGAAAATTTCCATCTTCTTCCTCCCGTGCCTCGCGTGCTTTTTTTCCTCCTTCCTCCATCTTCATCCATTTTCGTTCTTCCTTGCTTCTTTGAGTTCGAAATTGATAGTGGGTTATAGGACAAGGATTTCTCAACTTCACTCTTCCTCTTTGATTCGAAAACGGAGAAAAACGGTATTAGGGATTCAAACTCAAATCTCCCCGTTTCATCTAGATCTAAGCGTCGTTTCAAGAAGTGATAGAAGGGAAAGTTGCTCACCACTACACTACGGTGCTAGTGAGCTAACTTTGGAAGCGGCGTTGCGAGCGGAGATTTTTACCGGATTTGCTCACGGTATCGTAATCGGACGAAAAAGCTAAAGTGAAGGTAAGGGCTCCTTCCAAACTTTTAGTTTGCATTTAGGGACTTACTTGTGGTTGTGAGAAAAAGAATTTGGTTAGGGTTAAAGTAAGGTTTTATGGAGAATGAATTTTAAACTCATTTATGTATGATTTTGAGTATATGAAACTTGTTGTGTTTGAGTGATGGATTGTGTTGATTTGTGTTCGTTGTTTTGACCTGTTCTAAATTGATAACTGATGAAACTTGAGTTTGTTTTGTGTGGTTTGTGTGGAAAATGATTTGGAATGAAGTATGGATTGAATGTGGAAGTATGTTTGAGTTTGTTTTGTGTGGTTTGTGTGGAAAATGATTTGGTGTGAAGTATGGATTGAATGTGAAAGTATGTTTGAGTTTGTTTTGTGTGGTTTGTGTGGAAAATGATTTGGTGTGAAGTATGGATTGAATGTGAAAGTATGTTTGAGTTTGTTTTGTGTGGTTTGTGTGGAAAATGATTTGGAGTGAAGTATGCATGGGATGTGAAAGTTGGTTTTGTGTGGAATCTGAAAACCATTAAGTTAAACAAGTATTAAGAATGAAGAATCTCTTAATATCTTGTTTACTTAATGTGTGTTTGTGTGTTTGAAAATCGTTTAAGTTAACTGGGCATTAAGAATGGGGAATCTCTTAATGTCTCGGTTACTTAATGTTGTTTTGAAAATCGTTTAAGTTAACTGGGCGTTAAGAATGGGGAATCTCTTAATGTCTTAGTTACTTAATGTTTGTTTTTGAAAATGGTTTCAGAGAAATGAGTATTAAGAATGAGGAATCTCTTAATGACTTGTTTACTGAATGTTTTGTTGTGAAAATCGTTAAGTTAAATGAGTATTGAGAATGGGGAATCTCTTGATATTTGCGTTTACTTAATGTCGTCGTAAAAATGATTTTCATGGGGAAATGAATTGTTGTGTTTTGGCGTGAATTGTGTATTAAATTCGTGAATATGTTTGAGTTTGTTTTGTGTGGGATTAGAAAACCATTAAGTTAAATAAGTATTAAGAATGGGGAATCTCTTAATATCTTGTTTACTTAATGTGTGTTTGTTTGTTTGAAAATCGTTTAAGTTAAATGAGAATTAAGAATGGGGAATCTCTTAATGTCTCGTTTACTTAATATTTGTTTTGAAAATCGTTTAAGTTAAATAAGTATTAAGAATGGGGAATCTCTTAAAGACTTATTTACTTAATGTTGTTTTGAAAATTGTTTAAGTTAACTGGGCGTTAAGAATGGGGAATCTCTTAATGTCTTGGTTACTTATTGTTTGATATGGTAAATCGTGCTGACCCGTGATAGGTGGCACCTCGGTAAACTGTACTGACCCGTGATAGGTGGTACGTTTACGATTTACGTTTGGTAAGTTGTGCTGACCCGTGATAGGTGGCACCTCGGTAAGCAGTGCTGACCTGTGATAGGTGGTACCCTTACGACTTACGCTTTTCCGTTTGGTAAATCGTGCTGACCCGTGATAGGTGGCACCTCGGTAAACTGTACTGACCCGTGATAGGTGGTACGTTTACGATTTACGTTTGGTAAGTTGTGCTGACCCGTGATAGGTGGCACCTCGGTAAGCAGTGCTGACCTGTGATAGGTGGTACCCTTACGACTTACGCTTTTTCTTTTGGTAAATCGTGCTGACCCGTGATAGGTGGCACCTCGGTAAACAGTACTGACCCGTGATAGGTGGTACGTTTACGATTTACACTTTTTAGTAAATCGTGCTGACCCGTGATAGGTGGCACCTCGATAATTGGTACTTTGGCCTGCGATAGGCGGTACAATTATGATTTACGGCCCTTCGAGGAGGGTTTTGGTTTGGAATTCCGAGTCCATGCATTTTGGCATATACGCATTGCATTAGGGTGCTTGGCACACGAGTTGTGATTGATGCAAATTTATGTGTAAGTGTGTTTGATTCATATTGAGATTGTGTTGATTGTTTCTAAGAGTTATGTTTGGAAACGTGTGATAGTATGTTAGATTGTAAAACGTTTTTGAAACTCATAATGTCGTGGTAATTGTATGGGTATTTCTAAATGTTAAGGTTTGAAGTGGTGTTTGAATGTGATTGAGTTAGTTTATGAATTTTTGAAAGAATACACAGGGAAATCGATTTACCCAATCGATTTGATGAGTTACAGGGGCCCTGTCTTTCACGAAATCGATTTACCCAATCGATTTTGTAATATGTTTTTCAAAACCATTTAAGAAATCGATTTGCCAAATCGATTGGATTCATTACAGGGGTTCTGTCTTTCACGAAATCGATTTGCTCAATTGATTGGATTCAATACAGGGGCTTTGTCTGTCTGTCAATCGATTTACCCAATCGATTGAGTCAATCGATTTACCCAATCGATTGATTTAAGCCCAGAGTTCAGTTTTCACTAAAATCTTTCAGGAAATTGATTTCCCCGATCGATTAGCTTAGTGGAAAATCTTATTTTGAGTTAGATAATTGATTGCTCAATTGATTTATCCATGTTTTGGTGAGTTACGTATTACTTGATGGATTGAGAACTTTCTTTTGATTTCATTTACATTTGGCAAGCATTACATGAACTTTTAGCATATGGAAAATCCTTCTAAGATGCATGATAAGTTGAAAAAGTTATTTGTGCATTTAAAAGCTTAAATGCTATGTGTTAACTGTTAATTTCGGTTGGTGACCCTTTACAACTATTGTGGAAATCTGGGCTTTGCCCTCAGATGAGAGCCAGGACTATCCTACCGGTTCATACCTTGTGGATAGGGATGCAGATAGGAATGCTTGACTGGAGCTACGTTAGGAGGATCTCAAGGGGCGCGTGGAGATCACTCAGGGTGTTTAGTGTGTTTTGAAGAATGATCAGATTAGGTTGACATAGAGGGAATAAATGTCTTTCTTTTGAATTGTGTTCATTTTAAATTGGAAAATTGTATCTTTACTAATATTGTCAGCATGACAGTTTATTTTCGATGGGTTCCATGTACCATTTTTTGAGGTGTAAATACTCTGGATTCATATTTCGAAAAACTTTTCCGCTGCTTATAAATTGAAATGACTTAAATATTTATCAAAAGGTATTTCCGTATTTATTTCTCTGTTTTATTTTAATTTCTTTAAAAAAAAAAATATACCCTCGCTTTGAAAAACGGGGTGTTACATTGTGCATCCAATAACTTCATTTGTGTCGTTGGATTTAACATTTAGGTCATTTTCGTCAACCCTAGGCTTAATTGTTGTCCAATTATGGTTTTTTTTACCAATCTTGTGCATTGAATAGGTGTGTTTATGTCATCGAATTAACATTTAGGTTATTTTCGTCCTCCCTAGTCTTATTCTTGACCAATTAAGGTTTTTAAGCAATCTTGTGCATCAAATAAGTTGATTTGTATCATTGGATTAACATTTAGATCATTTTCGTTCTCCCTAGGCTTATTCTTGGGCAGTTAGGGTTTTAACCAATCTTGTGCATCCAATAGATGTGTTTGTATCATCGGATTAAGATTTAGATCATTTTCGTCCTCCCTAGGGTTATTCTTGTCCAATTAGGATTTTTTTACCAATCCTGTGCATCCAATAGGTGTGTTTGTGTCATTAGATGAAAATTTAGTTCATTTTCGTCCTTCCTAGTCTTATTCTTTCCCAATTTGGATTTTTAAGCAATCTTGTGCATCCTATAAGTTCGTTTGTGTCATTGGATTAACATTTAGGTCATTTACGTCATCCCTAGTCTGATTCTTTTCCAATTATGGTTTTTAACCAATCTTGTGCATCCAATAGGTGTGTTTGTGACATTGGATTAAAATTTAGGTAATTTTCGTCCTGCTTAGGCTTATTCTTGTCCAATTAAGGATTTTAACCAATCTTGTGCATCCAATAAGTTCATTTGTGTCATTGGATTTACATTTAGGTCATTTTCATCCTCGCTATACTTATTCTTGTGAAATTAGGGTGTCTAACCAATCTTGTGCATCCAATAGTTGTGTTTGTGTCTTTGGTTGAACATTTATGTCAATTTTTGCGCCCTTGGTCTTATTCTAGTTTAATCAAGGTTTTTAAGCAACCTTTTGCATCCAATAAGTTCATTTGTGTCTTGTGCTTCCAATAGGTGTGTTTGTGTCATTGGATAAACATTTTGGTTATTTTGTACTCCCTGGGCTATTTCTTGTAAAATTAGGGTTTTTAACCAATCATGTGCAACCAATAGGTGTGTTTATGTCATTGGATGAACATTTTGGTCTTTTTCCTCCTCCTTTGGCTTATTCTTGTCCAATTAGGGTTTTTAACCAATATTGTGCATCCAATAGGGGTGTTTGTGACATTGGATTACAATTTAGGTCATTTTTCGTCCTCCCTAAGCTTATTCTTTTCCAATTAACGTTTTTAACCAATCTTGTGCATCCAATAAGTTCATTTGTATCGTTGGACTAACATTTACGTCACTTTCGTCCTCTATAGACTTATTCTTGGGCAATTATGGTTTTTAAGCAATCTCGTGCATCCAATAACTTCATTCGTGTCATTGGATTTAACATTTAGGTCATTTTCGTCCACCCTAAGCTTAATTGTTCTCCAATTAGGTTTTTTTTTTTTTTTACCAATCTTGTGCATCCAATAGTTGTTTTTGTGTCATTAGATTGACATTTAGGTCATCTTCGTCCTCCCTAGTCTTATTCTTGTCCAATTTGGGTTTTTATGCAATCTTGTACATGCAATAAATTCATTTGCGTCATTGGATTAACATTTTGGTTATTTTTTGTCCTACCTAGGCTTATTCTTGTCGAATTAGGGTTTCTAACAAATCTTGTTCACCCAATAGGTGTAATTATGTCGTTGGATGAACATTAAGGTCATTTTTGTCCTCCCTAGTCTTATTCTTGTCCAATTACGGTTTTTAACCAATCGTGTTCATCCATTAGGTATGTTTGTGTTATTGGATGCGCATTTAGGTCATTTTCATCCTCCCTAGTCTTATTCTAGTCCAATTAGGGTTTTTTACCAATCTTGTGCATCCAATAGATGTGTTTGTGTCATCGGATTAACATTTAGATCATTTTCGTCCTCCCTAGGCTTATTCTTGTCCAATTATGATTTTTAACCAATCTTGTGCATCCAATACGTGTGTTTGTGTCATTAGAAGAAAATTTAGTTCATTTTCGTCCTTTCTAGTCTTATTCTTGTCCAATTAGGATTTTGAAGCAATCTTGTGCATCCAATAAGTTCGTTTGTATCGATGGATTAACATTTAGGTCATTTACGTCCTCCCTACTCTGATTGTTTTCCAATTAGGGTTTTTAACCAATCTTGTGCATCCAATAGGTGCGTTTGTGACATTGGATTAAAATTTAGGTCATTTTCGTCTTGCCTAGGCTTATTCTTGTCCAAATAAGGATTTTAACCAATCTTGTGCATCCAATAAGTTCATTTGTGTCATTGGATTTACGTTTAGGTCATTTTCATCGTGTCTATACTTATTCTTGTGAAATTAGGGTTTCTAATCGATCTTGTGCATCCAACAGGTGTGTTTGTGTCATTGGTTGAACATTTATGTCTTTCTTTTGTGTCCCTGATCTTATTCTTGTGTAATCAAGTTTTTTAAGCAACCTTTTGGCGTCCAATAAGTTTATTTGTGTCATTGTATTAACATTTCAGTCATTTTTGCCTCCCTAGGCTATTTCTTGTCAAATTATGGTTTTTAACCAATCTTGTGCATCCGATAGGTATGTTTATGTCATTGGATGGACATTTAGGTCATTTTCATGATCCCTAGGCGTATTCCGGTCCAATTAGGGGTTTTAACCAATCTTGTGCATCCAATATGTTCATTTGTATAATTGGATTATCATTTAGGTCATTTTCGTCCTCCCTAGATTTGTTCTTATGCAATTATGGTTTTTATCCAATCTTCTGCATCCAATAGGTGTGTTTGTGTCATTGGATGAACATTTAGGTTATTTTCGTCCTCCCTAGTCTTATTCTTGTCCAATTAGGTTATTAAGCAATCTTGTGCATCCAATAACTTCGTTTGTGTCATTGAATTAACATTAAGGTTATTTTTTGTCCTCCCTAAGCCTATTCTTGTCCAATTAGACTTTTTCATTGGATAAACATTTAGGTTACTTTCGTCCTCCCTAGACTTTCTCTAGTTGAATAAGGGTTTTTAACCAATCTTGTGCATCCAATAAGTTCGTTTGTGTCATTGGATAAACCTTTACTCATTGTGGTCCTCCCTTGGCTTATTCTTGTCCAATTAGGGTTTTTAAGCAATCTTATGCATCCAATTGGTGTGTTTGTGTCATTGGATGAACATTTAGGTCAATTTCATCCTCCCTATGCTTATTCTTGTCCATTTAGGGGTTTTAACCATTCTTGTGTATTCAATAAGTTTGTTTGTGTCTTGAATGAACATTTACGTCATTTTCATAACCCCTAGGTTTTTTTTGCGTAATTAGGGTTTCTAACCAATCTTGTGCATCCAATAGGTTTGTTTGTGTCATTGGATGCGCAATTAGGGCATTTTCGTCCTCCCTATGCTTATTCTTGTCTTATTAGGGTTTTTAACCAATCTTGGGCGTCCAATAAGTTCATTTGTATCATTGAATTAACATTTAGGTCATTTTTGTCCTCCCTAGACTTATTCGTGGGCAATTAGGGTTTTTAAGCAATTTTCTGCATTCAATAGGTGTGTTTGTGTCATTGAATGAAAATTTAGGCCATTTTTGTCCTCCCTAGTGTTAATTTTGCCCAATTAGGATTTTTAAGCAATCTTGTGCATCCAATAACTTCATATGTGTCATTGGATTAACATTTAGGTCATTTATGTCTTCCCTAGTCTAATTCTTGTCAAATTAGGGTTTTTAACCAATCTAGTGCATCTAATAAGTTCATTTGTATCATTGGCAATTAGGGTTCTTAAAAAATCATGTGCATCCAATAGGTATGTTTTTGTCATAGGACGAACATTTAGGTCATTTTGGTCCTCCCTAGTCTCATTCTTATCCAATTAATGTTTTTAAGCAATTTTGTGCATCCAATAACTTCATTTGTGTCATTGGATTTAAAATTTAGGTCATTTTCTTCCACCCTAGGCTTAATTGTTGTCCAATTATGCTTTTTAACCAATCTTGTGCATTGAATAGGTGTTTTTGTGTCATCGAATTAACATTTAGGTTATTTTCGTCCTCCCTAATCTTATACTTGTCCAATTAGGGTTTTTAACCAATCTTGTGCATCCAATAGGTATCTTTGTGTCAATGGATTAACATTTAGGTCATCTTCGTCTTCCCTAGTCTTATTCTTGTCCAATTAGGGTTTTTAAGCAATGGTGTACATCCAATAAATACATTTGCGTCATTCGTTTAACATTAAGGTCATTTTTGTCCTCCCTAGTCTTATTCTTGTCCAATTAGTGTTTTTAACCAATCTTATGCATCCAAGAAGTTCATTTGTATAATTGGATTAACATTTAGGTCATTTTCGTCCTCCCTAGGCTTATTCTTGTCCAATTAGGATTTTTAACCAATCTTCGGCATCCAATAGGTGTATTTGTGTCATTGGATAAACATTTCGGTGATTTGTTTCCTCCATAGGCTTATTGTAGTCCAATTAGGGTTTTTAACCAATGTTTTGCATCTAATAGGTGTGTTTGTGTTATTGGATGAACAGTTAGGACACTTTTGTCCTCCCGAGTCTGATTGTTGTCCAATTAGGGTTTTTAACCAATCTTGTACATCAATTAAGTTCATTTGTGTCATTGCATTAACATTTAGGTCATTTTCGTCCACCCTATGCTTATTTTTGTGCAATTAGGATTTTTAACCAATCTTGTGCATCCAATAAGTTCGTTTGTGTTATTGGATTAACATTTAGGCCATTTTCGTCCTCCCTAAGCTTATTCTTGTCCAATTAATGTTTTTAACCAATGTTTTGCATTCAATAGGTGTTTTACTATCATTGGATAAACATTTAGGTCGTTTTTGTCCTCCGTAGGCTTATTATTGTCTAATTAGGGTTTTTAACAAATCATGTGCATCCAATAGGTGTGTTTATGTCATTGGATGACCATTTAGGTCCTTTTCATCCCCCTAGTGTTATTCTTGTACATTTAGGGTTTTTAACCAATCTTGTGCATCCAATAGTTATGTCTGTGTCATTGGATTAGTATTTAGGTAAGTTTCGTCCTCCAGAGGCTTATTCTTATCCAATTAGGGTTTTTAACTAATCTTGTGCATTCATTAGGTGTGGTTGTGTCATTGGATAAACATATAGGTCATTTGTTTCCTCCCTAGGCTTATTCTTGTCCAATTAAGGTTTTTAACCCATCTTTTACATATAAAAGGTGTGTTTTCTGTCATAGGATGAACAGTTAGGTCGTTTTCGTCCTCCGTAGTCTTATTCTTGTCCAATTAGGGTTTTTTTTACAAAATTTGTGCATCCAATAAGTTCATTTGGGTCATCGGATTAACATTTAGGTCATTTTCTTCCTCCCTATGCTTATTCTTGGGCAATTAGGGTTTTTAACTAATCTTGTGCGTCCAATCGGCGTGTTTGTGTCATTTGATGAACATTTAGGTCAATTTTGTCCTCTCGAGTCTTGTTCTCTTCCAATTAGGGTTTTTAACCAATTTTGTGCATCCAATAAGTTCATTTGTGTCATTGGATTAACATTTTGGTCATTTTGGTCCTCCCTATGCCTATTCCTGTCCAATTAGCATTTTTAACCAATCTTCGACATCTAATAAGTGTGTTTGTATCATTGGATAAACGTTTAGGTCATTGTTGTCCTCCATAGGCTTTTTCTTGTCCAATCAGGGTTGTTAACCAATCTTGTGCGTCCAATAGGTGTGTTTGTGTCATTGGATGAAATTTTAGGTCATTTTCGTCCTCCCTATGCTTATTCTTGTCCAATTAGGGTTTTTAACCAATCTTGTGCATCTATGAAATTCGTTTGTGTTTTTGGATTAATAGTTAGGCCATTTTCCTACTCCCTAAGCTTATTCTTGTCCAATTAATGTTTTTATCCAATGTTGTGCATTGAATTGGTGTGTTACTGCCCTTGGATAAACATTTAGGTCATTTTGGTCCTCCCTAGGCTTGTTCTTTTCCAATTAGGGTTTTTAACCAATATGGTGTATCCAATAGGAGTGTTTGTCTCATTTGATGATCATTTAGGTCATTTTCGTCCAATTAGGGTTTTTAAGTAATCTTGTGCATCCAATAAATTCATTTGTGTCATTGCATTAACATTTAGGTCATTTGTTTCCTCCCTAGACTTATTCTAGGGCAATTAGGGTTTTAACCAGCATGAGCATCACAAAGATGTGTTGTCTCATTGGATGAACATTTAGGTCATTTTCTTCCTCCCTAGTCTTATTCTAGTCCAATTAGGATTTTTGAGCAATCTTGTGCATCCAATAAGTTCATTTGGGTCATTGGATTAACTTTTAGGTCATTTTGGTCCTCCATTGGCCTATTCCTGTACAATTAGGGTTTTTAAGCAATGTTGTGCATCTAATAGGTGTGTTTGTATCATTGGATAAACATTTAGGTCATTTTTGTCCTCTCTAGGCTTATTCTTGTCCAATTAAGGTTTTTAACCAATCTTGTGCATCCAATAGGGGTGTTTGTGTCATTGGATGAAATTTTAGGTCATTTTCATCCTCCCAATGCTTATTCTTGTCCAATTAGGGTTTTTAACCAATGTTGTGCATCTAAGAAATTCGTTTGTGTTTTTGGATTAACAGGTAGGCCATTTTTGTCCTTCCTAAGCTTATTCTTGTCCAATTACTGTTTTTAACATATGTTGTGCATTGAATTGGTGTGTTACTGCCCTTGCTTAAACATTTAGGTCATTTTTGTCCTCCCTAGGCTTATTCATTTCCAATTAGGGTTTTTAACCAATCTGGTGTATCCAATAGGAGTGTTTGTCTCATTGGATGATCATTTAGGTCATTTTCGTACTCCCTAGTTTTATTCTTTTCCAATTAGGGTTTTTAAGTTATCTTGTGCATCCAATAAGTTCATTTGTGTCATTGCAATAACATTTAGGTCATTTGTTTCCTCCCTAGACTTATTGTAGGGCAATTAGGGTTTTAACCAGCATGAGCATCAAAAAGGTGTGTTGTCTCATTGGATGAACATTTAGGTCATTTTCTTCTTCCCTAGTCTTATTCTTGTCCAATTAGGGTTTTTAAGCAATCTTGTGCATCCAATAAGTTCATTTGGGTCATTGGATTAACTTTTAGGTCATTTTGGTCATCCATATGCCTATTCCTGTCCAATTAGGGTTTTTAAGCAATGTTGTGCATCTAATAGGTGTGTTTGTATCATTGGATAAACATTTAGGTCATTGTTGTCCTCCGTAGGCTTTTTCTTGTCCAATCAGGGTTGTTAACCAATCTTGTGCGTCCAATAGGTGTGTTTGTGTCATTGGATGAAATTTTAAGTCATTTTCGTCCTCCCTATGCTTATTCTTGTCCAATTAGGGTTTTTAACAAATCTTGTGCATCCAAGAAATTCGTTTGTGTTTAAGGATTAACATTTAGGCCATTTTCATCCTTCCTAAGCTTATTCTTGTCCAATTAAGGTTTTTAACCAATGTTGTGCATCGAATAGGTGTGTTACTGTCCTTGGATAAACATTTAGGTCATTTTTGTCCTCCCTAGGCTTATTCTTTCTCAAATATGGTTTCTAACCAATCTGGTGTATCCAATAGGTGTGTTTATCTCATTGGATGAACATTTAGTTCAATTTCGTCCTCCCTGGTCTTATTCTTTTCCAATTAGGGTTTTTAAGTAATCTTGTGCATCCAATAAGTTCATTTGTGTCATTGGATTAACATTTACATCATTTTGGACCTCCCTAGTGTAAGAAATATGCCTGCTTGATAATGATTTTGATATAATTTCCAAACATACGTTGTATATCCATTATTTGATAAATCTAATAGTGTAAGTTGAGATACATTTCAGGAAATCAATCAAGCAAAGATTATTCATAAAGCTTGAATATTATGTGAAAAAGGATCAAACACTTGGACAAATCTTGGATCTCAAGAAATCAAGCCAAGATGGATGACAGTATACAAAGCTTGAAGATTATATGCAATTTTGTCTAGTGGTCATAGTATTTAATAGGTAGATTCATCATTATGGTTTCATATCTAAGTATTTGCCAAATTATAAATGAAATCATAAAATAAGTAAGTAAATCAATCAACTGGTAAATCGATTGATAAATCAACAGGGTAATTGATTGTCTAATTCACAGAGCAAATTTTCACTGAGTTAATCGATTGGGAAATCGATTACTTAAATGTTTTTAATCAGGTATGCGTTCTGTGATTAAAGAAATCAATTGGACAATCGATTTGCAAATCAATTGGGTAATCGATTTGCAAATCCATTGGGTAATCGATTGTTTAACTCACAGAACAAAGCTTGTACTGTGTCAATCGATTGGGAAATCTATTACTAAAATGTTTTTTATCAGACTTGGGTTCTGTGATTAAAGAAATCGATTGAACAATCGATTTGAAATACTTTTTTTAAGTTGCAAGCTTTGCACTAATCGATTAGGTAATCGATTGAAATATTTTTCTTAAGTTACAAGCTTTGCACTAATCTATTAGGTAATCGATTGAATAAATGAACTAGTTAATCATTTATCAGAAACACATTGCATAATCGATTGGCACATCGATTTTAACTAAATAGCTGAGTTACTCTAACAAGCCAAATCGATTGGCAAATCGATTGGAGTAAATATCTGAGTCACTGTGACCAGCCAAATCGATTGGTAAATTGATAGGAGTAAATGTTTGAGTTACAGGAAGAATTTAGCCCATTGCCAAATCGATTATGTCAATGAAAGTGAGTCGACTGAGTAATCAATTGTTTTGATCTCATTGTTTGAACAAAACATGTATAATCGATTAGTCAATCGATTATGATATAAACTGAGTATCACTTTCTGATATATGCATTAAACGAATCGATTAGGAAATCGATAAGTTCATATATTTTCAAGATTCAAGAAAAACAGGATACGCGATAATCGATTAAGCTGGTATTACACTTTAATAAAATCGATTGGGAAATCGATTTTGATGATGTTTTTCTAAAACTATATAAACTTTTTCAATAACTATTTTCAAAATAACAATAACTGTTAATACATTTTGAAATAACTTAAAGTTTTCATTGGCTACTCGAAAATTACACTTTGAGAGAAACTGTTACAACTCACAAATATCAATTGGCAAAATACTTAGAGTGTGAGATTTGTGTAATTGAATAAAGTGTTCTTATTTCTTAGTTCTCTTTGTAAGAAACAATCTTTGTAAAAGAAAGTGTGCAGAAATCCAATATTGTTAAACTAGTGGTTATCTTTTAGGATTCTTGTGTTCATCTAAAAGAAACCTCAACTTGATCTCGCTAGAGCTTGGCGAGTAGCTCTTAGGGATAGGTTGGTCTTGTAGTAGAAGTGGTGTTGAGTTGGATGTATAGGCAGTGGGTGCTGAAAAGTCTGTAAAAATTTCTCAAATCACTTCTAGTGAAGGTTGAAATCTGTGATTGATTTCAGGACTGGATGTAGACTATCGAATCGATAGTCGAACCAGTATAAAATTCCTGGTGCACAATTTTCTTTCTCTCTGCTCATTATATTGAATGCATGTGTTCTTGAATATATGTTTTGAATAAGTTTTGAATCTATATTCTTATCTGGATAATACATGTGTCTTTGAATCTCTGTCTTGATTAGTTTTTTGAATCTATCACTATTAAATTGGAATTAATATTAAACAAGTTGGTTTTAATATTAAATTCATCACTTAGAAAGAAATTGGATAATTTGGTTGATAATCTTGTGTATAACATTCTAAGGGTAGAGGCCATTCATACCGACAATTAGCATCAAGAGCCTAATCTTTTAGACTAATTCTTAAAAAGAAAATGACCTCTATTGAATTCCTAGGAGAAGGTGCCTCTTTAGCAAGACCCCCTGCTTTTGATGGGTCTACTTATATGAACTAGAAACATAGAATGTTAATTTTCCTAGAGGCTACTGGGCTTGACATTTTAGAAGCAGTAGAAAATGGTCCCTATGTGCCTAGAATAGCTGGTACTGGTGAATCATTAATCTTGAAACCCATATCTGATTGGTCTAATGATGACAAGAAAAAAGTTGGCTATAATGCAAAAGCAAAAAATATAATAACCTCTGCTTTAAGTGCTAATGAATTTTTCAGGGTTTCAAATTGCAAAACTGCTAAAGAAATGTAGGATACACTCCAAGAAACTCATGAAGGCACAAATGATGTCAAGAGGGCCAGAACCAACACTCTGATGCATGAATATGAAGAAGGATGAGTCAATCAATGACTTGCAGACAAGATTTACACATGTAATTAACAATCTAAATGCTCTAGGTAAAGTAATTGACAATGAGCAATAGATAAACAAAGTGATGAGATGCTTGGCAAGAGAATGGCAACCTAAGATCACAGTAATATCTGAATCAAAGGATCTTGGAAGCATGACCATTGCCATCATTTTTGGCAAACTCAGAGAACACGAAATGGAGCTACATAGGTTGAATGAGGCTGAGCAAACTGATCGGAAAAGAAAAGGACTATCTTTGAAGGTTCAAGCTCATAAAACAAAATCTAAACCAGAAACATGTACTGATGATTCCGATAGTGAAACTGATGAAGAACCTGAAATCGGAATGCTAGTCAGAAAGTTCAAGAAGTTTCTGAAAAAGAAAGGAAACCAATCAAAGAAACCTTCCAGTTCAAAGTCAAAAAGTTTCAGCAAGAATGAAACAAATGATAGCAAAGTGATTACTTACTATGAATGTGGGAAAACAAGCCACATAAAATCTGAATGTGTTCAACTGCAAAATAGAAACAAGTTTGTGAAAGCTAAAGGCAAGGATCAACAATCTGCAAAAACTAAAAGAGCCTACATAGCTTGGAATGACAATGATGAAGAATCTTCTGCATGTTCAGAAGAAGAAGCAAACTTGTGTCTAATGGCTAAAACTCACTCAGATTCAGATAGTGAAGCAAGTACTACCTCTAATCCCTCTTATGAAGAATTGCATGATGCTTTTAATGAATGGCATGATGAACATGTTAAGGTAGTCAAACAATTAATTAGCACTAAGAAAATGTTAGAGAAACAATGCATGATGTATGAAGAAATTAAAAAAGATCATAAGTTGCTTGAAGACAAGAATGAAATTTTGAAAAAGGAAGCACATGATAAACTTAGTAGTGTTAATGAAATTGAAAGAAAGGTTGAATAACTAAAATTTGACTTAGCAAAATTTACTAGTGGTAAAAACAACCTAAATGTTCTTCTTGGAAATCAAAGGAATCATAATGAAAAATCTGGAATTGGTTATAGACCAAATGGGAGTGCTCAAAAGAATCATAATAATAAATTTGGAATTGGCTATAGACCAAATAGGAATGCTCAAAGGAATAATAAATTTGTTAGATCAAAGAAAATGCATGATGTTTTTATTAAACAAACTCAAAGTACATCCTCTGCTGTTTCATGTCATTTTTGTTGCAAAAAAGGACATATAGCTTTTAATTGTAAACTGAAAAAGCTTGCTAACAAAGGATGGAAACAAATTTGGAGGGCAAAGAAACCTGTAATTGAAACTAACCTTCAAGTACCCAATCTAAATTGGGTACCTAAAACCAAAATTTAAATTCTATTTTGCAGGTATGCTTGACATCCAAAAATCTCTCGTGGTACCTAGATAGTGGATGTTCCAAGCATATGATAGGAGACAAATCAAAATTCTTGTCTCTGAATTTAAAAGATGGAGGATATGTAAAGTATGGTGACAATAACAAAGGTAAAATACTTGGAGCTGCAGACATAGGGAGTGAATCAACGATGGTAATCAAGGATGTTCTCTATGTAAAAGGTTTGAAACACAATTTACTTAGCATTAGTCAGCTTTGCGATAAAGGATTCCAGGTATATTTTACATCACATACTTGTATACTTGAGCACAAGGAAGATAATAGCATGAAATTGGTAGGTGAAAGGATAAATAATATTTACATGATTGATGTTGACTCTTTACCTGTAAATGATGTTTGATGTTTGTTATCTAAATTTGATGAAGATTGGTTGTGGCACAAGAGAATAGCTCACATACATATAGATCATCTTAACAAACTAGTTAGCAAACAATTAGGTCTAGGTCTCCCAAACATAAAATATACTAAGGACAAATTATGCGATTCTTGTGAGAAAAGTAAATTGGTAAAGTCCTCTTTCCCACCAATAGACTTAGTTCAAACTGATAGAGTTCTACAATTAATTCACATGGATCTTTTTGGTCCATCTTAAGTAAAAAATTTTGGTGGAAATATGTATGGCTACGTTTTAGTTGATGATTACTCTAGATATACATGGACTTATTTTCTGACTCACAGAAGTGATGCTTTCTCAATTTTCAAAAAATTTGCAAATCAAGTTAAAAATGAGAAGAATCAGAAGATAATTTCCATTAAGAGTGATCATGGTGGAGAATTTCAAAATGAATCTTTTAATAATTATTGTGAACAAAATGGAATTCACCACATTTACTCAGCCCCAAGAACTCCACAATAGAATGGAGTTGTAGAAAGGAAAAATAGATCTCTAGAAGAACTTGCTAGAATAATTATTAATGACTCTAATATTCCAAAATACTTTTGGGCTGATGCAATAAACACAGCTACACATGTGATAAATAGAGTTCTAATTAGGCCTATACTTAGAAAAACACCCTATGAAATATACAAAGGTAAAAAACCAAGCATTGCCTATTTTAGAGTCTTTGGATGCAAGTGTTTTGTACTGAGTAATGGAAAAGTGCATCTAGGGAAATTTGTCTTTAAAGCAGATGAGAGAATTTATCTAGGATATTCAAAAACTAGTAAGGCCTATATGATCTACAATAAAAGAACTAAAGCTAAAGAGGAATATGTTCATGTAAAGTTTGATGAAATGTTTTCTAAAAACATGAACAACACCGCTCTTACAGTTATTGATTCTACTGATGAAATTGAAGAATCAGATCCAATAGAACCAAATGAAATATTACCTCCAACTAACATTGATTGTATAGAACCTATAAGGGAAGATGACTTACCTAAGGAATGGAAATTTAAAAAAAACCATCCTATTAACAACATCATAGGAGAAATTTCAAAAGGGGTAGCTACTAGAAAATCTCTTAGACACTTATGTAATTTCACAGCCTTTGTTTCTCAAGTAGAACCTAAAAATATAAAAGAAGCTCTCTTGGATAATGATTGGATAATTGCCATGCAAGAAGAACTTAATCAATTTGAGAGAAACAAAGTATGGATATTAGTCCCTAAACCAGAAAACAAACATATTATTGGAACTAGATGGGTGTTTAGGAGTAAAATGGATGAGAATGGAGTAATCACTATAAACAAGGCTAGACTAGTTGCTAAAGGTTACAACCAGGAAGAGGGTATTGACTTTGATGAATCTTATGCACCTGTAGCCAGATTAGAAGCAATTTGGATTCTGCTTGCTTATGCTTGTATCATGGATTTTAAATTGTATCAAATGGATGTAAAGAGGGCTTTTCTGAATGGAGATATCCAAGAGGAGGTTTATGTTAGTCAAACTCGAGGGTTTATCCTGCTTTTCCAAACCATGTTTATAAGCCAATCATGGGAATCGAATAAGTTAATTTGTATCATAGAATTATCATTTAAGTCATTTTTGTCGTCCCTAGACTTATTCTTGGGCAATTAGGGTTTTTAACCATCCTGTGCATCCAATAAGTTTATTGGGGTCATTGGATTAACATTTACGTCATTTTCGTCCTCCCTTAGCTTATTCTTGAGCTATTAGGGTTTTTAACTAATCTTGTGCGTCCAATAGGTGTGTTTGTGTCACTAGATTAACATTTAGGTCATTTTGGTCCTATCTAGGCTTGTTCTTGTCCAATTAGGGTTTTTAACCAATCTTGTGCATCCAATAAGTTCATTTGTATCATTGGATTTATATTTAGGTCATTTTAATCATCCCTAGAATTATTCTTCGGCAATTAGGGTTTCAACCAATCTTGTGCATCCAATAGGTGTGCTGGTATCATTGGATGAATATTTAGGTCATTTTCGTCTTCCCTAGGATTATTCATGTCCAATTAAGGTTTTAAACCAATCTTGTGCATCCAATTGGTGTGTTTGTGACATTGGATAAACAACAAGGTCCTTTTTGTCCTCCCTAGACTTATTCTAGTCCAATTAGGGTATTTAACTAATCTTGTGCATGCAATAGGTGTGTTTTGTGCATTTTGGTCAATTTCGTCCTACCTTGTCTTATTCTTGTCTAATTAGGGTTTTTAACCAATCTTGGGTATCCAATAGGTTCCCTTGTATCTTTGGATTAACATTCAGGTCATTTTTGTCCACCCTAGGCTTATTCTTGTCTAATTAGGGTTTTTAACCAATCTTGTGCATCCAATAGGTGTGTTTGTGTCATTGGATGCGCATTTAGGTCAATTTCATCCTCCCTAGGCATATTCTTGTCCAATTAGGATTTTTAAGAAATCTTGTGAAACTAATAAGTTCATTTGTATCATTGGATTGACATTTAGTTAATTTGTGTCCTTCGTAGACTTATTCTAGGGAAATTTAAGTTTTTAACCAATCTAGTGCATCCAATAAGTGTGTTTGTGTCATTTGATGAACATTTAGGTCATTTTGGTCCTCCCTAATCTTATTCTGGTCCAATAAGGGTTTTTTAGCAATCTTCTGCATCCAATAAGTTCATTTATGTCATTGGATTTAACATTGAGGTAATTTTCGTGCACCCTAGAATTTTTCTTGTCCAATTTGGGTTTTTAACCAATCTTATGCATCCAATAGGTGTGGTTGTTTCATTGGATGAACATTAACTCATTTTCGTCCTCCCTAGGGTTATTCTTGTCCAATTAGGGTTTTTAACCAATCTTGTGCATCCAATAGGTGTGTTTGTGTCATTGGATTAACATTTAGGTCAATTTAATCCTCCCTAGGCCCATTCCTCTCCAATTAGGGTTTTTAACCAACCTTGTGCATCTAATACGTGTGTTTGTAATACTGGATAACACATTTAGGTCATTTTGTCCTCCCTAGGCTTATTTTTGTCCAATTAGGGTTTTTAACCAATCTTGTGCTTCTTATAGGGGTGTTTGTGTCATTGTATGAATATTTAGGTCATTTTCGTCCACCCTGTCCTTATTCTTGTCCAATTAGGGTTTTTAACCAATGTTGTGCATCTAAGAAATTCGATTGTGTTTTTGGATTAACAGTTAGGCCATTTTCGTCCTCCCTAAGCTTATTCTTGTCCAATTAATGTTTTTAACCAATGTTGTGCATTGAATTGGTGTGTTACTGCCCTTGGATAAACATTTAGGTCACTTTTGTCCTCCCTAGGCATATTCTTTTCCAATTAGGGTTTTTAACCAATCTGGTGTATCCAATAGGAGTGTTTGTCTCATTGGATGATCATTTAGGTCATTTACGTACTCCCAAGTTTTATTCTTTTCCAATTAGGGTTTTTAAGTAATCTTGTGCATCCAATAAGTTCATTTGTGTCATTGCACTAACAATTAGGTCATTTGTTTCCTCCCTAGACTTATTCTAGGGCAATTAGGGTTTTAACCAGCATGAGCATCACAAAGGTGTGTTGTCTCATTGGATGAACATTTAGGTCATTTTCTTCCTCCCTAGTCTTATTCTTGTCCAATTAGGGTTTTTAAGCAATCTTGTGCATCCAATAAGTTCATTTGTGTCATTGCATTAACAATTAGGTCATTTGTTTCCTCCCTAGACTTATTCTAGGGCAATTAGGGTTTTAACCAGCATGAGCATCAGAAAGGTGTGTTGTCTCATTGGATGAACATTTAGGTCATTTTCTTCCTCCCTAGTCTTATTCTTGTCCAATTAGGGTTTTTAAGCAATCTTGTGCATTCAATAAGTTCATTTGGGTCATTGGATTAACTTTTAGGTCATTTTGGTCCTCCATAGGCCTATTCCTGTCCAATTAGGGTTGTTAAGCAATGTTGTGCATCTAATTGGTGTGCTTGTATCATTGGATAAACATTTAGGTCATTTTTGTCCTCTCTAGGCTTATTCTTGTCCAATTAGGGTTTTTAACCAATCTTGTGCATCCAATAGGTGTGTTTGTGTCATTGGATGAAATTTTAGGTCATTTTCGTTCTCCCTATGCTTATTCTTGTCCAATTAGGGTTTTTAACCAATGTTGTGCATCTAAGAAATTCGTTTGTGTTTTTGGATTAACAGTTATGCCATTTTTGTCCTTCCTAAGCTTATTCTTGTCCAATTAATGTTTTTAACCAATGTTGTGCATTGAATTGGTGTGTTACTACTCTTGCATAAACATTAAGGTCATTTTTGTCCTCCCTAGGCTTATTCTTTTCCAATTAGGGTTTTTAACCAATCTGGTGTATCCAATAGGAGTGTTTGTCTCATTGGATGGTCATTTAGGTCATTTTCGTACTCCCTAGTTTTATTCTTTTCCAATTAGGGTTTTTAAGTAATCTTGTGCATCCAATAAGTTCATTTGTGTCATTGCAATAACATTTAGGTCATTTGTTTCCTCCCTAGACTTATTGTAGGGCAATTAGGGTTTTAACCAGCATGAGCGTCACAAAGGTGTGTTGTCTCATTGGATGAACATTTAGGTCATTTTCTTCTTCCCTAGCCTTATTCTTGTCCAATTAGGGTTTTTAAGCAATCTTGTGCATCCAATAAGTTCATTTGGGTCATTGGATTTACTTTTAGGTCATTTTGGTCATCTATATGCCTATTCCTGTCCAATTAGGGTTTTAAAGCAATGTTGTGCATCTAATAGGTGTGTTTGCATCATTGGATAAACATTTAGGTCATTTTTGTCCTCTCTAGGCTTATTCTTGTCCAATTAGGGTTTTTAACCAATCTTGTGCATCCAATAGGTGTGTTTGTGTCATTGGTTGAAATTTTAGGTCATTTTCGTCCTCCCTATGGTTATTCTTGTCCAATTAGGGTTTTTAACCAATGTTGTGCATCTAAGAAATTCGTTTGTGATTTTGGATTAACAGTTAGGCCATTTTCGTCCTCCCTAAGCTTATTCTTGTCCAATTAATGTTTTTAACCAATGTTGTGCATCAAATTGGTGTGTTACTTCCCTTGGATAAACCTTTAGGTCATTTTAGTCCTCCCTAGGCTTATTATTTTCTAATTCGGGTTTTTAACCAATCTGGTGTATCCAATAGGAGTGTTTGTCCCATTGGATGATCATTTAGGTCATTTTCGTACTCCCAAGTTTTATTCTTTTCCAATTAGGGTTTTTAAGAAATCTTGTTCATCCAATAAGTTCATTTGTGTCATTGCATTAACATTTTGGTCATTTGTTTCCTCCCTAGACTTATTCTAGGGCAATTAGGGTTTTAACCAGCATGAGCATCACAAAGCTGTGTTGTCTCATTGGATGAACATTTAGGTCATTTTCTTCCTCCCTAGTCTTATTCTTGTCCAATTAGGGTTTTTAAGCTATCTTGGGCTTCCAAAAAGTTCATTTGTTTTATTGGATTAACATCTAGGACATTTTCGTCCTCCCTAGGCCTATTCCTATCCAATTAGGGTTTTTAACCAATCTTGTGCATCCAATATGTTCGTTTGTGTCATTCGATTAACATTTTGGCCATTTTCGTCTTCCCTAAGCTTATTCTTGTCCAATTAAAGTTTTTAACCAATCTTGTGCATCCAATAGGCGTGTCTATGTCATTTGATAAAATTTTAGCTAATTTTTGTCCTCCCTAGGCTTATTCATGTTCAATTAGGGCTTTTAACCAATCTTCTACATTCAATAGGTGTGTTTGTCTCATTGGATGAAAATTTCGGTCATTTTCATCATCCCTAGTCTAATTCTTGTCAAATTAGGGTTTATAACCAATCTTATGAATTCAATAAGTTCATTTGCCTCATGGGATTAACATTAAGGTCGCTTTCGTCCTCCCTAGGCTTCTTCTCCAGCAATTAGGGTTTTTAACAAATCTTGTGCATCCAATAGGTGTATTTGTGTCACTAGATTAACATTTAGGTCATTTTCGTCCTCCCTAGGCTTATTCATGTCCAATTAGGGTTTTTAACCAATCTTGTGCATCCAATAGGTGTGTTTGCGTCATTGGACGCACATTTAGGTCATTTTCTTCCTCCCTAGTCTTATTCTTGTCCAATTAGGGTTTTTAACCAATCTAGTGCATCCAATAAGTTCATTTGTGTCATTGGATTATCATTTAGGTCATTTTCGTCCCCCCTAGGCTTATGTTTTTGAAATTAGGGTTTAGGAACCAATCTTCTGCATCCAATAGGTCTGTTTGTGCATCCAATAAGGTCTGTTTGTGCTATTAGGCCATTTTCGTCCTCCCTAAACTTATTCTTATCTAATTAGGTTTTTTAAACAATCTTGTGCATCCAAATAGTTCATTTGGGTCATTGGATTAACATTTACGTCATTTTCGTCCTCCTTTAGCTTATTCTTGAGCCATTAGGGTTTTTAACTAATCTTGTGCGTCCAACAGGTGTGTTTGTGTCACTAAATTAACATTTAGGTCATTTTTGTCCTATCTAGGCTTATTCTTGTCCAATTAGGGTTTTTAACCAATCTTGTGCATCCAATAAGTTCATTTGTATCATTGGATTTATATTTAGGTCATTTTAATCATCCCTAGACTTATTCTTCGGAAATTAGGGTTTTTATTCAATCTTGTGCATCCAATAGGTGTGCTGGTATCATTGGATGAATATTTAGGTCATTTTCATCATCCCTAGTCTAATTCTTGTCAAATTAGGGTTTATAACCAATCTTATGAATTCAATAAGTTCATTTGCCTTAAGGGATTAACATTAAGGTCGTTTTCGTCCTCCCTAGGCTTCTTCTTCAGCAATTAGGGTTTTTAACTAATCTTGTGCATCCAATAGGTGTGTTTGTGTCACTAGATTAACATTTAGGTCATTTTCATCATCCCTAGTCTAATTCTTGTCAAATTAGGGTTTATAACCAATCTTATGAATTCAATAAGTTCATTTGCCTCATGGGATTAACATTAAGGT
Source organism: Cicer bijugum (assembly GCA_037974875.1). NCBI lineage: Eukaryota > Viridiplantae > Streptophyta > Magnoliopsida > Fabales > Fabaceae > Cicer > Cicer bijugum. Next base: position 1,583,735 of record JBBPBT010000686.1, read on the forward strand.
CGCTTTCGTCCTCCCTAGGCTTCTTCTTCAGCAATTAGGGTTTTTAAGAAATCTTGTGCATCCAATAGGTGTGTTTGTGTCACTAGATTAACATTTAGGTCATTTTCGTCCTCCCTAGGCTTATTCATGTCCAATTAGGGTTTTTAACCAATCTTGTGCATCCAGTAGGTGTGTTTGCGTCATTGGATGCACATTTAGGTCATTTTCTTCCTCCCTAGTTTTATTCTTGTCCAATTGGGGTTTTTAACCAATCTAGTGCATCCAATAAGTTCATTTGTGACATTGGATTATCATTTAGGTCATTTTCGTCCCCCCTAGGCTTATGTTTTTGAAATTTGGGTTTAGGAACCAATCTTCTACATCCAATAGGTCTTTTTGTGCATCCAATAAGGTCTGTTTGTGCTATTAGGCCATTTTCGTCCTCCGTAAACTTATTCTTATCTAATTAGGTTTTTTAAACAATCTTGTGCATCCAATAAGTTCATTTGGGTCATTGGATTAACATTTACGTCATTTTCGTCCTCCCTTAGCTTATTCTTGAGCCATTAGGGGTTTTAACTAATCTTGTGCGTCCAATAGGTGTGTTTGTGTCACTAAGTTAACATTTAGGTCATTTTTGTCCTATCTAGGCATATTCTTGTCCAATTAGGGTTTTTAACCAATCTTGTGCATCCAATAAGTTCATTTGTATCATTGGATTTATATTTAGGTCATTTTAATCATCCCTAGACTTGTTCTTCGGAAATTAGGGTTTTTAACCAATCTTGTGCATCCAATAGGTGTGCTGGTATCATTGGATGAATATTTAGGTCATTTTCATTATCCCTAGTCTAATTCTTGTCAAGTTAGGGTTTATAACCAATCTTATGAATTCAATAAGTTCATTTGCCTCATGGGATTAACATTAAGTTCGCTTTCGTCCTCCCTAGGCTTTTTCTTCAGCTATTAGGGTTTTTAACTAATCTTGTGCATCCAATAGGTGTGTTTGTGTCACTAGATTAACATTTAGGTCATTTTCATCATCCCTAGTCTAATTCTTGTCAAATTAGGGTTTATAACCAATCTTATGAATTCAATAAGTTCATTTGCCTCATGGGATTAACATTAAGGTCATTTTCGTCTCCTTAGGCTTCTTCTTCAGCAATTAGGGTTTTTAACAAATCTTGTGCATCCAATATGTGTGTTTGTGTCACTAGATTAACAATTAGGTCATTTTCGTCCTCCCTACGCTTATTCATGTCCAATTAGGGTTTTGAACCAATCTTGTGCATCCAATAGGTGTGTTTGCGTCATTGGACGCACATTTAGGTCATTTTCTTCCTCCCTAGTCTTATTCTTGTCCAATTATGGTTTTTAACCAATCTAGTGCATCCAATAAGTTCATTTCTGTCCTTGGATTATCATTTAGGTCATTTTGATCCCCCCCCCTAGGCTTATGTTTTTGAAATTAGGGTTTAAGAACCAATCTTCTGCATCCAATAGGTGTGTTTGTGTCATTGGATGCGCAGTTAGGTCATGATCGTACTCCCTAGGCTTCTTCTTGTTCGATTAGGGTTTTTAACAAATCTTTTGAATCGAATAAGTTCAATTGTATCATTAGATTATCATTTAGGTCATTTTTGTCCTCCGTAGACTTATTCTTGGTCAATTAGCGTTTTTGACCAATCATGTGCATCAAATAGTTGTGTTTGTCTCATTGGATGAACAATTAAGGCATTTTTGTACTCCCTAGTCTTATTTTTTTCCAATTAGGGTTTTTAAGTAATCTTGTGCATCCAACAAGTTCATTTGTGTCATTGCATTAAAATTAAGGTTAATTTCGTCATCCCGAGTCTTATTCTTGTCCAAATAGGAGTTTTAACCAATCTGGTGCATCCAATAAGTTCATTTGTGTGATTGGATTAACATTTAGGTCATTTTTATCCACCATAGGCTTATTTTTGTCGAATTAGGGTTTTTAACCAATCTTGTGCATCCAATAAGTTCATTTGTATCATGGGATTGACATTTAGGTTATTTTTATCCTCCCATATTCTTGGGCATTTAGGGGTTTTTACCAGCACGTCCATCACCTAGGTGGGTTTCTGTCATTGGATGTGCATTTAGGCCATTTTCATCCTCCCTAAACTTATTCTTATCTAATTAGGTTTTATAACCAATCTTGGGCATCCAATAAGTTTATTGGGGTCATTGGATTAACATTTACGTCATTTTCGTCCTCCATTAGCTTATTCTTGAGATATTAGGGTTTTTAACTAATCTTGTGCGTCCAATAGGTGTGTTTGTGTCACTAGATTAACATTTAGGTCATTTTGGTCATATCTAGGCTTGTTCTTGTCCAATTAGGGTTTTTAACCAATCTTGTGCATCCAATAAGTTCATTTGTGTCATTGGATTTATATTTAGGTCATTTTAATCATCCCTAGACTTATTCTTCGGCAATTAGGGTTTTAATCAATCTTGTGCATCTAATAGGTGTGCTGGTATCATTGGATGAATATTTAGGTCATTTTTGTCGTCCCTAGGATTATTCATGTCCAATTAAGGTTTTAAACCAATCTTGTGCATCCAATTGGTGTGTTTGTGACATTGGATAAACAACAAGGTCCTTTTTGTCCTCCTTAGACTTATTCTGGTCCAATTAGGGTATTTAACTAATCTTGTGCATGCAATAGGTGTGTTTTGTCATTGGATGCGCATTTTGGTCAATTTCGTCCTACGTTGTCTTATTCTTGTCTAATTAGGGTTTTTAACCAATCTTGGGTATCCAATAGGTTCCCTTGTATCTTTGGATTAACATTTAGGTCATTTTCGTCCACCCTAGGCTTATTCTTGTCTAATTAGGGTTTTTAACCAATCTTGTGCATCCAATAGGTGTGTTTGTGTCATTGGATGTGCATTTAGGTCAATTTCATCCTCCCTAGGCATATTCTTGTCCAATTAGGGTTTTTAAGAAATCTTGTGAATCTAATAAGTTCATTTGTATCATTGGATTGACATTTAGTTAATTTGTGTCCTCCCTAGACTTATTCTAGGGAAATTTGGGTTTTTAACCAATCTAGTGCATCCAATAAGTGTGTTTGTGTCATTTGATGAACATTTAGGTCATTTTGGTCCTCCCTAATCTTATTCTGGTCCAATAAGGGTTTTTTAGCAATATTCTACATCCAATAAGTTCATTTATGTCATTGGATTTAACATTGAGGTAATTTTCGTGCCCCCTAGAATTTTTCTTGTCCAATTTGGGTTTTTAACCAATCTTATGCATCCAATAGGTGTGGTTGTTTCATTGGATGAACATTAACTCATTTTCGTCATCCTTAGGCTTATTCTTGTCCAATTAGGGTTTTTAACCAATCTTGTGCATCCAATAGGTGTGTTTGTGTCATTGGATGAACATTTAGGTCATTTTAGTCCTCCCTAGTCTTATTCTTATCCAAATAGGGTTTTTAACCAATCTTGTGGATCCAAGACTTGTGTTTGTACCATTGGATGAATATTTAGATCATTTTCGTCCTCCCTAGGCTTATTCTTGTCCAATTAGGGTTTTTAACCAATTTGGTACATTCAATAGTTGTGTGTGTGTCATTGGATGAACATTAAGGTCATTTTCGTCATCCCTGGTCTTATTCTTGTTCAATTAGGGTTTATAACCAATCTTGTCAATCCAATAAGTTTAGTTGTGTCATTGGATTAACATTTATGTCATATTCATCCTCCCTAGGCCTATGCTTGTCCAATTATCGTTTTTAATCAATCTTGTGCATCCAATAGTTTTGTTTGTGTCATTGGATTAACATGTAGGTTTTTTTCGTCCTCCCTATGCTTATTCTTTTCAAATTAGGATTTTTAACCAATCTTGTGCATCCAATATGTTTATTTGTGACATTGGATTTATATTTAGGTCATTTTCATCCTCCCTAAGCATATTCTTGTCCAATTAGGGTTTTTAAGCCATCTTGTGCATCCAATAAGTGTGTTTGTGTCATTGGATGAAAATTTAAGTCATTTCCATCTTCCCTAGTCTTATTCTTGTCCAATTAGGGTTTTTCACCAATCTTTGGCATCCAATAAGTTCATTTGTGTCGGTTGATGAATATTTAGGTCATTTTCTGCCTCCATAGTCTGATTCTTGTGACAATGGATTAAAATTTAGGTCTTTTTCTTCCTCCTTATGCGTATTCTTGGGCACTTAGGGGTTTTAACCAATCTTGTACATCGAATTGGTGTCTCTGTGACATTGGATGAACACTTAGGTCATTTTTGTCTTCCCTAGTCTTATTCTATTCTAATTAGGATTTCTAACAATATTATGCATCCCATAAGTTCATTTGCTTCATTGGATGAACATTTAGGTCATTTTCGTCCTCATTAAACTTAATCTTGGGCAATAAGGTGTTTTTAACCAATCTTGTGCATCCAATTGGTCTGTTTGTGTCATTCGATAAACATTTACGTTATTTTCATCCTCCCTAAGCTTATTCTTCTCCAATTAGGTCATTGGATGAACATTTAGGTCATTTTCGTTCTCCCTAGGCTTATTCTTGTCCAATTAAGGTTTTTAACCAATCTTGTTCATCCAATTGGTGTGTTTGTGTCATTAGATAAACAATAAGGTCCATTTTGCACTCCCTAGGCTTATTCTTGTCCAATTATGGTTTTTAACAAATCTTGTGCATCCAATCGGTGTGTTTGTGCTATTGGATGAGCATTTAGGTGTACTTCATCCTCCCTAGTCTTTTTCTAGTCCAATTAGGGTTTTTAAGCAATCATGTGCATCCAATAAGTTAATTTGTGGTGTTGGATTGACATTTAGGTCATTATCATCCTCCATAGACATATTCTTGGGCAATTAGGGTTTGTAACCGATCTTGTGCATCCAATAGGTGTGTTTGTATCATTGGATTTACATTTAATTCATTTTCGTCCTCCCTTGGCTTATTCTTGTCCAATTATGGTTTTTAACCAAACATTTGCTTCCAATAGATGTATTTGTGTCATTGGATCCACATTTATGTCTATTTCGTAGTCCAATTAGTGGTTTTTACCAATCTTGTGCATCCAATAGCTATGTTTGTGTCATTGGATAAACATTTAGTTAATTTTTGTCCTCCCTGGGCTTATTCTTGTCCAATTAGTGTTTTTATCCAATCTTGTGCATCCAATAGGCGTGTTTGTGTCATTAGATGAACATTTAGGTCATTTTCGTCATCCTTAGGTTTATTCGTGTCCAATCAGGGTTTTTAACCAATCTTGTTCATCCAATAGGCGTGTTTTTGTCATTTGATGATTATTTAAGTCACTTTCTTCTTCACTAGGTGTATTCTTGTCCAATTAGGGTTTTTAACCAATCTTTGTCATCCAATAGGTGTGTTTGTGTCATTGGATGCGCATTTAGGTCAATTTCGTCCTCCCTAGACTTATTCTTGTCCAATTAAGGTTTTTAACCAATCTTGTGAATCCAATAAGTTCATTTGTATCATTGGATAGACATTTAGGTTATTTGCGTCCTCCCTAGACTTTCTCTTGGGCAATTATGGTTTTTAAACAATCTAGTGTATCCAATAAGTTCATTTGTGTAATTGGATTAACATTTAAGTCATTTTGGTCCTCCCTAGTCCTATCCTTATCCAATTAGAGTTTTTAAGCAAGCTTCTGCATCTAATAACTTCATTTATGTCATTGGATGAACAATTAGGTCATTTTCTTGTCCTCCTTAGGCTTATTCTTGTCCAATTAGGGTTTTTAACCAATGTTGTGCATCCAAGTGGTGTGTTTGTGCCATTGGATTTCTAACCAATATTGTGCATCCAGTAAATTCATTTTTGTCATTGGTTGAAAATTTAGGTCATTTTTGTCCTCTTAGACTTATTCTACGGAAATTATGGTTTTTAACTAATCCTGTGCATCTATCAGGGGTGTTTATGTTATTGGATGAACATTTAGGATAATTTGGTCCTCCCTAGTCTTATTCTTGTCTATTTAGGGTTTTTAAGCAATCTTGTGTATCCAATAAGTTAATTTGTGTCGTTGGATTTAACATTGACGTCATTGTTGTCCACCCTAGGTTTTTTCTTGTCCAATTAGGGTTTTTAACCAATCTTGTGCATCTAGTTGGTGTTGTCTCTCATTTAATGAAAATTATGTCATTTTCCTCCTCCCTAGGCTTATTCTTGTCAAATTAAGGTTTTTGACCAATCTTGTGCATCTAATAAGTGTCTTTTTGTCATTGGAAGAACATTTAGGTCATATTCGTCCACCCTAGGCTTATTCTTGTCCAATTAAGGTTTTTAACCAATCTTGTGTATCCAATAGGTGTGTTTGCGTCTAGGGATAAACTTTTAAGTCATTTTTGTCCTCCCTAGGCTTATTGTTGTCCATTCAGGGTTTTTGACTAATCTTGTGCATCCAATAGCTGTGTTTGGGTGATTGGATGAGCATTTAGGACAATTTCATCCTCCCTAGTCTTATCCTAGTCCAATTATGGTTTTTAAACAGTCTTGTGCATCCAATAAGTTAATTTGTCTCATTGGATTAACATTTAGGTGATTTTCGTCCTCCAAAGACTTATTGTTCGGCAATTACGGTTTTTTACCATTCTTATACATCCCATAGGTATGTTTGTGTCATTGGATTAACATTTAAGTCATTTTCCTCCTCCCTTTGCTTTTCCTTGTCCAATTAGGGTTTTTAACAAAACATGTGCATCCAATCGGTGTATTTGTGTCATTAGATGCACATTTAGGTCATTTTCGTCCTCCCTAGGCTTATTCTTGTCCAATTAGTGTTTTTAACCAATCTTGTGCATGCAATAGCTTAGTTTGTGTCATTGGATAAAAATTTAGGTCATTTTTGTCCTCCATAAGCTTATTCTTGTCCAATAGGGTTTTTAACCAATCTTATGCATCGAATAGTCATGTTTATGTCATTGAATGAACATTTAGGTCATTTTCATCATCCCTAGGCTTATTCTTGTCCAATTAGGGTTTTTTTATCAATCTTGTGCATCCAATAGGCGTGTTTGTGTCATTGGAAGATCATTTAAGTCACTTTATTCATCCCTAGGCGTATTCTTGTCCAATTAGGGTTTTTAACCAATCTTGTGCATCCAATAGTCGTGTTGGTGTCATTGAATGAACAATTAGGTCATTTTCATCATCCCTAGGCGTATTCTTCTCCAATTAGGGTTTATAACAAATCTTGTGCATCCAATAGTTGTTTTTGTTTCATTGGATGCGCATTTAGGTAAATTTCGTCCTCCCTATGCTTATTCATGCACAATTAGGGTTTTTAACCAATCTTGTGCATCTTATAGGTGTTTTTATGTTATTGGATGAATATTAAGGTCATTTTCATCCTTCCTAGGCTTATTCTTATCCAATTACGGTTCTTTACCAATCTTGTGCATTTAATAAGTGTTTTTGTGTCATTGGATGAATATTTAGGTCATTTTCCTCATCCCTAGGCTTATACTCGTCCAATTAGGGGTTCTAACTAATCTTGTGCATCCAACAAATGTGTTTTGTTTAATGGATGCGCATTTAGGTCATTTTCGTCCGTTCTAGGCTTATTCTTGTCCAATTAGGGTTTTTAATTAATCATGTTCATCCAATAAGTTCATTTGTATCATGTGATTAACATTTAGGTCATTTTTGTCCTCCCTAAAATAATTAAAATTAGGATTTTTAACCAATCTTGTGCATCCAATAGCTGTGTTTGTGTCATTCGATAAACATTAAGTTATTTTCGTCATCCCTAGTCTTATTCTGGTCCTATTGTGATTTTTAAGTAATTTTGAGCAGCAAATAAGTTCATTTGGTCATTGGATTAACGTTTAGGTAATTTTCGTCCACCCTAGTCTGATTCTTGTCCAAGTAGGGTTTTTAGCCAGTCTTGTGCATCCAATAAGTGTGTTTGTGTCATTGGAGGAACATTTAGGTCATTTTCATCATCCCTAGGCTTATTCTCGTCCAATTAGGGATTCAAACTAATCTTGTGCATCCAATAGGCGTGTTTATGTCATATGATGAACATTTAGGTCATTTTTGTCCTCCATAGGCTTATTCTTCTACAATTAGGGTTTTAAAGAAATCTTGTACATGCAATAAGTTCATTTGTGCCTTGGATTTACCTGTATGTCAGATTCGTCCACCCTAGTCTTATTTTTTTTCCAATTATGGTTTTTAACCAATCTTATGCATCCAATAAGTTCATTTGTGTCATTGGATTAACATTTACGTCATTTTCGTCCTCCCTTGGCTTATTATTGGGAAATTAGGGTTTTTAACGAATCTTGTGCATCCAATAGGTGTGTTTGTGTCATTGGATTAACATTTAAGTCATTTTCGTCTTCCCTTGGCTTATTCTTGTCTAATTAGGGTTTTTAACCAATCTTGTGCATCAAATAAGTGTGTTTGTGTAATTGGAAGAACATTTAGGTCATTTTCATCATCCCTAGGCTTATTCTGGTCCAATTAGGATTTCTAAGTAATCTTGTGCATCCAATAGGCGTGTTTGTGTCGTATGATGTACATTTAGGTCATTTTCGTCAATCCTAGTATTATTCTTGTCCAATTAGGGTTTTGAACCAATCATGTGCATCCAATAAGTTCATTTGTATCATTGGATATACATTAAGGTCATTTTAATCCTCCCTACACTTAACCAATCTTGTGCATCCAACAGTTGTGTTTGTGTCATTCGAACCAATCTTGTGCATCCAATAGGTGTGTTTATGTCATTGGATGAACATTTAGGCCATTTTCGTCCTCCCTAGTCTTATTCTTGTCCAATTAGGATTTTTAAGCAATCTTCTACATCCAATAAGTTCATTTGTGTAATTGGTTTTAACATTGAGGACATTTTCATCCACCCTAGGCTTTTTCTTGTCCCATAGGGGTTTTTTAACCTGTCTTGTGCAACCAGTAGGTGTGTTTGTTTCATTGCAGGAAAATTAAGTATTTTTCGTCCTCCCTAGCCTTATTCTTGTCCAATTAGGGTTTTTAACCAATATTGTGCATCTAATAGGTGTGTTTGTGTCATTGGATGAACAATTAGGTCAATTTCGTCCTTCCTTGTCTTATTCTTGTCCAATTAGGGTTTTTAACTATTCTTGTGGATCCATTAGGTGTGTTTGCGTCATTGGATTAGCATTTAGGTCATTTTCGTCCTCCCTTGTCTTGTTCTTATCTAATTAGGGTTTTTATGCAATCTTGTGCATCCAATATGTTCATTTGTGTCATTGGATTTATCATTGAGTTCATTTTCGTCCACCCTAAGCATTTTCTTGTCCAATTAGAATTTTTAACCAATCTTGTGCATCTAGTTGGCGTGTTTGTGTCATTGGATGAACATTAAGTCATTTTCGTCCTCCCTAGTCTCATTCTTGTCCAATTAGTGTTTCTTACTAGGCCTATTTTCGTCCTTCCTAGGCCTATTTTTAACCCATCTTGTGCATCCAATATTTAGGTCATTTTCCTCATCCCTAGGCTTATACTTGTCCAATTAGGGTTTTCACCCAATCTTGTACATCCAATAAGTTCATTTGTATCGTTGGATAAACATTTAGGTCATTTTTGTCCTCCCTAAGCTTATTCTTGTCCAATAGGGTTTTTACTAATCTTATGCATCGAATAGTCATGTTTATGTCATTGAATGAACATTTAGGTCATTTTCATCATCCCTAGGCTTATTCTTGTCCAATTAGGGTTTTTAATCAATCTTGTGCATCCAATAGGCGTGTTTGTGTCATTGGAAGATCATTTAAGTCACTTTATTCATCCCTAGGCGTATTCTTGTCGAATTAGGGTTTTTAACTAATCATGTACATCCAATAGGTGTGTTTGTGTCATTCGATACGCATTTAGGTCAATTTCGTTCTCCCTAGGCTGATTCTTGTCCAGTTAGGGTTTTTAACAAATCTTGTGCATCCAATAGTTGTTTTTGTTTCATTGGATGAGCATTTAGGTCATTTTCGTCCTCCCTTGTCTTGTTCTTGTCTAATTAGGGTTTTTATGCTATCTTGTGCATCCAATATGTTCATTTGTGTCATTGGATTTATCATTGAGTTCATTTTCGTCCACCCTAAGCATTTTCTTGTTCAATTAGAATTTTTAACCAATCTTGTGCATCTAGTTGGCGTGTTTGTGTCATTGGATGAACATTAAGTCATTTTCGTCCTCCCTAGGCTCATTCTTGTCCAATTAGTGTTTCTTACTAGGCCTATTTTTGTCCTTCCTAGGCCTATTTTTAACCCATCTTGTGCATCCAATATTTAGGTCATTTTCCTCATCCCTAGGCTTATACTTGTCCAGTTAGGGTTTCTAACTAATCTTGTGCATCCAATAGATGTGTTTTGTTCAATGGATGCACATTTAGGTTATTTTCGTCCGTCCTAGGCTTATTCTTGTCCAATTAGGGTTTTTTACCAATCATGTTCGTCCAATAAGTTCATTTGTATCATGTGATTAACATTTAGGTCATTTTTGTCCTCCCTAATTATATTCTTGTCCAATTAGGATTTTTAAGCAATCTTGTGCATCCATAAAGTTCATTTGTGTCATTGGATTAACATTTAGGTCATTTTCGTCCTCCCTATCCAATTACGGTTTTTAACCAGTCTTGTCCATACAATAGGTGTGTTTGTGACATTGGATTAAAATTTAGGTGATTTTCGTCCTCCCTAGTCTTTTTTTCTTGTCCAATTAGGTTTTTCACCCAATCTTGTACATCCAATAAGTTCATTTGTATCGTTGGATATACATTTAGGTCATTTTTGTCCTCCATAAGCTTATTCTTGTCCAATAGGGTTTTAAACCAATCTTATGCATCGAATAGTCATGTTTATGTCATTGAATGAACATTTAGGTCATTTTCATCATCCCTAGGCTTATTCTTGTCCAATTAAGGTTTTTGACCAATCTTGTGCATCTAATATGTGTCTTTTTGTCATTGGAAGAACATTGAGGTCATATTCGTCCACCCTAGGCTTGTTCTTGTCCAATTAAGGTTTTTAACCAATCTTGTGCATCCAATAGGTGTGTTTGTGTCTAGGGATAAACATTTAAGTCATTTTTGTCCTCCCTAGGCTTATTGTTGTCCATTCAGGGTTTTTGACCAATCTTGTGCATCCAATAGCTTTGTTTGGGTGATTGGATTAGCATTTAAGACAATTTCATCCTCCCTAGTCTTATCCTAGTCCAATTAGGGTTTTTAAACAGTCTAGTGCATCCAATAAGTTAATTTGTCTCATTGGATTAACATTTAGGTGATTTTCGTCCTCCAAAGACTTATTGTTCGGCAATTACGGTTTTTTTATCATTCTTATACATCCCATAGGTATGTTTGTGTCATTGGATTAACATTTAAGTCATTTTCCTCCTCCCTTTGCTTTTCCTTGTCCAATTAGGGTTTTTAATCAAACTTGTGCATCCAATAGGTGTATTTGTGTCATTGGATGCACATTTAGGTCATTTTCGTCCTCCCTAGTCTTTTTCTTGTCCAATTAGGGTTTTCACCCAATCTTGTACATCCAATAAGTTCATTTGTATCGTTGGATAAACATTTAGGTCATTTTTGTCCTCCCTAAGCTTATTGTTGTCCAATAGGGTTTTTACTAATCTTATGCATCAAATAGTCATGTTTATGTCATTGAATGAACATTTATGTCATTTTTATCATTCCTAGGCTTATTCTTGTGCAATTAGGGTTTTTAATCAATCTTGTGCATCCAATAGGCGTGTTTGTGTGATTGGAAGATCATTTAAGTCACTTTATTCATCCCTAGGCGTATTCTTGTCCAATTAGGGTTTTTAACTAATCATGTGCATCCAATAGGTGTGTTTGTGTCATTCGATACGCATTTAGGTCAATTTCGTTCTCCCTAGGCTTATTCTTGTCCAATTAGGGTTTTTAACCAATCTTGTGCATCCAATAGTCGTGTTGGTGTCATTGAATGAACATTTAGGTCATTTCATCATCCCTAGGCGTATTCTTCTTCAATTAGGGTTTTTAACAAATCTTGTGCATCCAATAGTTGTTTTTGTTTCATTGGATGCGCATTTAGGTCAATTTCGTCCTCTCTAGGCTTATTCATGCCCAATTAGGGTGTTTAACCAATCTTATGCATATTATAGGTTGTTTTGTGTTATTCGATGAACATTAAGTTATTTTCGTCATCCCTAGTCTTATTCATGTCCAATTAGGATTTTTAAGCAATTTTGAGCATACAATATGTTCATTTTGTCATTAGATTAACCTTTAGGTCATTTTCGTCCTCCCTAGTTTGATTCTCGTCCAAATAGGGTTTCTAACTATTCTTGTTCATCCAACAAGTACATTTGTGTCTTGGAATAACATTTATATCAGTTTCGGCAACCCTAGTCTTATTTTATTCCAATTATGGTTTTTCACAAATCTTGTGCATCCAATAAGTTCATTTGTGTCATTGGATTAACATTTATGTCATTTTCGTTCTCCTTAGGCTTATTATTGGGAAATTAGGGTTTTTAACGAATCTTGTGCATCTAATAGGTGTGTTTGTGTCATTGGATTAACATTTGTGTCATTGGAAATTAGGGTTTTTAACTAATCTTGTGTATCCAATAAGTTTGTTTGAGTCATTGGAGGAATATTTTGGTCATGTTCATCATCCCTAGGGTTATTCTCGTCCATTTAGGGTTTGTAACTGTTGTTTATTATGACCTCTATTAACAGATTATATGAAATGAATTTACCAATTTTACAAACTAATTAACTAGGTAAACATACACAGTTTCCAAGTATTGAAATTAATATCGAAACCAACGTGATCAATATTATTCCAATTTCAACAGTAATGAATTCAAGGTCTTAACAATATAAAGATTCAGATACAAAAATTTAAGAACATATATCAATAAATACATAATATTGCGAACACATGCATTCAAGATTAACCATACAAGCAATATTGAAATAAAGAGTAAGGGATAGGAAATTGTGCACCAAGATTTATACTGGTTCAACCGTCAATATGACTGCCTACATACAATCCCCAATTCGAACCGATTTCAGCCTTTTCAATAGAATCGTCTAGAGTATTTTTACAGATTGTCCAGCTCTCTCGGCCTATCTATCAAACTCTCCCGCGCTTCTATTCCACAGCCACTGTATCCCTCGACTTACTCAGCAAACTCTCCCAAGATCACAATTAAACTTCTTCTTGATGAGCCCTCTAACCAATGAAGATAGTTACCAGTTTCACTACTTGATTTTTAGTTCTTTCTATACAAAAACGTTGTTACAGAAAAGATAAAATGTATACAGAAGTTGACTCAATCACTACAATGAATCTCACACAAGAAGTACTTTTCCAATTGAGTGCTTGTGAGATATTTCTTTTTCTCTCAAGTAGTCTTTTTCAGCTCTCTAAGATCATGAAGAATATTTGGTTCGGTTCTGAAAAAGTAATATAAAAGGTTATTCAAAATGTGAGCAAAAGATATGAAAGTTCGTTATGAGAAAAAGTGATTGAAATCGTTTATATAGTTTCTGAAAAACAACATATAAATCGATTTCCCAATTGATTCATTAATGTATTAAAACTAGCTCAATCGATTTCCCAATCGATTATCGCGAGTCTTGTTTTTCTTGAATCTTGAAACTATATGAACTAATCGATTACCTAATCGATTATTTTAATGCACTTTTCAGAAATTGATATGCAGTTCATATTGGAATCGATTGCATAATCAATTAAAGGTGTTTTGTTCCAACAACGAGATCAAAACAATCGATTACTCATTCAATTCAATAATTCACATAATCGATTTGGCCATAGGCTAAGTTTTCCTTGTAACTTAAACTTTTTGTTCCAATCGATTTGCCAATCGATTTGAAGTATTACAAAGAGTTAGCTTATTTCAAGAAAATCGATGTGCCAATCAATTTCACTGGTCACAAGGACTCAGTTGTTTTCATCAAATTGATTTGCCAATCGATTTAGCTTATTACAGAGAGTTAGCTTATTTCAAGAAAATCGATGTGCCTATAGATTATGTAATATGTTTCTGAAAAATGATTTACCAGTTGGTTCATTCAATCGATTTCTTAATCGACTGATACCAAACTTGTTACATAAGAAATTTGTTTCAATGGATTGTCCAATTGATTGTGTTTATCACAGATCATGTTCCTTTTGAAATCTTATTTTCGAAATCGATGTGCCATTCGATTAGCTTACTAAAAGGATTGGTTCTTTGACTTGCCCAATCGATTTGCCAATCGATTATTTTACTATCAGCTTAGTACTTGTGATTTGAACAATCGATATGCCAATCGATTTAATCACTAAAGGCTTGGTTCTGTGATTTACAAAATCGATTTATCAATGGATGTGCCAATCAATTGCCCAATCGATTGGTTAATCACAGAGTACACATTTTCATACAGCCACTTTATAGAATCGATTGCCTAATCGATTTTCTTAGTAAATCTTCCAACTTTGGTTGATTCCTTGAGTTCCAAGCTATTGTCTCAAGTATGTAGGGTTGAGTTGTTGTTCCTGAAATTTTACTCAGTTTAAAATGTAAGATTCATCAAATGATGTATGTTTGTCAATAATATCAAAATGGACTTATGTCTAACAATCTTCCCCTTTTTGATTAAGTGACAAACATACAATTTTAACTTGAGTTTTACAGTTCAAGGTATAACATTACAATTACCATTACTTAAAAACAAGCTCCCCCTAAATTTAAGCAGTCATCAGAGCAATTGGTAACAACACAATTTACCAATATAAGAGCAATTAATATCAGAGCAATTAAGCGCCAATATCAGAGCAATTTTTTTGCCTATTTGCAGCAGCAGTAGAAGTAGGTTAAATTCAATTTCAAAATTTCAGTACAACAACACAAGTAATATGTAATACAAGTTATAAATTCGTAATATGTAATACAAGTTATAAATTCTCTCCCCCTTTGTCATTTAATGCAAAAAGAAGTGAAAGGAGAGAACATCAGCATAATATATATTTGTTTATAAATCAGAATAAAAAATGAGCACTGGTGATTATGGCGTCAGAGCAAAAAAAAACATAGTAGATTAAACCGATTATAGCAGTATAGATGAGAGTACAATGAAACTTAAACACAGTTAAATTGAGTAGACACTATCATTTGTCCTATATTTAAAAAAATAGTACACTGAGCAAGAAAATTATATAGCAATAACAGAACATTACAACACAACAAAGAACCTAAAATCCTAAACACCTAAACTAGGTTGTTCCTCATTATTAGCTTTGGGAGAGGTACAGACTGCTGTATTAACCTCAACAGGTGTCTCCTCAACATGAGGTTTAGGACTATCTAAGGTTGTGGGATTTGGTTCTTCTGTTGCTTGTCTGCCAATTTAAGCAACATCTTCAAAGGAAAGCTTAAGGCCTAAATGTTCTTGGATTGTAGTGACATCCTGCGCAACCGTGTGCAGATTTTCCTGGAGTTTCAGCAAGGATGCTTCAACTCGAGCATTATGAGCAGCCTGTGATTCGATGAGTTCCAGCAACTTGGCTAAAAACTCAAGAGTGGTTGCTACTGGCTCAACATCATGTTCTGTAGTCGGTTGACTTTGTTCAGCATTGGTTTGAGGTCTTGTCCAAATGTCGTGCACCCTTTTCTATTGCATTTGATTCACAATTGACTCACCAAATATAAGGGTGGTTTTGGAAGATTCTTCATTGACAGTGGACACTATAAAATGTCTCAGAATCTTCGTGATCAGCTGTGGATAAGGAAGCACTAGCTTGCCTTGAGCTGCTTCCATCATATGCCTCAGCACGATCCATGCCCAGCTCATCTTGAGCTCTTCGCACAGACCCCACAGGAGAAGAATGTCCAACTTTTGGACGACTGCACGATTTCCGGATCGTGGAACAAGCATCTGGGTGAGTGCGTACATAAGCATCCGCTATTGGACCTTCGTTTGACCGATCGGCAGTGAAATCGTTTCGACAAAGCCATCGACCATCAGGTCCTGCACAACTGTGTGTCTGTCCATAGATGCTTCCCAGCCCTTATCAGCAGAATCTGATTCACCACTGCCATCAATTGATTTTCCATGAAAGGGAAGTCCGGACAGAGTTGAGAATTCTTCAAAGGTCATGGTGATCTTCTTGCCTTTTACTTCAGCCTTGAATCCCGTATCAGTGAGAGTGAAGGTTGAGTAAAAAGCTCGAATCAAATGGGGATAAGTATCTATGAAGCAGGACAGAAAGTCTTCCAACCCGTGAAACCTCAAATGATTTTGAAACGAAAAACCATCTGAATCAATGTAAGTAAAATACATGGTTCGTGCCTCATGGATTTTTCCTTTGATAAATGCAGGGGGCAAAACAGATTCATCAGTTTGTTTTCCTTTAGAAGACTGTGTCTTCTTTGGTTGAGGTGAAAGCATAGATTTCTTCTTCTGTTGAGGAGAAGAAACAAGTTTCTTCTTTTTCTGAGTAGTGTCCTTCATCGCATTAGACATTAATTTTTCAGTGGGAGGAGTTTTTCTTTTCTTGTTCTTCCCTTGATACACAGCAATGGCCTTCCCTTTATCTTTGGCCATAATCATGTGAGTTGGTATGGGTACTCTCTTTGATGGAGGTGAAGGTGTAGGTGTTCTTCCACTAGAAGAAGACGAAGGTGAAGGGGTTCTTTCAGAAGTTTGTTTAACACGTGCCATCAGTAAGATTGAAGAAGTTTAGAAGTGTTTGAGATGATTATAGATGGAGGGAAAGTTGAAGTTTGCAGAGAGAAAGCAGAAAAAATATGAGAGTTTTGAGAAATTTTGGAAAAATAAGAGGGGAAATCGATTTAGGGTTTAAATACCACTGTTCACAATCGATTGCTGAATTGATTGATTTAAGAATTTGCCCAGTGTAAATAGACTCCCAAATCGATTATATTCCTAGTTTCATCCTTATATGAAGGAAGCTTTCTTTTGGTAAAGCTTTGGTAAAAATTTCAGCTAACTAACCAGCTGTATTGACATATTCAAGCTTTATGTTCCCATTTTGATATTGGTCCCTTATAAAGTGATGCCTTATCTCTATATGTTTGGTTCTAGAATGCATTACTGGATTCTTAGTAATGCTTATTGCACTAGTACTATCACACATGATAGGTACAGTCCCTAGATCAACACCAAAATCAGATAGGTGTTGTTTCATCCAGAGAATCTGTGCACAGCAGCTTCCAGCTGCAATATATTCGGCCTCAGCTGTTGATAGTGCAATGCTAGTTTGTTTCTTGCTATACCAAGACACAAGAGAGTTTCCTAACAAATGACAAGTACCAGATGTACTTTTCCAGCAAAATCAGAATCAGAATATCTAACTAAAGTGCAAGTTGATCCCTTAGGATACTACAAACCTAGACTTTTAGTTCCTATTAGATATCTGAATATTCTCTTTACTGCACTAAGATGAGACTCTTTTGGATTGGATTGGTCTCTTGCACACATGCAGGCACTGAACATGATGTCAGGTCTGCTTGCTGTAAGATAGAGCAAGGATCCTATCATTCCCCTAAACCTTGTTACATCTACAGGTTTACCTTTCTCATCTATATCTAAGTGACACACATGACTCATGGGAGTATCAATGGACTTAAAGTTATCAAAACTGAATTTCTTTAACAAATTATTATAGTATTTAGTTTGACTTATGAAAATGCCATGCTTGCTTTGGTTAATTTGAAATCCCAAGAAGTAAGATAGTTCTCCCATCATTGACATTTCAAATTTTCCTTTCATTATGTTTTCAAAATCTTTGCACAATTTATTATTTGTAGATCCAAAGATTATGTCATCAACATAAACTTGGACCAGCAAGATGTCATTTCCATTAGTTTTTATAAAAAGTGTCTTGTCAACATTTCCTCTTAAAAAGTTTTGTTGAATGAAGAAATTGATGAGCTTATCATACCAAGCTCTTGGAGCTTGTTTCAACCTATAGAGGGCTTTTGTTAGCTTGTAGACATGATTTGGAAAATCAGGATTTTCAAAATCAGGTGTTTGGCTAACAAAAACTTCCTCTTGGATGTCACCATTGAGAAAGGAACTTTTACATCCATTTGATAAAGTTTAAAGTTCATGATGCATGCATAAGAAAGTAGGATTCTAATGGCTTCTAACCTAGCTACAGGGGCATAGGTTTCATCATAATCTATTCCCTCTTCCTGATTATAACCTTTGGCAACTAGCCTAGCTTTGTTCCTAGTTATGACTCCATTTTCATCCATTTTTTTCCTAAACACCCATCTCGTTCCTATGATGTGCTTATCTTCTGGTTTAGGAACTAGGCTCCACACCTTGTTTCTCTCAAATTGGTTTAACTCCTCTTGCATAGCAAGTATCCACTCATTATCTAATACAGCCTCCTTAATGTTTTTAGGTTCAATCTGAGATACAAAGGCTGTAAAGTTACAGAAATGTCTAAGGTTCTTCCTAGTTGCAACTCCTTTAGAGATATCCCCTATTATGTTATCTATGGGATGGTTCTTATTAAACTTCCATTCCCTAGGTAAATCATCAGTCCTTATTGGTCCAACACAGTCAATGTTTGTTGGAGGTGCTGTTTCTGTAGGTTCTAATGGTTCAGATTCTACAACTTCATCCAAAGAAGCATCAACCATAGGAGGAGTGTTGTCCATGTTTTCAGCAAATAGTTCATCAAACTTTACATGAACTGACTCTTCTGTGGTTTTTGTTCTTTTGTTCTTTTGTTGTAGATTCTATTTGCTTTGCTAGTTTGGGAGTAACCTAGAAAGATACCCTCATCTGCTTTAGGATCAAACTTACCTAGATGTTCTTTGCCATTGTTTAAAACAAAGTATTTTCATCCAAAGACTCTAAAGTAAGAGATGTTTGGCTTTCTACCCTTGTATAACTCATAAGGAGTTTTTCTAAGCAGGGGCCTAATTAGAACTCTATTAACAAGATGTGTGGCTGTATTAATAGCATCAGCCTAGAAATACTTAGGAAGGTTTGAGTCTCTAATCATAGTTCTAGCTAACTCTTCTAAAGACCTATTCTTCCTTTCTACAACTCCATTTTGTTGAGGAGTTCTAGGGGCTGAGTATATGTTTTGTATCCCATTTTGTTCATAGTAGGTTTTAAAAGAATCATTTTGGAATTCACCTCCATGATCACTTTTGATGGATATAATTTTCTGGTTATTCTCATTTTGAACTAAAGTAGCAAATTTTTTAAAAATTGAGAATGCCTCACTCTTGTGAGTCTGAAAAAAAGTCCAAGTAAACCTAGAGTAATCATCTACCAACACATATCCATACAGGTTTCCTCCAAAGCTTTTCACTTGAGAAGGACCAAATAGGTCCATATGTATTAACTGCAAAACCTTATTGGTTTTAACCATATCTATTGGGGGAAAAGATGATTTAACTAGCTTACTTTTCTCACAGGAATCACATAACCTATCTTTAGTAAATTTTTTGTTAGGGAGTCCTATAACTAACTGTTTACTAACTAGTTTATTTAGGTGATCTATATGTATAAGTGCTACTCTTTTATGCCATAACCAGTTTTCATCGGAATTAGATAACAAACAGCAAATAGTACTAGCAGGCAAAGCATCAAAATCAAGCATATATATGTTATTAATTCTGTCACCTACTAACCTTATATCTTTGTTATCCTTATGCTTAATTATACAAGACTGAGATGTAAAGCATACTTGGAATCCCTTATCACATAATTAACTTATGCCAATCAAATTGTCTTTAAGATCTCTTACATACAACACGTCTTTGCTCACCGTAGTCGATTCGTTCCCAATATCTCCAATATAGAGTATCTTACCTTTTTTATTATTACCATATTTAACATATCCTCCATCTTTTAAGGTTAAAGACAAGAATTTTGACTTGTCTCCTGTCATGTGCTTTGAACATCCACTATCTAGGTACCATGAGTGCGTATTGGATGTCAACCACACATGCAACACAAAATCAAAATTTGGTTTTAGGTACCCAATTTAAATTGGGTCCTGGGGGATTAGTTTCAAACATTTGTGTCTTTCCTATCCAAATCTGTTTCCATCCTCTATTGGCTAGTTTTTTCAGTTTATAATTTGAAACAAAATGTCCCTTTCTACAACAAAAGTGACATGAACCAACATAGGATGAAATTTGATTTGGTTTAGTAAAGATGTCATACATATTTCTTGATCTGACAACTTTCTGATTATGTTTGACATTCCTATTTTGCATCTAACCAATTCCACATTTATTGTGATTCTTTTTAACATGCATATTTGGTTTATATCCAAGTCTAGATTTTTCATTTTCATTTCCCTAGTTGCTGAGTATAACATTCAGTTTGTTTTTACTACTAGTAAACTTCACTAAATCAGATTTTAAAGATGCAACAGTTCTTTCAAGTTCAATGCACCTAGCAGATTTATCTTGTGAATCTTTTTTCAATTGTTCATTCAAGTCCTCAATCTCCTTATGATCTTTTTTCATTTCTTCACATATCATACACTGTTTTTCAAGCATTTTATTTGTACTCATTAACTGTTTGATTGAATTTACATATTCATCACGCATTTCATTGAATGCTTCATGCAATTCATCATAAGAGGGGTTAGATTGAGAACTTACCTCATTTTCTGATTCTAAATTTGTGTTTGCCATAAGACACAAATTTGCTTCTTCTGCTTCTAAAGATGCAGAGGATTCGTCATCGTTGTCATTCCATGCAATATAAGCTTTTCTGGTTTTAGGAGTTGGTTCCTTGCCTTTAGCCTTTGCAACTTTGTTTTTATTCTGCAATTGGAAGCATCAGACTTGATATGTCCAGTCTTTCCACATTCATAGCAGGTTACTTTGCTATCATTTTTCTTTGAACTTGATGGCTTTCTGAACTTGTTATCTTTCTTTTTCAGAAACTTTTTGAACTTTTTGACAAATTAGCCAATCTCTAAATCTTCATCAGTCTCACTACTTGACTCGTCCGTGCAGATCTCTTGTTTAGACTTTGATTGATGCGCTTGGGCTTTCAAAGACAATCCTTTTCTTTTTCTGTCAGTCTGTTCAGCTTCATTTAGTCAATGCAATTCCATTTCGTGCTCTCTTAGTTTACCAGAAAGCGTAGCTATTGCCATACTGCAAAGATCTTTGGATTCTGCTATTGCAGTAATCTTTGGCTTCCATTCTCTTGTTAAGCATCTCATGACTTTGCTGATCTGTTGTTCATTGTCAATTACGTTACCAAGTGCATTCAGGTTGTTGACAATATGAGTGAATCTCGTTTGCATATCGTTGACCGACTCGTCTTTCTTCATATTGAATAGTTCGTACTCATGCGTTAATGTGTTTATTCGGGCCCTTTTCATATCAGTAGTTCCTTCATGAGTTTGTTGAAGAGTGTCCCACATCTCTTTGGCAGTCTTGCAGTTTGAGACCCTGAAAAATCCATCAGCTGACAATGCAAATGTAATAATGTTTTTAGCCTTAGCATTATATCCTACTTTCTTCTTATCATCCTCAGACCAGTCAGATCTGGGTTTAGGGATTAGTGAATCACCAGTCCCAGCTATTGTAGGTATACAGGGTCCATTCTCTACAGCATCTAGAATATCAATACCACTAGCTTCTATAAATATTAACATTCTATGTTTCCAATACATGTATGCAGCCCCATTAAATGCAGGGGGCCTGGCCAAGGATGCACCTTCTCCTAGAAATTCTACAGAGGTCATTTTCTTTTATGAGAGTTACTCTGAAAAAGATCAGGCTCTTGTTGCCAATCGTTGGTTATTATGACCTCTATTAACAGATTATATGAAACGAATTTACCAATTTTACAAACTAATTAACCAGGTAAACATATACAGTTTCCAAGTATTGATATTAATATCGAAACCAACGTGATCAATATTATTCCAATTTCAACAGTAATGAACTCAAGGTCTTAACAATATAAAGATTCATATACAAACATTTAAGAACATATATCAATCAATACAGAATATTGCTAACACATGCATTCAAGATTAACCATACAAGCAATATTGAAATAAAGAGTAACGGATAGGAAAATGTGCACCAAGATTTATACTGGTTCAGCCATCAATATGACACCCTACATCCAGTCCCGAAATCGAACCGATTTCAGCCTTTTCAATAGAATCGTCTAGAGTATTTTTACAGATTGTCCAACTCTCTCGGCCTATCTATCAAACTCTCTCGCGCTTCTATTTCACAGCCATTGTATCCCTCGAGTTACTCAGCAAACTCTCCCAAGATCACAGTGAAACTTCTTCTTGATGAGCCCTCTCACCAATGAAGATAGTTACCAGTTTCGCTACTGGATTTTTAGTTCTTTCTTTACAAAAACGTTGTTATAGAAAAGATAAAATGTATACAGAAGTTGACTCAATCACTACAATGAATCTCACACAAGAAGTACTTTTCCAATAGAGTGTTTGTGAGATATTTCTTTTTCTCTCAAGTAGTCTTTTTCGGCTCTCTAAGATCATGAAGAATATTTGGTTTGGTTCTAATAAAGTAATATCAAAGGTTATTCAAAATGTGAGCAAAAGATATGAAAGTTCGTTATGAGAAAAAGTGATTGAAATCGTTTATATAGTTTCTGAAAAACAACATATAAATCGATTTCCCAATCGATTCATTAATGTATTAAAACAGGCTCAATCGATTTCCCAATCGATTATCGTGAGTCTTGTTTTCCTTGAATCTTGAAACTATATGAACTAATCGATTACCTAATCGATTATTTTAATGCACTTTTCAGAAATTGATATGCAGTTCATATTGGAATCGATTGCATAATCGATTAAAGGTGTTTTTGTTCCAACAACGAGATAAAAACAATCGATTACTCAGTCAATTCAATAATTCACATAATCGATTTGGCCATAGGCTAAGTTTTCCCTGTAACTTAAACTTTTTGTTCCAATCGATTTCACTGGTCACAGGGACTCAGTTATTTTCATCAAATCGATTTGCCAATCGATTTAGAGTATTATAGAGAGTTAGCTTATTTCAACCAAATAGATGTGCCAATCGATTTCACTGGTCACAGGGACTCAGTTGTTTTCATCAAATCGATTTGCCAATCGATTTGGCTTATTATAGTGAGTTGGCTTATTTCAAGCAAATCGATGTGCCAATCGATTATGTAATATGTTTTTGAAAAATGATTTACCAGTTGTTTCAATGGATTGTCCAATCGATTGTGTTTATCACAGACCATGTTCCTTTTGAAATCTTATTTTCGAAATCGATTTGCCAATCGATTAGCTTACTAAAAGGCTTGGTTCTGTGACTTGCCCAATCGATTTGCCAATCGATTATTTTACTATTAGCTTAGTACTGGTGATTTGAGCAATCGATATGCCTATTGATTTAATCACTAAAGGCTTGGTTCTGTGATTTACGAAATCGATTTATCAATGGATGTGCCAATCGATTGCCTAATCGATTGGTTAATCACAAAGTACACATTTTCATACAACCCCTTTACATAATCGATTGCCTAATTGATTTTCTTAGTAAATCTTCCAACTTTGGTTGATTCCTTGAGTTCCAAGCTATTGTCTCAAGTATGTAGGGTTGAGTTGTTGTTCCTGAAATTTTACTCAGTTTAAAATGATAGATTTATCAAATGATGTATGTTTGTCAATAATATCAAAATGGACTTATGTCTAACAGTAACCAAAATGGACTTATGTCAATAATATCAAAATGGACTTGTGTCATCGGATGCACATTTAGGTCATTTTCGTCCGCCCTAGGCTTATTCTTGTCCAATTAGGATTTTTAACAAATTGTTTGCATCCAATAGGCGTGTTTGTTTCATTGGATGAAAATTTAAGTCATTTTCTTCATCAATTGGCTTATTCTCGTCCAATTAGGGTTTCTAACATATCTTGTGCATCCTATAGGTGTGTTTGTGTCATTGGATGTGAATTTAGGTCATTTTCGTCCACCCTAGGCTTATTCTTGTTAAATAAGGGTTTTTATCAAATCTTGTGCTTCCAATACGTGTGTGTCTGTCATTGGATAAACATTTAGGTCATTTTTGTCCTCACTAGTCTTATTCTTGTCCAATTAGGGTTTTTAAGGAATCGTGCAATCTAATAAGCTCATTTGTGCATTGGATTTACATTTCGGTCATTTTCGTCCTCCCTAGGCTTATTCTTATCCAATTATGGTTTTTAACCAATCTTGTGCATCCAATAAGTTCATTTATATCATTGGATTAGTATTTAGGTCATTGGATTTATATCTTGGGGAATTAGGGTTTTTAACCAATCTTTTGCATCCAATAGGTATGTTTATGTCATTAGATTAACATTTAGGTCATTTTCGTCGTGCCAAGGCTTATTCTTGTCCAATTTGGGTTTTTAACCAATCTTATGCATCCAATTGGTGTATTTATGTCATTGGATGTGTATTTAGGTGATTTTCGTCCTCATTAGGCTTATTCTTGTCCAATAAGGGTTTTTAAGCAATATGGTGCATCCAATAAGTTCATTTGCGTCATTGGATTAACATTTACGTCATTTTCGTCCTATGTAGTCTTATTCTTAACCAATTAGGGTTTTGAAGCAATCTTGTGCATCCAATAAGTTCATTTGTGTCGTTCGATTAACATTTAGTTCATTTTCATCCTCCCTAGGCATATTCTTGTTCAATTAGGGTTGTTAACCAATCCTGTGCAACGAATAAGTTTGTTTGTGTCATTGGATGAACATTTAGGGCATTTTAGTCCTCCCTAGGCTTATTCTTGTCCCATAAGTTTTTTTAACCAATCTTGTTCACCAATAGTTGTGTTTGTGCCATTCGATGAATATTTAGGTCATTTTCGTCCTCCCTAGTCTTCTTCTTATCCAATTAGGGTTTTTGAGCGATCTTGTACATCCAATAAGTTCATTTGTTTCATTAGATTAACATTTAGGTTATTTTCGTCCTCCCTAGGCTTATTCTTGTCCAATTAAGGTTTTTAACCAATCATGTGCTTCCAATAGGTGTGTTTGTGTCATTAGATAAATACTTAATTCATTTTCGTCCTCCCTTGGCTTATTCTTGTCCAATTAGGATTTTTAACCAATCTTGTGCATCCAGTAGGTGTGTTTGTGTCATTGGATGAACATTTTGGCCAATTAGGGAATTTAAGCAATCTTGTGCATCCAATAAGTTCATTTTTTATGTTGGGTTAAAATTTAGGTCATTTTCGTCCTCCCTTGACGTATTCTTGTCCAATTAGGGGTTTTAACCATTCTTGTGCATCCAATAGGTGTGTTTGGATCATATGATGAACATTTAGGTCATTTTGGTCCTCTCTAGTCTTATTCTTGTCCAATTAGGGTTTTCAAACAATCTTGTGGATCCAATAGGTGTGTTTGCGTTATTGGATTAACCTTTAGGGCATTTAAGTCCTCCCCAGGAGTATTCTTCTCTAACTAGGGTTTTTAAGCAATCTTGTTCATCCAATAGGTGTGTTTGTGTCATTGGATTAAAATTTAGGTCAATTTCCTCCTCTCTATTCTTATTCTTTTCCAATTAGGGATTTTAAGCAATCTTGTGCATCCAATAAGTTCATTTGGGTCAGTGGATTAACATTTAGGTCATTTTCGTCCTCCCTAGGCTTTTTCTTGTCTAATTAAGGTTTTTAACCAATTTTGTGCATCCAATAGGTGTGTTTGTGCCATTGCATTAACATTTCGGTCATTTTCATCATCCCTAGTCTTATTCTTGTCCAATTAGGGTTTTTAACCAATCTTCTGCATCCAAAAGGTGTGTTTGATTCATTGGATGAGCATTTAGGTCGTTTTCATCCTACCTTGGTTTATTCTTGTCCACTTAGTGTTTTTAACCAATCTTGTGAATCCAATAGGTGTGTTTGTCCCATTTGGTGCACATTTAGGTCGTTTTCATCCTCCCTTGGCTTATTCTTGTCCAATTGTGGTTTTAACCAATCTTTTGCATCCAATAAGTGTGTTTGGGCCATTGGATGAACATTTAGGTCATTTTCATCGTCTCGAGTCTTATTCTTTTCCAATTAAGGTTTTTAACCAATCTTGTGCATCCAATAGGTGTGTTTGTGTCATTGGATGGGCATATAGGCCAATTTTGTCCTCCATAGGCTTATTATACTCTAATTATGATTTTTAACCAATCTTGTTCATCCAATTGGCCTGTTTGTGTAGTTGGATGAATATATCGGTTATTTTCGTCCTCCATAGGCTTATTCTTGCCCAATTAGGTTTTTTAACCAATCTTGTGCATCCCGTAGGTGTGTTTGTTTCATTCGATGAATATTTATGTCATTTTCGTTCTCCCTCGTGTTATTCTTGTCCAATTAGGGTTTTTAAGCCATCTTGTGCATCCAATAAGTTCATTTGTGTCATTGGATTAACCTTTAGGTCATTTGTGTCATCACTAGGCTTATTCTTGTCGAGTTAGGTTTTTTAACCAATCTTGTGCATCCAATTAGTTCATATGTGTCATTGGATTAACATTTGGGTCATATTCATCCTCCCTAGACTTATTCTAGGGTAATTATGGTTTTTAACCAATCTTGTGCATCCAATATATGTTTTTGGGTCATTGGATTAACATTTAAGTCATTTTCGTCCTCCATTTTCGTCCACCCAAGGCTTATTCTTGTCCAATTAGGGTTTTTAACAAATCTTGTCCATCCAATAGGTGTGTTTGTGTCATTGATTGCAAATTAAGGTCATTTTTGTCCTCCCTAGGCTTATCATTTATGTCATTTTTGTCCTCCCTACACTTATTGTTGGGCAATTTGGGTTTTCAACCAATCTTGTGCATCCAATAGGTTTGTTTGTGTCATTGGATGCACACTTATGTCATTTTCGTCATCCCTAGGCTTGTTGTTGTCCAACTAGGGTTTTTAAACAATCTTGTGCATCCAGTAAGTTCATTTGTATCATAAGATTAACATTTAGTTCAATTTCGTCTCCCTAAACTTATTCTTGGGCAATTAGGATTTTCAATCAATCATGTGCAACCAAAAGGTGTGTTTGTGTAATTGGATGAACAATTAGGTCATTTTCGTTCTCTCAAGTCTTATTCTTGACCAATTAGGGTTATTAACAAATCTTGTGCATCCAAGAAGTTCATTTGTGTTATTGGATTACTATTTAGGTCATTTTCGTCCTCCCTAGGGTTATTCTTGGGCAACTAGGGTTTTTAACCAATCTTGCGCATCCAATATGTGTGTTTGTGTCATTGGATTGCTATTTATGTCATTTTCGTCCTCCCTAGGCTTATTCTTGGGAAATTAGGGTTTTTACCAAATCTTGTGCATCCAATAGGTGTGTTTGTGTCATTGGATGAACATTTAATTCATTTTCGTCCACCCTAATCTTATTCTTGTCCGAATAGGGATTTGAAGCAATCTTGTACATCCAATAAGTTCATTTGTGTCATTGGATTAACATTTAGGTCAATTTCGTCCTCGCTAGGCTTATTTTCTGGAAATTAGGGTTTTTAACCAATATTGTGCATCCAATATTTTTGTTTGTGTCGTTGGATTAGCATTTAGGTGATTTTCGTCTTCCCTAGTCTTATTCTTATCCAATTGGGGTTTTTGAGCAATCTTGTACATCCAATAAGTTCATTTGTGTCATTAGATTAACATTTAGGTTATTTTCATCCTCCTTATGCTTATTCTTGTCCAATTAAGGTTTTTAACCAATCATGTGCTTCCAATAGGTGTGTTTGTGTCATTAGATAAATACTTAAGTCATTTTCGTCCTCCCTAGGCTTATTCTTTTCGAATTAGGGTTTTTAACCAATCTTATGAGTAAAATAGGTTAGTTTGTGTCAGTGGATGAACATTTAGGTCAATTTCCTCCTCTCAAGTCTTATTCTTGTCCAATTAAGGATTTTAAGCAATCTTGTGCATCCAATACTCTCATTTGTGTCATTGGATTAACATTAAGGTCATTTTTGTCCTCCCTAGACGTATTGTTGGGCAATAAAGGTTTGTAACCAATCTTGTGCATCCAATAGGTGTGTTTGTGTCATTGGATTAACATTTAGGCCATTTTCATCATCCCTAGTCTTATTCTTGTCCAATTAGGGTTTTTAAACAATATTGTGCATCCAATAAGTGTGTTTGGGTCATTGGACGAACATTTAGGTCATTTTTATCATCCCAAGTCTTATTCTTGTCCAATTACGGTTTTTAACCAATCTTGTGCATCCAATAGGTGTGTTTGTGTCATTGGATAAACATTTAGGTCATTTTCGTCCTCCCTAGTCTTATTCTTGTCCCCTTTGGATTTTTAAGCAATCTTATGCATCAGTTAAGTTCATTAGTGTCACTGGATTAACATTTAGCTCATTTTCGTCCTCCATAATCTTATTCTTGTCCAATTCGGGTTTTTAACTAATCTTGTGCATCCAATAGGTGTCTTTGTGTTATTATATTAACATTTAGGTCATTTTCGTCCTCCAAAGGCTTATTCATGTCCAATTAGAGAAATTAACCAATCATGTGCATCCAACATTTGTGTTTGTGTCATTAAATGAACATTTTGGTCATTTTCGTCCTCCCTAGTCTTATTCTTGTCCAATTATGGTTTTATGCAATTATTGTGCATCCAATAAGTTCATTTGTGTCATTGGATTAACATTTAGGTCATTTCTGTCCTTCGTAATCTTATTCCTTTCCAATTAGCGTTTTGAAGCAATCTTGTGCATCCAATAAGCTCATTTGTGTCATTGGATTAACATTTAGGTCATTTGCGTTCTCCCTAGGCTTATTCTTGTTCAATTAGGGTTGTTAACCAATCATGTGCAATGAATAAGTTTGTTTGTGTCATTGGACGAACATTTAGGGCATTTAAGTCCTCCCTAGCCTTATTCTTGTCCAATTAGGGTTTTAAACCAATATTGTGCATCCAATAGGTGTGTTTGTGTTATTGGATGAACATTTAGGTCATTTTAGTCCTTCCTTGTCTTATTCTTGTCCAATTAGGGTTTGTTACCATTCTTGTGGATCTAATAAGTGTGTTTGTGTCATTAGATGAACATTTAAGTCATTTTCGTCCCCCCTAGTCTTATTCTTGTCCAATTAGGATTTTTAACCAATCTTCTGCATCCAGTAGGTGTGTTTGTGTCATTGGATGAACATTTTGGCCAATTAGGGAATTTAAGCAATCTTGTGCCTCCAATAAGTTCATTTTTTTCGTTGGATTAACATTTAGGTCATTTTCATCCTCCCTTGACGTATTCTTGGGAAATCTAGTGCATTGGATAGGTGTGTTTGTGTCATTGGATTAACATTTAGGTAATTTTCATCATCCCTAGTCTTATTCTTGACTAATTTGGGTTTTTAACAAATTTTGTGCATCCAATAAGTGTGTTTGTGTTATTGGATTAACATTTAGGATATTTTCATTATCCCTTGGCTTATTCTTGTCCAATTATGGTTTTCAAACAATCTTGTGCATCTAATAAGTTCATTTGTCATTGCAATAATATTTACGTCATTTTCGTCCTCCCTAGGCTTATTCTTGTCCAATTAAGGTTTTTAACCAATGTTGTGCATCCAATAGGTGTGTTTGTGCCATTGCATTAACATTTCGGTCATTTTCATCATCCCTAGTCTTATTCTTCTCCAATTAAGGTTTTTAACCAATTTTGTGCATCCAATAGGTGTGTTTGATTCATTGGATGTGCGTTTAGGTTGTTTTCGTCCTACCTTGGTTTATTCTTGTCCTGTTAGGGTTTTTAATCAATCTTGTGCATCCAATATGTGTGTTTGGGTCATTGGATGAACATTTCGGTCATTTTCGTCCTCCCAAATCATATTCTTGTCCAATTAGGGTTTTTAACCAATCTTATGCATCCAATAGGTTTGTTTGTGTCAATGGATGAACATTTTGGTAATCTTCGTCCTCCCTAGTCTTATTCTTGTCCAATTAGGGTTTTTAACAAAGCTTGTGCATCCAATAAGTTCATTTGTAGCATTGGATCAACATTTAGGTCATTTTCATACTCCCTAGACTTATTCTTGGGCAATAAGGGTTTTTAACCAATCTTGTGCATCCAATAGGTGTGTTTATGCCATTGGATTAACATTTAAGTCATTTTCATCATCCCTAGTCTTATTCTAATCCAATTAGGGTTTTTATCCAAACGTGTGCATCCAATAGGAGGGTATGTCTCATTTGGTGCACATTTAGGTCGTTTTCATCCTCCCTTGGCTTATTCTTGTCCAATTAGGGTTTTTAACCAATCTTTCGGATGGAATAAGTGTGTTTGGGCCATTGGATGAACATTTAGGTCGTTTTCATCATCTCTAGTCTTATTGTTTTCCAATTAAGGTTTTTAACCAATCTTGTGCATCCAATAGGTGTGTTTGTGTCATTGGATGGGCATTTAGGTCATTTTCGTCCTCCATAGGCTTATTATACTCTAATTAGGGTTTTTAACCAATCTTGTGCATCCAATAGGTGTGTTTGTGTCATTGGATAAACATTTAGGTCATTTTCGTTCTCCCATGTTTTATTCTTGCCCAATTAGGGTTTTTAAAAATCTTGTGTAACCAATAAGTTCATTTGTGTCGTTGCATTAACATTTAGGTCTTTTTCGTCCTCCCTAGGCTTATTCTTGCCCAATTAGGTTTTTTAACCAATCTTGCGTATCCCATAGGTGTGTCTGTTTCAGTCGATAAACATTCATGTGATTTCCGTTCTCCCTCATCTTATTCTTGTCCAATTAGGATTTTTAAGCCATCTTGTGCATCCAATAAGTTCATTTGTGTCATTGGATTAACATTTACGTCTTTTTCGTCCTCCCTAGGTTTATTCTTGTCCAGTTTGGTTTTTTAACAAATCTTAGCATTCAATAAGTTCATTTGTGTTATTGGATTACTATTTAGTTCGTTTTCGTCCTCCCTAGGCTTATTCTTGGGCAACTAGGGTTTTTAACCAATCTTGTGCATCTAATAGATGTGTTTGTGTCATTGGATTACAATTTAGGTCACTTTCGTCCTCCCTAGGCTTATTCTTGGCAAATTACGGTTTTTAACAAATCATTTGCATCCAATCGGTGTGTTTGTGTCATTGAATGAACATTTAATTGATTTTCGTCCTCCCTAATCTTATTCTTGTCCAAATTGGGTTTTGAAGCAATCTTATACATCTAATAAGTTCATTTGTGTCATTGGATTAACATTAAGGTCATTTTCGTCCTCCCTAGGCTTGTTTTCGGGAAATTAGGGTTTTTAACCAATATTGTGCATCCAATAGGTGTGTTTGTGTTATTGGATGAACATTTAGGTCATTTTCGTCCTTCCTTGTCTTATTCTTGTCCAATTAGGGTTTGTTACCATTCTTGTGGATCTAATAAGTGTGTTTGTGTCATTGGATGAACATTTAAGTCATTTTCGTCCCCCCTAGTCTTATTCTTGTCCAATTAGGATTTTTAACCAATCTTCTGCATCCAGTAGGTGTGCTTGTGTCATTGGATGAACATTTTCGCCAATTAGGGAATTTAAGCAATCTTGTGCATCCAATAAGTTCACTTTTTTCGTTGGATTAACATTTAGGTCATTTTCATCCTCCCTTGAAGTATTCTTGGGAAATCTAGTGCATTGGATAGGTGTGTTTGTGTCATTGGATTAACATTTAGGAATTTTTCATCATCCCTAGTCTTATTCTTGACTAATTAGGGTTTTTAACCAATTTTGTGCATCCAATAAGTGTGTTTGTGTTATTGGATTAACATTTAGGATATTTTTATTATCCCTTGGCTTATTCTTGTCCAATTAGGGGTTTTAACCATTCTTGTGCATCCAATAGGTGTGTTTGGATTATTGGATGAACATTTAGGTCATTTTGGTCCTCTCTAGTCTTATTCTTGTCCAATTAGGGTTTTCGAACAATCTTGTGCGTCTAATAAGTTCATTTGTCATTGCAATAATATTTACGTCATTTTCATCATCCCTAGTCTTATGCTCGTCCAATTAGGGTTTTTAACCAATCTTGTGCATCCAATAGGTGTGTTTGATTCATTGGATGTGCGTTTAGGTCGTTTTCGTCCTACCTTGGTTTATTCTTGTCCAGTTAGGGTTTTTAATCAATCTTGTGCATCCAATATGTGTGTTTGTGTCATTGGATGAACATTTATGTCATTTTCGTACTCCCTAATCATATTCTTGTCCAATTAGGGTTTTTAACCAATCTTATGCATCCAATAGGTTCGTTTGTGTCAATGGATGAACATTTTGGTCATCTTCGTCCTTCCTAGTCTTATTCTTGTCCAATTAGGGTTTTTAACAAAGCTTGTGCATCCAATAAGTTCATTTGTAGCATTGGATCAACATTTAGGTCATTTTCATACTCACTAGACTTATTCTTGGGCAATAAGGGTTTTTAACCAATCTTGTGCATCCAATAGGTGTGTTTATGCCATTGGATTAACATTTAGGTCATTTTTATCATCCCTAGTCTTATTCTTATCCAATTAAGGATTTTATCCAAACTTGTGCATCCAATAGGTGTGTTTGTCTCATTTGGTGCACATTTAGGTCGTTTTGATCCTCCCTTGGCTTATTCTTGTCCAATTAGGATTTTTAACCAATCTTTTGCATGCAATAAGTGTGTTTGGGCCGTTGGATGAACATTTAGGTCATTTTCATCATCTCCAGTCTTATTCTTTTCCAATTAAGATTTTTAACCAATCTTGTGCATCAAATAGGTGTGTTTGTGTCATTGGATGGGCATTTACGTCATTTTCGTCCTCCATAGGCTTATTATACTCAAATTAGGGTTTTTAACCAATCTTGTGCATCCAATAGGTGTGTTTGTGTCATTGGATAAAAATTTAGGTCATTTTCGTTCTCCCAAGTTTTATTCTTGTCCAATTAGGGTTTTTAAACAATCTTGTGTAACCAATAAGTTCATTGGTGTCATTGCATTAACGTTTAGGTCTTTTTCGTCCTCCCGAGGCTTATTCTTGCCCAATTAGGTTTTTAACCAATCTTGCGCATCTTGTAGGTGTGTTTGTTTCAGTCGATGAACATTCATGTAATTTCCGTTCTCCCTCGTCTTATTCATGTCCAATTAGGATTTTTAAGCCATCTTGTGCATCCAATAAGTTCATTTCTGTCATTGGATTAACATTTAGGGCATTTTAGTCCTCCCTAGGCTTGTTCTTGTCCCATAAGTTTTTTTTAACCAATCTTGTTCACCAATTGTTGTGTTTGTGCCATTCGATGAATATTTAGGTCATTTTCGTCCTCCCTAGTCTTATTCTTATCCAATTAGGGTTTTTGAGCAATCTTGTACATCCAATAAGTTCATTTGTGTCATTGGATTAACATTTAGGTCATTTTCGTCCTCCCTTAGGTTATTCTTGTCCAATTAGGGTTTTTAACCAATCTTGTGCATCCTATAGTTGGGTTTGTGTCATTGGAAGAACATTTCGGTCATTTTCGCCCTCCCTAATCTTATTCTCGTCTAATTAGGATTTTTAACAAATCTTGTGCATCCAATAAGTTCATTTCTATCATTGGATTTACACTTAGGTCATTTTCATCCTCCCTAGGCTTATTCTCATGCAATCAAGGTTTTTAAGCAATCTTGTGCATCAGATATGTGGGTTTGTGACATTAGATTAACCTTTAGGTCATTTTTGTCTTCCATTTTCGTCCTCCATAGGCTTATTCTTCTCTAATTTGGGTTTTACATCAATCTTGTGCATACAATAGGTGTGTTTGTGTCATTGGATACACATTTTGGTGATTTTCATCCTCCCTAATCTTATTCTTGTCCAATTAGGGTTTGTAAGCAATCTTGTGCCTCCAACAAGTTCATTTGTGTCATTGGATTAACATTTAGGTTATTTTTGTCCACCCTAGGCCTATTCTTGTCCAAGTAGGGTTTTTAACCAATCTTGTGCATCCAATAGGTGTGTTTGTGTCATTGTATTAAAATTTAGATCATTTTCGTCCTCCCTACAGTTATGGTTGGGTAATTAGGGTATTTAACCAATCTTATGCATCAAATAGGTGTGTTTGTGTCAATGAATAAACATTTAGGTCATTTTCGTTTACCCTAGTTGTATCCTTGTCCAATTAGGGTTTTTAAGCAATCTTGAGTAATTAGGCTTATTCTTGTCCAACTAGGCTTTTTTAACCAATCTTGTGCATCCAATGGGTGTGTTTGTGTCATTCGACTAACATTTTTGTCATTTTTCGTCCTCCCTAATCTTATTCTTGTGCATCCAATAAGTTCATTTGTGTCAATGGATTAACAATTAGGTCATTTTGATCATCGCTAGGCATATTCTCTTGCAATTATGGTTTTTAAGCAATCTTATGCATCCAATAGGTGGGTTTCTGTCATTAGATTAACCTTTAGATCATTTTCGTCCTCCATTTTCGTCCTCCATTTTCGTCCTCTCTATGCTTATTCTTGTCTAATTTGGAATTTTAACTAATCTTGTGCATCCATTAGATGTGTTTGTATCATCGAATAAACATTTTGATCTTTTTCGTCCTCCCTAGTCTTATTCTTGTCCAATTAGGGTTTTTAACAAATCATGTGCATCAAATAAGTTCATTTGTGTCACTAGATTAACATTTAGGTCATTTTCGTCCTCCCTAGGCTTATTCTTGTCCAATTAGGTTTTTAAACCAATCTTCTCCATCCAATAGGTGTGTTTGTATCATCAAATAAACATTTATGTCTTATTCATCGTCCCTAGTCTTATTCTTGTCCAATTAGGGTTTTTAAGCTATCTTGTGTAACCAATAAGTTCATTTGTGTCGTTACATTAACATTTAGGTCATTTTCGTCCTCCCTAAGCTTATTCTTGTCCAATTAGGTTTTTTAACCAATCTTGTGCATACAGTAGGTGTGTTTATGTCATAAAATGAAAATTTAGGTCATTTCCCCCCTCTGTAGTCTTATTCTTGTCCAATTAGGTTTTTAACCAATCTTATGCATCCAATAGGTGTGTTTGTGTCATTAAATGAACATTTAGGTCATTTTCGTCCTCCCTATGCTTATTCTTTTCCAATTAGGTTTTTTAACCAATCTTGTGCATCCAATAGGTTTGTTTGTATCATTGGATGAACATTTAGGTCATATACGTCGTCCCTAGTCTTATTCTTGTCCAATTAGGATTTTCAAGAAATCTTGTGCATCCAATAAGTTCATTTGTGACATTGGATTAACATTTAGGTCATTTTCGTCCTCCCTTGGCTCATTCTTGTCCAATTAGGTTTTTTAAGAAATCTTGTGCATCCAATAGGTGTGTTTGTGTCATTGGATGAACGTTTGAGTCATTTTCGTCCTCGCTAGTCTTATGGTTGTCCAATTAGGATTTTTAAATAATCTTATGCATCCAATAGGGTTGTTTATGTCATTGGATAAACATTTTGGTCATTTTCATCCTCCCTAATCTTATTCTTGTCCAATTAGGGTTTTTATCAAATCTTGTGCGTCCAATAATTTCATTTGTGTCATTGGATTAACATTTAGGTCATTTTCATCCTCCCTAGGCTTATTCTCATGCAATTAAGGTTTTTAAGCAATCTTGTGCATCCAATAGGTGGGTTTGTGTCATTAGATTAACCTTTAGGTCATTTTCGTCCCCCATTTTCGTCCTCCGTAGGCTTATTCTTGTAAAATTTGGGTTTTTAACCAATCTTGTGCATCCATTAGGCGTGTTTGTGTCATTAGATGCGCATTTAGGTCATTTTCGTCCTCGCTAGATTTATTCTTGTCCAATTAGGGTTTGTAACCAATCTTGTGCATACAACAAGTTCATTTGTATAATTGGATTACAATTAGGTCAATATCATCCTCCACATACTTATTGTTGGGCAATTAGGGTTTTTATCCAATCGTGTGCATCCAATAGGTGTGTTTGTGTCAATGGATGCGCATTTAGGTCCATTTTGTCCTCCCTAGGCTTAGTCTTGACCAATTAGGGTTTTTAACAAATCCTGTGCATACAATATGTTCATTTGTATCATTGAATCAATATTTAGGTCATTTTCGTCCTACCTACACTTATTGTTGGTCAATTAGGTTTTTTAACAAATCTGGAGCATCCTATAGCTGAGTCTTTGTTAGTGGATGAATATTTAGGTCATTTTTTTCCTCCTTAGTCTTATTCTATTCCAATTAGGGTTTTTAAGCAATCTTGTGCTTCCAACTAGTTCATTTGTGTCATTGGATAAACATTTAGGCCATTTTCGTCCTCCCAATGGCTATTTTTGTCCAATTAAGGGTTTTAACCAATTATGTGCATTCAATAGGTGTGTTTGTGTTATCGGATAAACATTTAGGTCATTTTCGTCCTCCCCAAGCTTATTCTTGTCCAATTAGGTTTTTTAACCAATCTTGTGCATCCAATAGGTGTGTTTGTGCCATTAAATGAATATTTAGGTCATTTTCGTCGTCCCTTGTCTAATTCTTGTCCAATTTGGGTTTTTAAGAAATCTTGTGTATCCAATAAGTTCATTTGTGTTATTTGGATTTACATTTAGGTCATTTTCGTCCAATAGGTGTGTTTGTATCATTGGATGAACATTTAGCTCACTCTTCCTCCCCAGTATTATTCTTGTCCAATTAGGGTTTTTAATTAATCTTATGCATCCAATTAGTCATTTTAATCCTCCCTAGTCTTATTCTTAACCAATTAAGGTTTTTATCAAATCATGTGCATCAATAAGTTCATTTGTGTCACTGAATTAACATTTAGGTCATTTTCGTTCTCCCTAGACTTATTGTTGTCCAATTAGGTTTTTTAACCAATCTTGTGCATCCAATAGGTGTGTTTGTATCATTGGATAAACATTTATGTCATATTCGTCGCCCCTACTCTTATTCTTGTCCAATTAGGGTTATTAAGCAATCTTGTGTAACCAATAAGTTCATTTGTGTCATTGCATTAATATTTAGGGCATTTTCGTCCTCCCTAGGTTTATTCTTGTCCAATTAGGTTTTTTAACCAATCTTGTGCATCTAGTAGGAGTGTTTGTGTCTTTAAATGAACATTTAGGTCATTGTCATCCTCTGTAGTGTTATTCTTGTCCAGTTAGGGTTTTTAACTTATCTTGTGCATCCAATAAATTCATTTGTGTCACTGGATTAACATTTAGGTCATTTTCGTCCTCCCTTGGCTCATTCTTGTCCAATTAGGTTTTTTAACCAATCTTGTGCATCCAATAGGTGTGTTTGTGTCATTGGATGAATGTTTAAGTCATTTTCGTCCTCCCTAGTCTTAAGGTTGACCAATTAGGTTTTTTAAATAATCTTATGCATCCAATAGGGTTGTTTATGTCATTGGATGAACATTTTGGTCATTTTCGTCCTCCCTAATGTTATTCTTTTCCATTTTGGGTTTTCAACAAATCATATGCATCCAATAAGTTAATTTATGGCATTGGATTAAAATTTAGGTCATTTTCATCCTCCCTAGGCTAATTCTCATGCAATTTAGGTTCTTAAGAATTCTTGTGCATCCAATAGGTGGGTTTGTATCATTAGATTAACCTTTAGGTCATTTGCGTCCCCCATTTTCATCCTCCCAAGGCATATTCTTGTCTAATTTGGGTTTTTTTTACCAATCTTGTGCATCCATTAGGTGTGTTTGTATCATTGGATTCGCATTTAGGACATTTTCGTCCTCCCTAGATTTATTCTCGCCCAATTAGGGTTTGTAACCAATCTTGGGCATACAACAAGTTCATTTGTATCATTGGATTAACGTTTAGGTCATTTTCGTCATCCACACACTTATTGTGCGGCAATTAGGGTTTTTAACCAATCTTGTGCATCCAATAGGTGTGTTTGTGTCATTGGATTAACATTTAGGTCATTTTCGGTCTTCCTAGGCTTGTTCTTGGGCAATTAGGGGTTTTAACCAATCTTGTGCACCCAATAGGTGTGTTTGTGTCATTGGATTAACATTTAGGTCATTTTCGCTCTCCCTAGGGTTATTCTTGTCCAATTAGAGTTTTTAACCAATCTTGTGCAACCAATAGTTGTGTTTGTGTCATTGGATGCGCATTTAGGTCAATTTCGTCCTCCCTTCGGCTTACTCTTGACCAATTATTGTGTTTAACAAATCATGTGCATACAATAAGTTCATTTGTATCATTGAATTAACATTTAGGTCATTTTCGTCCTACCTACACTTATTGTTGGGAAATTAGGGGTTTTAACAAATCTTGTGCATCCAATAGGTGTGTCTTCTGTTAGCCATAAGTCTATTTTTGATATTATTGACAAACATTCATCATGTGATAAATCTAACATTTTAAACTGAGTAAATTTTCAGGAACAACAACTCAACCCTACATACTTGAGACAATTGCTTGGAACTCAAGGAATCTACAAAAGTTGGAAAATTCACTAAGCAAATCGATTAGACAAATCGATTTTGTAATAGGGTTGTATGAAAATGTGTACTCTGTGATTAAGCAATCGATTAGGCAAATCGACTGGCACATTTACTCAAAATCAATTGTGCAAGTCAGAAGCATGCTGTTTAGCAAGCTAATCGATTTGGAAAATCAATTGTTCCAATCTCAAGACTAAGCTGATTGTTTAAATCGATTGTAACAATCGATTGTGCAAGTTACAGAGCCAAGCCATTTATTAAATAATCGATTAGGCAAATCAATTTCACAAAATAAGTTTCAAAATGAACTTGGTCTGTGATAAACACAATCGATTCGCACAATCCATTGAACTATATTTCTTTTGTAATAAGTTTGGTATCAATCGATTTGAGAAATCCATTGAATGAACCAACTGATAAATCGTTTTTCAGATACATATTATATAATCGATTAGGCACATCGATTAGCATGAAATCAGCTAACTCTGTGTAATTAGCCAAATCGATTTGGCAAATCGATTTGTTGAAAACCACTGAGTCCCTATGACCAGTGAAATCGATTGGCAAAATCGATTGGTACAAAAGTTTTAGTAACAGAGAAGACTTAGCCTATGGCCAAATCGATTATGTGAATATTTGAATCGACTGAGTAAATCGATTGTTTTGATCTCGTTGTTGGAACAAAACATCCTAAATCGATTATGCAAATCGATTCAAATATGAACTGTTTTTCAATTCTGAAGAATGCATTAAAATAATCGATTAGGTAAATCGATTAGTTTATGTAGTTTCAAGATTCAAGAACAACAAGATTCGGGAAATCGATTTGATAAATCGATTGAGCATGGTTTATTACATTAATAAATCGATTTGGCAAATCCATTCATCTGTTGTTTTTCAGAAACTATATAAATGTTTTTCAATTACTTCTTCTCATACATACTAATACAATACACAACACACAGATAAAACTTTCTGACATCTCTTTCTCACTTTTGAATTACTTTGAATATTGCTTTTTCAGACATGAACATTCATCCTTCGTGATCAATAGAGACTGAAAAAGATTGCAAAGAGAAAAAAAATTAGAGAAGAAGACTGCTTAAGAAATTATGTATATTTCTGTTTAAACTTTCTGTAACAAAATTCTGTAATCAAAGAAACGTTGAGAAATCCAGCTGAAACTGGTAGTTATCTTATGTGTTGAGAGGTCTCATCAGGAAGAAACTGTGCTGCAATATTGGAAGAGTTTGTAAAGATAGAATAGGGAGAGTGGTTTTAAGATTGATAGGCCGGGCGCTGGAACATCTGTAAAACGACTCTACGAGATTCTATTGGAAAAGGCTAAGATCGGTTTGATCTTAGGACTGGACGTAGGCCGTCAAACAGACGGCTGAACCAGTATAAAAATTGTTGTGTACAATTTCTTACCCTTTTCTCTTTTATTTCTGCATTGCTCATTTGATTGATCTTGATTGCATGCAATAGTGAAATTTTGTGTTAAGTGACATCACTTGAATTGTTATTTTGACATGCTTGTATATGGATCAATATGTTGAACATCTATTGTATCTGCTGCACTCTCTATTAGACAATACTTGTTATTGTTAATCTTCTTTTAGGATTGATATTTGGGACCGTGGTTAATCTTTTGTTTAATAAATTTTGAATTTTGTAAACTGTAAAGCATATTGTTAGAATAGGATTTATTCTTCATAAATTTTGTTAAACTGGGGTCTAATTCCCCATCAATTGGTATCAGAGCCTACTTTTTGTTAGAGTAACTCTCATAAAAAGATAATGACCTCAGAATTCCTAGGAGAGGGTGCTTCATTGGCTAGGCCCCCTGCCTTTAATGGGGCTGCCTATATGTACTAGAAACATAGAATGTTGATTTTCCTAGAAGCTGCTAGCATAGACATATAAGATGTTGTTTTAGAAAGACCATATGTGCCAAAAATTGCAGGAACTGATAATTCTTTCATCCCTAAACCCAGAGCTGACTGGTCTGTGGATGATAAGAAGTAGTGTATGTATATATATATATAAGAAAGCAAGGAAAGTTTAAGTATATATATATATATATATATATATATATATAAGTAAAGTATGTATATATATAAAAGAAAGCAAAGAAACAGAAGGTTCGCGTATTCCATTTCTTCCTTTATTCGTTTTTCCTTTTCTTTTTTCTTCCTCTGGTTCTATTTTATGTTGTGGTTTCAAAACCCAACAAATACAAATCATCATTTTTCTCCTAGATATAAGCTCCCTTTAGAGAAGTGAAAGAAGGGAAAGTTGCTCATTGCCACGCTGCGGTGCTAGTGAGCTAATAATCGACGCGACATCACGAACTTAAATTTTACCAGAATTAATTACGGTACCGTAATCGGGTGTTAGAGCTATCGTTAAGGTAAGGGCTCCTTCCAAACTTTTAGTTTGCATTTAGGACATTATTTGTGATTTTGTGGAAAAGAAATTTGATGTATTTGAGGTGTGATTTTGTGAAAAATTAATTTAATGTGATTATGTGTAATTTAGTGGAATTTAAATTGGAGGTGTGGTTTGTGGTGATTCAAGTTTGGTGTGATTTATATGTTCATAATTATTATTATTATTAATTTTTGAGATGTGATTTATTTGTGGATTTTGTAGAAAATGAATTGATGAAATTTGGTGGTTTATGTGTAAAAATGTGGAGTTTTGAAATTGGGTGAGTTATGTTTGAATTGTTGAAATTTAATTGAGTTGTTATATGTGTGTTGTGGAATTGAATTGATTGTTGCTGGTGTTAATTGACGATAATTAAATTTGATGAGTTTGAGTTACGTAATGAGTTATTTTCAAATAAATGAGTTTGAAATGAAATTGAAATTTTACAAAAAATTTAGCGTTGTTAAAGTTGTGAAAAAGTTCAAGTTTTAACTAAGTTAAAGAGTTTGAGCAAAAAGATAGGTTGAAATTAAAAATGGTTAGAGTTTAAAATGTTACTCTTTTAATTACTCTTTGATTGAGTTTAAAAAGAAAAAAAAGTGTAGAGTATTTTCTTAACTCAAAAATCTCGGTGCTTTAATAATCGAATGTGTGTATAGGAAATTTTGACAATATTTGTTTTATTTAGTTTTAAGTAAATAATATAGATTATTTGATTTTAAAACTTTGGTGTGCGAGAAAGTTTTAATTTTGGGAATTTTGTTGTGTTTGGATTAGTTTTATTGTGAACAAGTTGTTATAAATATTCGTGTTTATGTAGTTAGCTCCTTGAGTCTCGAAAAGGAATCGAGACCGTTGGCACCGAGTTAGCGGTGGGGAGAACTCTTATATATTAATGTTGTTGTGGTGATTTATGGTTGAAAATTTTAGAGATTGAATATGGTGATTAATGTTTGGAAACTTTGGTGATTTATGTTAGGTGAAATTGATGTGTTCATAATTAATATTATGAATTTTTTTTGATGAAATTTATGTGTGAATTGGTGTAAAATGAATTTAATTCAATTTAGGTGTGAATGGAGTTTGGAGATGTGATTTATGTGTGGTTGTAGAAATTTTAATCGGTGTGAATAAATATGTTTGAGTATGCTTTGTGTTGTGTCTGAAAAATTATTAGTGTTAAATCTGTATTAAAAATGCTGGTCTGTGAGCGACTGCACTCTTATATGTCGTGCTGTTCTGTGAGAGACTGCACGCTAGTAAATCATGCTGATCCGTGAGAGATTGCACCTCGGTAATTAATACTGGTCTGTGAGAGGCTGTACAATTATGATTTACACCCCTCGAGGAGGGTTTTGGTTTGGAATTCCGGAATCATGCATTTTGGCATATACACATTGCATTAGGGTGCTTGGCACGCGAGTGATGTTTGTTATACTTTGATAATTGTATATACATATTCGGTTGTTGTTGTGATTTGTCGTAATTGCTTTGAGGTGTGAAGATGGGTTGATTAAGTTTTGATGTATTTATGTGTTCATAATTGATTTAATGAATATTCGATTTGTGATTGAGGTGTGAATTTGTGGAGACTAATTTGGTGTTAATTATGTGTTCATAATTGATAATATTAATGTTTGAAGTGTTGATTGATTCAGAGTCATTTTAGGGTTGAAAATCTGTATTTTCTTAGTTGTATTTGGCTATGACAGTGTAGTTTGTCAAAACTTTATTTTTTCAACATTGTTTATGCATTTTTGGACATATGAAAACCCTTTCGAGGAGTATGCTAAGACGAAAGGTTCTTTTGAGCATTTGAAAATATAAGAATTTTGCTATGTGATATTTGTTAATTTCGGTTGGTGACCTTTACAATTATTGTGGAAATTTGGGCTTTACCCTCAGATGAGAATCAGGATCATCCTACTGGTTAATACCATGGAGATGGGAAGGTAGTTAGTCATACCTGACCGAAGTTGTGTCAGGAGGATCTTGCAGGGCACGTGGAGAGATCGTCCGGGTTGTGTAGTTTTTGTAGCATGATCAGATTAGAGTGTTGTATAGGATTTAGTTGTCTTTCTTTTGTGGATGTATTTATTTCAATTTGAAAGATTGTACATATACCTCATATTGTCAGCTTGACTTTTATTTTGATGGGTCCTTATACCATTTTTTTTGATGCGACGTGGGGAAGTTAAAATTCTTGGGACAGTGCTTTTGTACAGGTGTCTGGCAAGAATACTCTAGGGGTATGAGCTATGTCTGATAGGTCTCATAGCCCTGGAGTATTTTGTCGTGTAAATACTTTGGGTTTGTATTTCAAAAACTATTTCCGCTGCTTGTAAATATTGTTGGCTTTTGTTGTTATGCTACTACTAAAACATTCATCCAAAGGTATTTTCTTTGTTTTAAAAAAAAAAAATACACTCACGCTGTTAAAAATCGGGGTGTTACAATGTGGTATCAGAGCTTTGGTTTGGATTTCTTTGGGGTAGTGGAGTTTTGGTTATAGATTGTAGGTCAACTTGTAGGTTGATAGTCGTTATCTGATCATGCGTCGGGGTAATTGGTCTGAGTTGTCAGATCAAGGGTAGTTATTATGTATTAATGTAGTCGAAAATTATTTTTGGAATTATTACAAGGGGTGTTGAGATTTCTTCTTGATGTTGGTTTTGAGGAAACAATGCATCCGAGAAGGGATTACGCTGCAAGAGTCATCGTCAACGTGGATGATCAAGTGATTGAAGCTATGAACAACATGGTTGCTTATGTTGCTGCACAGACTGCTGCAAGGACACTGCGAGGGAAATAGAGATCTGTGCGGTTGTGTCAAGGGGACTAGAAAATTTTCGTCGTTACCATCCTTCAAAGTTCAAGGGTGATGAGAACTCAGAAAAAGCTTATCAGTGGATTCAAGAAGTGGAAAAGATCTTCAAGATGACGGATTGTCAGGTGAAATTGAAGCGAATCACAACGACATAGAATTTATGAAGTGGTTCCAAGGACAAAGAAGCTAT
Organism: Cicer bijugum; assembly: GCA_037974875.1. Lineage (NCBI taxonomy): Eukaryota > Viridiplantae > Streptophyta > Magnoliopsida > Fabales > Fabaceae > Cicer > Cicer bijugum. Next base: position 1,627,599 of record JBBPBT010000686.1, read on the forward strand.
GTGTTGGTGTTAACTCGAAGATGATGCGTATGAATGGATTAACGTTAGACTAACAAGGGATTTCAAGTAAAGATCTAAGTGGAGGACTTTTGTTAAGAAAAGTGTTAGATGTTTTCCTGGTAGATTTCAGGATGAAACTGGATGAAATTTGATAGTTGTCAAAGAGATATGAACGTCATGGAATTGTTGAGAAGACGAGGCTTCCTTTTTGAAATATCATTTGGTGCTTAGGTGTCTAGGAAGAGGCTTGTATTGAAGTTAAAGGGAATTGCACATTAGGGGGTATATACCACCTTGGTTAGATAAAGTACACTTTGAGGAATAGTCAATACCTTGAGGAGTAAGGTCGAACATTCGAATTAAACTAGATTCACAACTTAGATTGTTAAGTATGAATCTCATGTATATTATAAGAAGGGGAATATATATTTCTTTGATAAGTGAGAAATATTTGTGTGGTTTAGGAGATGGTAAGTATGGATAGTGATTTTAGATGAAACTATAAACACATAAGTGTGAATTTTGGGTGATGTCTGGATAAACATAATGGGTTAAGCCTTGATGTATTGAATCATATGTCACTATTAAGTGGAATTGGAAGTATAGAGTACGAGAACACTTAGAGATTGTAGCAAAGTAAGCTTATTAAAGGATGGTAAACATTTGGAGAATGTGTATATTTTGATAGGATAGAGAGATTGATCAAGATTTGATTTGGGACCCTAAGATGGTTGATCTTTAAGTCAATGGTTTAAAATTCACAAGGTTATGGATGAGAGTGTTTAAAGATTTCCTAAAAATATTGTGTTATGAATAGAAGAGTTTTAATTAGTGAGATTACTAATACAGTTAGAGTCAATGATGAATACGACCTCGTATTGTATCTTGAGATGAAATGGATGGAATTAGTCGGTGTGATGATAATTTGGAGATTTCGAGGATCAAATTTTAGAATTTTATTTAATGATAGAAAATCAAAAAGAAGAAATGCAACAAATTATTTATGGTTTAGATGTTGATCTTGAGAAGTCAAGCGTTAAAATTCAAAATGAGTATTTTAGTGACTTGATGACGATGAAAGGTATGTGGGTCTTTGAGATATTTTACTGCAAATTTATGAGGATGAAGTTATAGATAATTATTTCTTGTGAAATGCTTATGGGGAACATTTGAGAAATAATTATTTAGAACGTTCGGTTGTTAGGATTCTTTTAGTTTGTATCTCGATGAAGGTTGAGAAGGAATAAGAAACCAACGAGTGAACCAAATTTGGAAAATGTGCCAAGAAAAGTTGTTGGAGCAGCACATAGAGATGTAGCTTATGACAATTAAAGATTCGTGTAAGGAATTATCCCACCTATAATTCAGACATTATTATTATAAAGGGAATAATTGAGTATGAAATGGAAAAGGTTTGGTGGGAACTAGTAAGGCTGGATTTATTGAAATCACTATAATGAAGATGTATTAACATTCGAGGCAGGAATTTAAGGTTTGTATAAATGGAAAAGTGATGGAGTGAATACAATGTGTTTGACATGTCGTAATGAAAATATAGTCAGCAAGCTGCAAATAAATGATGCGGCGAAATTGAGAATTATCAAAATGAATGCTGACGGTAGATGTAGTACAATTATTTTCGAGTTTGTTTAGAATGGAAAAGTATGTAAGAAATTTTCTAGTGAAGCGTGAATTTGAGGTGTTAGGCATGAGATGAATGTAGACCTTGATCTGTGAATTAAATTCAAGTTGGATTTTGTTGGAAACGTGAGTCTTGAAATGAAGTACAAAACTAAAAGAAAGTTTGTGTATCATGAGTAGTATAATTTTGGCATGTTATCGAAAAAAATTTGAGGAAGTTTGGATCACCAAGAAGATGTGAGAATGGAATTAATAGTCTTATAATTAGAGCAACATACAGATAAGAACACTACGATTTGACGTAGTTGTCTGACTAAAGAAAAATCGAGGATTCATGGACCATGGAGACATTTAGGAGTTCTCGACGGTAATGATTGTTTTGTGCTCAGTGTGTTGATGTCATACTCTGTGTTTCGGTTTGGTACCAAATGTTGAAGATTCGTACCAAGTGGACGTATATGAGGCTATGTGACATAGCTATGGGTGATTGTACTTCGTCGATAGGATCAAATTTATAGGAAAATAAGTTAAAACTCAATGGACCTTAAGGAGATTGTTTGACCACTTGTGCATTAGGATAACCTTAAGTGTAAGTCGCAAATAGTGCTATTACAGTTCGGTTAAGATAGTCTAAGCCACCATCATGGTTGTTGGCTACTTATTGACAAATTGAGGAACTGATGATCCTTAATCTCTTGTGGATAGTAACAAAATCATATTGAATGGAATGAACGAGTCTTACCGACTATGGTAGTGTGAAGAGTTAATAAGCATTCTATGAAAAGGGTAGGCAACACTTTCTTCGATTAGGCCGGTGAAACAAGTTGTGACTTGTATGTTGAATTTGAGTACAAACCTAGTGTGGATTGTTACTCGTACTTTAAGTTTCGAGGACGAAACTTCTTTTTGGAGGGTAGTAATGTAAGACCCTTAATTTTAAATTCTAATTTATGCGATTTTAGGGTATTTGGTGTTAAATTGCTTAGGCATTTAGCACAATCAAATTTTAATTTTGGGAATTAAATTTCAAAATCATATTTTATTAGAGTTAATAATATGTTTACTATTTATATATATTTTGGGACCCGATTTAAATTATTTGTCAGAGAATAATTTAAATAAGTTACGAAAAATTTAATACCAGACAGTTTTGTTAAAAATACCTCGGGTTGCTGAAAATTGTATTTGTCAATTGAGTTGCGACGAGAGTTGATATTTTTAACAAAAAGTGGTTTGAGAAGTGATGGGTGAAATGATAATTTTATGAAATATCTAGATATTTTTAAATATTTGTAGTTTAGTTTTAATAATATATATATATATATATATATATTATTAGTTTAAGTATATATATATATATATATATATATTAAGTAAAGTATATATATATATAAAAGAAAGCAAAGAAACAGAAGGTTCGCGTATTCCTTTTCTTCCTTTATTCGTTTTTCCTTTTCTTCTTTCTTCCTCTGGTTCTATTTTATGTTGTGGTTTCAAAACCCAACAAATACAAATCATCATTTTTCTCCTAGATCTAAGCTCCCTTTCGAGAAGTGACAAAAGGGAAAGTTGCTCATTACCACGCTGCGGTGCTAGTGAGCTTATACTCGACGCGACATCACGAACTTAAATTTTACCGAAATTAATTACGGTACCGTAATCGCATGTTAGAGCTATCGTTAAGGTAAGGGCTCCTTCCAAACTTTTAGTTTGCATTTAGGACATTATTTGTGATTTTGTGGAAAAGAAATTTGATGTAATTGAGGTGTGATTTTGTGAAAAATTAATTTAATGTGATTATGTGTAATTTAGTGGAATTTAAATTGGAGGTGTGGTTTGTGGTGATTCAAGTTTGGTGTGATTTACATGTTCATAATTATTATTATGAATTTTTGAGATGTGATTTATTTGTGGATTTTGTAGAAAATGAATTGATAAAATTTGGTGGTTTATGTGTAAAAATGTGGAGTTTTGAAATTGGGTGAGTTATGTTTGAATTGTTGAAATTTAATTGAGTTGTTATATGTGTGTTGTGGAATTGAATTGATTGTTGCAGGTGTGAATTGACAATAATTAAATTTGATGAGTTTGAGTTACGTAATGAGTTATTTTCAAATAAATGAGTTTGAACTGAAATTGAAATTTTACAAAAAATTTAGCGTTGTTAAAGTTGTGTAAAAGTTCAAGTTTTAACTAAGTTAAAGAGTTTGAGCAAAAAGATAGGTTGAAATTAAAAATGGTTAGAGTTTAAAATGTTACTCTTTTAATTACTCATTGATTGAGTTTAAAAAGAAAAAAAAGTTTAGAGTATTTTCTTAACTCAAAAATTTTGACGATATTTGTTTTATTTAGTTTTAAGTAAATAATATAGATTATTTGATTTTAAAACTTTGGTGTGCGAGAAAGTTTTAATTTTGGGAATTTTGTTGTGTTTGGATTAGTTTTATTGTGAACAAGTTGTTATAAATATTTGTGTTTATGTAGTTAGCTCCTTGAGTCTCGAAAAGGAATCGAGATCGTTGGCACCGAGTTAGCGGTGGGGAGAACTCTGATATATTAATGTTGTTGTGGTGATTTATGGTTGAAAATTTTAGAGATTGAATATGGTGATTAATGTTTGGAAATTTTGGTGATTTATGTTAGGAGAAATTGATGTGTTCATAATTAATATTATGAATTTTTTTTGATGAAATTTATGTGTGACTTGGTGGAAAATGAATTTAATTCAATTTAGGTGTGAATGGAGTTTGGAGATTTGATTTATGTGTGGTTGTAGAAATTTTAATCGGTGTGAATAAATATGTTTGAGTATGCTTTGTGTTGTGTCTGAAAAATTATTAGTGTTAAATCAGTATTAAAAATGCTGGTCTGTGAGCGACTGCACTCTTATATGTCGTGCTGTTCTGTGAGAGACTGCACGCTAGTAAATCGTGTTGATCCGTGAGAGATTGCACCTCGGTAATTAATACTGGTCTGTGAGAGGCTGTACAATTATGATTTACACCCCTCAAGGAGGGTTTTGGTTTGGAATTCTGGAATCATGCATTTTGGCATATACAAATTGCATTAGGGTGCTTGGCACGCGAGTCATGTTTGTTATACTTTGATAATTGTATATACATATTCGGTTGTTGTTGTGATTTGTCGTAATTGCTTTGAGGTGTGAAGATGGGTTGATTAAGTTTTGATGTATTTATGTGTTCATAATTGATTTAATGAATATTCAATTTGTGATTGAGGTGTGAATTTGTGGAGACTAATTTGGTTTTAATTATGTGTTCATAATTGATAAAATTAATTTTTGAAGTGTTGATTGATTCAGAGTCATTTTAGAATTGAAAATCTGTATTTTCTTAGTTGTATTTGGCTATGACTGTGTAGTTTGTCAAAACTTCATTTTTTCAACATTGTTTATGCATTTTTGGACATATGAAAACCCTTTCGAGGAGTATGCTAAGACGAAAGGTTCTTTTGAGCATTTGAAAATATAAGAATTTTGCTATGTGATATTTGTTAATTTCGATTGGTGACCTTTACAATTATTGTTGAAATCTGGGTTTTGCCCTCAGATGAGAATCAGGATCATCCTACTGGTTAATACCATGGAGATGGGAAGGTAGTTAGTCATACCTGACCGAAGTTGTGTCAGGAGGATCTTGCAGGGCACGTGGAGAGATCATCTGAGTTGTGTAGTTTTTGTAGCATGATCAGATTAGAGTGTTGTATAGGGTTTAGTTGTCTTTCTTTTGTGGATGTATTTATTTCAATTTGAAAGACTATACATATACCTTATATTGTCAGCTTGACTTTTATTTTGATGGGTCCTTGTACCATTTTTTTTGATGCGACATGGGGAAGTTAAAATTCTTGGGACAATGCTTTTGTACAGGTGTCTGGCAAGAATACTCTAGGGGTATGAGCTATGTTTGATAGGTCTCATAGCCCTAGTGTATTTTGTCGTGTAAATACTTTGGGTTTGTATTTCAAAAACTATTTCCGCTGCTTGTAAATATTGTTGGCTTTTGTTGTTATGCTACTACTAAAACATTCATCCAAAGGTATTTTCTTTGTTTAAAAAAAAAAATACACTCACGCTGTTAAAAATCGAGGTGTTACAATAATAACCTCTGCATTATCTGCTAATGAGTTTTTCAGGGTCTCTAATAACAAGACTGCAAAGGAGATGTGGGACACTCTTCAACAGACAACTTGAATGCACTAGGAAAGGAAATTGACAATGAACAACAAATCAGCAAAGTCATGTGATGCCTAACTAGAGAATGGCAACAAAAAATTACTGCCATTGCTGAATCAAAGGATCTTGGAAGTATGGCGATTGCTACGCTTTTTGGAAAATTAAGGGAGCACGAAATGGAATTGCACAGACTCAATGAGGTTGAACAAACTGACAGAAAAAGGAAAGGACTGTCTTTGAAAGCCCAAACCCATCAATCTAAGTCTGAACAAGAGAGCTGCTCGGATGAGTCAAGCAGTGAAAAAGATGAAGAGCCTGAGATTGGTTCACTTGTCAAAAAGTTCAAAAAGTTTCTGAAAAAGAAAGATAACAGGTTCAGAAAGTCATCAAGTTCAAAGACAAATGATAGCAAAGTGACTTGCTATGAATGTGGAAAGACAGGCCACATAAGATCAGAATGCTTCAAATTACAGAACAAAAATAGGGCTGCAAAGGCTAAAGGCAATCAACCACCTCCTAAAACCAGAAAGGCCTACATAGCCTGGAGTGATGACGAATCATCTGAATCTTCAAAAGAAGAAGAACAAGCAAATCTATGTCTTATGGCTAAAATAGACTCAGATTCGGAAAGTGAGGTAAGTTCATCTAATCCTTCATATGATGAGCTACAAAATGCATTTGATGAATTACATGATGAGTATATTAGTACTATTAAAAAGTTGATTAGTACTAAGAAGTTACTAGAAGAGAAATGCATGTTGTATGATGAGATTAAACTTGAGCATGAGTCCCTTAAGGATACAAATGAAAATCTGAATAAGGAAAATCATGCATTGCATAGTGATCTAGAGAAGTTCAACAGTAGTAAAAACCAGTTAGACATGCTTCTTGGTAATCAAAGGAATTTCAATGACAAATCTGGACTAGGCTATAAACCAAATATGCATGTTAACCAGAATCACAATAAACATAGAATTGGATATAGGAATGCTAAACATAACCAGAAGTATGGTAGATCTAGTCATATGCATAGTGTCTTTATTAAACCAAAACAGTATGCATCCTCTGTTGTAACATGTCATTGCTGTTGTAGAAAAGGACATTTTGTTTTCAATTACATATTTAAAAAACTTGCCAACAGAGGGTGTAAACAAATTTGAAAGGTCAAGACATCAAAGTTTGAAACTGACCCCCCAGGACCTAATTTGAATTGGGTACCTAGAACCAAAATTTAGATTCTGTTTTGCAGGTATGCTTGACATCCAAGACTCACTTATGGTATCTATAAAGTGGATGTGCCAAGCATTTAACAGGAGACAAATTAATATTCTTGTCTCTTAATTAAAAGAATGGTGGATATATAAAGTATGCTGACTACGTGAAAGGTTTGAATCGAAAGTTACTAAGTATTAGGTAGTTGTATGATAAAAGTATCAAACTGGTTGGTGATAGAGTTAACAACATTTACATGCTAGATTTAAATGCTTTGCCTGCTAGTACTATTTTCTTTTTATTATCCAATGGTGATAAGAACTGATTGTGGCATAAGAAAGTAGCTCATAGATCCTAGTGAGATCTGATCTCTGTGTCAATTCGATTGGATAAATCGATTATCCTGTGGATACACAGAAAAATGGCTTTATGAAATCGATTATGCAAATCGATTTATGCCATACAGTGTCTATTTTTTCAAAATAGAAACACGATAATCGATTTGGTAAATCGATTTGTTGATCCCAGGAAGCTTCAAATGCTTTAACATTTCCCATTCCAATCGATTGGATAAATTGATTGACCACTTGGTATATAGTTTAAAGAATCGATTTGGAAAATCGATTACGTTGGCCCCAAACATCAAAGTTGAGGAATTTTTCCAGACTCTACCACGAGAATTTATTAGGGAAATCGATTGATTCAAGTTGTTTAAAATCTTAACTCAAATGAATCGATTTGGTAAATCGATGCTGAGATGAGTATATTTCGGAACTGATTTGGAAGTTCCTGAACTGATTTGGCAATCGGTTTGGAAAATCGATTTAGTAAATAACGGAATCGATTAGGGAAATCGATTCACAATATGACCGTTGTAGAGTGTTTTTACTAGCCGTTACAAACTCATAATGACTCAATCGATTGATCTTCCCCTGCAACGGTAACCTAATCGATTGGCCCAATCGATTTACGCGCCTGAAAGTATAAAAGGAGCAGTTGCCAATCGATTCTACTCACCTCTTTCAAACCCTAAATTCGATTTCACACTTAAAACCTCTGCATACTCTCTCAAACCATTGCTGATTTTCAGATTCCAATCCACACAAACTCTCTATCTCTGATATTCTATCTCAGTTACAATTTCAAAACTACTTGAAATGGCTCGTGTTAAACGTACATCACCAAACACTCCTTCACCGTCTTCTTCATCATGTGAAAGGACGCCCTCACCACCTCCAACAATGTCTAAAAGAGTTTCAGTGCCAACTCATAAGAAGGCAGTAACTACTAAAGATAAACAAGTGGAAGAGTTCAAGCTACCACCTGCCTTCATTAAAAGGAAAATACATGAAGCCCGTACCTTAGATTTTCCATACTTCGACCAAGATGGTTTCACGTTTCAAGACCATCTACGGTTTCATGGATTAGAAGATTTTCTATCTTGCTCTCTCGACACCTATCCTAATCTGATTCGCGCTTTCTATTCAACGTTCAAAATCAATGACACCAGATTCAAAGCTGTGGTTAAAGGGAAGAAAATTTCCATGACTTTTGACGAGTTCTCGAAGCTGTCGGGATTGCCATATCATGGAAATTCTATCGACGGAAGCTCTGAAGTTGATGTTGTTGATGAAGGCTGGGAAGCTTCACTAGAGAGACACACAACAGTGCAGGACCTGATGGTCGATGGGTTTGTTGAAACGGTTTCATTGCCAATCGGTCAAATGAAGGTTCAGCAAAGAATGCTTATGTATGCTCTCACCCGGATGCTTGTTCCACGATCCGGTAATCATGCAGTTGTCCAAAGGTTGGACATTACGTTGCTGTGGGGACTGTGCAAGGAGCCCAAGATGAGCAGGGCATGGATTGTCCTAAGACACATGTTTGAAGCTGCACAGGGAAAGCTAGTGCTTCCATACCCTCATCTAATTACTAAAATTCTAGAGCACTTCAAAGTGTCATTCGCTAATGAAGAATCGTCAAAAACCACCCTTTCTTTTTGTGAAACTATTGTGAACCAAATGCAGCTGAGAAGGGTGAATGGCATTTGGAAAAGACCTCAATCTAATGCTGAACAAGCTCAGCAAAATTCCGAACCAGCTGCTGAGCCAGCAAATTCTGAAGTCTTAGTCAAATTGTCGGAGTTTATGGCAGCGCAGGCAGCTCACAACGCCAAAGTGGATGCGTCAAATGCAAGGATGGAAGCTGCTCTCGAAAAGCTTCAAGCTGATCTGAACTTGGTTGCAAAGGATGTCGCAGCAATCTAGGAACATCTAGGCATTAAACTGTCTTTTAGCGATGTTGCTGAGATTGGCAGACAAGCAGCTGAAGAACCACATCTCACGACATTAGATAGTGCTGAACCTCATGTTGAGGAGACACCTGCTGAGGGTAATACAGCGGGCTCTGCCTCTTCCTTAGCTAATAATGAGGAATAGCCCAGTCTAGGTGTTTAGGTTTTTAGGTTCTTTGTTGTATTGAGATGCTCTGCTATTTCTGTGTAATGATCTTGCTCCATGTACTATTCTGTTGAAATATATGACAAACTGGATTTATGTTTAAATTGTTTGATCTATATTGTTGTTTTCTATAATCTGCCATAATCTTCTTTAATCTGATTTTTTGTTTCACTCTGAAGCCAACTTCACCAGTGTTCTTTTTGTTAATGACATAGGGGGATAAATTTTCTGCTGATAACTTCTCCTTTCATGTTCTCTCCTTTACTTCTTTTTGGATTAACCGACAAAGGGGAAGAAAATTTATAACTTGTTAACTTGTATCACTTATTACACATAGTGTTGATATGCACTTAAATTGAATTTACTGCTTCCACTGCTGCTACATAACTGATATCTGCTCTGATATTAGTGTTGATATTTGCTCTGATACTGCTATAATTGATCAATTTGATTTGCTCTAATATTAGTTGCTCTGATATTGATAAACAAACTGCTCTGATACTACTACATAGTGCTATTGCGCTATTGCAAACTGCTCTGATACGATCTGATATTGTTACATAGCATTTACATGGCATTGATAATGCATGATACTTCGGATCTATTTTGTTTTATGGCTCTAACCCTAATTCCAAAGTGTGAACAGCATGACTGCTCAAATCTAGGGGGAGCTTCTCTGTTTTTGTAATTCTAATGTCATTCCTTGAAATATATCTCATGTTAAAATTGCATGTTTGTCACTTAATCAAAAAGGGGGAGATTGTTAGACATAAGTCCATTTTTGATATTATTGACAAACATACATCATGTGATAAATCTAACATTTTAAACTAAGTAAAATTTCAGGAACAACAACTCAACCCTACATACTTGAGACAATAGCTTGGAACTCAAGAAATCAACAAAAGTTGGAAAATTCACTAAGCAAATCGATTAGACAAATCGATTTTGTAATAGGGTTGTATGAAAATGTGTAGTCTGTGATTAAGCAATCGATTAGGAAAATCGACTGGCACATTTACTCAAAATCAATTGTGTAAGTCAGAAGCATGCCGTTTAGCAAGCTAATCGATTTGGCAAATCGATTGTTCCAATCACAAGACTAAGCTGATTGTTTAAATCGATTGAAACAATCGATTGTGCAAGTTATAGAGCCAAGCCATTTATTAAATAATCGATTAGGCAAATCGATTTCACAAAATAAGTTTCAAAATGAACTTGGTCTGTGATAAACAAAATCGATTCGCACAATCCTTTGAACTATATTTCTTTTGTAACAAGTTTGGTATCAATCGATTTGAGAAATCGATTGAATGAACCAACTGATAAATCGTTTTTCAGATACATGTTACATAATCGATTAGGCACATCAATTAGCATGAAATAAGCTAACTCTATGTAATTAGCCAAATCGATTTGTTGAAAACCATTGAGTCCCTGTGACCAGTGAAATCGATTGGCAAAATCGATTGGTACAAAAGTTTTAGTAACAGAGAAGACTTAGCCTATGGCCAAATCGATTATGTGAATATTTGAATCGACTGAGTAAATCGAATGTTTTGATCTCATTGTTGGAACAAAACATCCTAAATTGATTATGCAAATCGTTTCAAATATGAACTGTTTTTCAATTCTGAAGAATGCATTATAATAATCGATTAGGTAAATCGATTAGTTTATGTAGTTTCAAGATTCAAGAACAACAAGATTCGTGAAATTGATTTGGTAAATCAATTGAGCATGTTTTACTACATTAATAAATCGATTTGGCAAATCGATCCATCTGTTGTTTTTCAGAAACTATATAAACGTTTTTCAATTACTTCTTCTCATACGTACTAATACAATACACAACACACAGATAAAACTTTCTGACATCTCTTTCTCACTTTTGAATAACTTTGAATATTGCTTTTTCAGACATGATCATTCATCCTTCGTGATCAATAGAGACTGAAAAAGATTGCAAAGAGAAAGAAAATTAGAGAAGAAGACTGCTTAAGAAATTCTGTATATTTCTGTTTAGACTTTCTGTAACAAAATTCTGTAATCAAAGAACGTTGAGAAATCCAGTTGAAACTGGTAGTTATCTTATGTGTTGAGTGGTCTCATAAAAAAAAACTGTGCTGCAATCATGGAAGATTTTGTAAAGAAACTCTGGGATTCAGTGAGATAAATATAGAATAGGGAGAGTGGTTTTAAGATTGATAGGCGGGGCGCTGGAACATCTGTAAAACGACTCTACGAGATTCTATTGGAAAAGGCTAAGATCGATTTGATCTTAGGACTGGACGTAGGCCGTCAAACAGACGGTTGAACGAGTACAAAAATTGCTGTGTACAATTTCCTACCCTTATCTCTTTTATTTCTGCATTGCTTATTTGATTGATCTTGATTGCATGTAATAGTGAAATTCTGTGTTAAGTGACATTACTTGAATTGTTATTTTGACATGCTTGTATATGGATCAATATGTTGAACATCTATTGCATCTGTCGCACTCTCTATTAGACAATACTTGTTATTGTTAATCTTCTTTTAGGATTGATATTTGGGACCGTGGTTAATCTTTTGTTTAATAAATTTTGAATTTTGTAAACTGTTTAGCATATTGTTAGAATAGGATTTATTCTTCATAAATTATGTTAAACTGAGGTCTAATTCCCCATCATCTTCGTCAATGGATGAACATTTAGGTCATTTTTGTCCCCCCCCCCTAGTCTTATTATGATCCAATTAGGGTTTTTAAGCAATCTTGTGCATACAACTAGTTCATTTGTGTCAATGGATTAACATTTAGATCATTTTCGTCCTTCCTAGGCTTATTCTTGTTCAGTTTTTTTTAACCAATGTTGTGAATACAATAGGTGTGTTTGTGTCATTGGATGAACAATAAGGTCATTTTCATCCTTCACAGTCTTAATCTTGTCCAATTAGGATTTTTAAGAAAGCTTATGCATCCAATAAATTCATTTGTGTCATTGGATTAACATTTAGGTCATTTGCGTCGTCCCTTTGATTATTGTTGTCCAATTAGGTTTTTTAACCAATATTGTGCATCCAATAGGTGTGTTTGTGTCATTGGATGAACATTTAGGTCATTTTCGTCATCCCTACGCTTATTCTTGTCCAGCTAGGGGTTTTAACCAATCTTATGCATCCAATAGGTTTGTCTTTGTCATTGGATAAACACTTACGTCATTTTCATCCTTCACAGTCTTATTCTTGTCCAATTAGGATTTTTAAGAAAGCTTATGCATCCGATAAATTCATTTGTGTCATTGGATGAACATTTAGGTCATTTTCTTCCTCCCTAGGCTTATTCTTGTCCAATTAGGGTTTTTAACCAACCATGTGCATCCAATAAGTTCATTTGTGTAATTTAATTAACATTTAGGTCATTTTCATCCTCCCTACGCTTATTCTTGTCCAGTTAGGGGTTTTAACCAATCTTATGCATCCAATAGGTGTGTCTTTGTCATTGGATAAACACTTAGGTCATTTTCGTTTTCCCTAGTCGTATCCTTGTCCAATTAGGGTTTTTAAGCAATCTTGTGTAACCATTAAATTCATTTGTGTCATTGCATTAAAATTTAGGTTATTTTCGTCGTCCCTAGGCTTATTCTTGTCCAATTAAGTTTTTCAAACCAATCTTGTACATCCAGAAGGTGTGTTTGTGTCATTGAATGAACATTTAGGTCATTTTCGTCCTCCCTAGGCTTATTTTCGTCCTCCCTAGTCTCATTCTTGTCTAATTAGGGTTTTTAACCAATCTTGTGCATCTTATAAGTTCATTTGTGTCATTTGAATAATATTTAGGTCATTTTAGTTCTCCCTACGCTTAATCTTGTCCAATTATGTTCTTTAACCAATCTTGTGCATCCAATCAGTTCATTTGTGTCATTGGATTAATGTTTAGGTCATTTTCGTCCTCCCTAGGCTTATTCTTGTCCAATTAGGGTTTTTAACCAATCTTGTGCATCGAACAGGTGTGTTTGTCTCATTCGATTAACATTTAGGTCATTTTATCCTCCCTAGGCTTATTCTTGTCCAATTAGGTTTTTTAACCAATCTTGTGTATCCAATAGGTGTGTTTGTGTCATTGGATGAACATTTAGGTCATTTTCGTCCTCCCGAGTGTTATTCTTGTCCAATTAGGGTTTTTAACCAATCTTGTGCATCCAATAGGGTTGTTTATGCCATTGGATAAACATTATGGTCATTTTCGTCCTCCCTAATGTTATTCTTTTCCATTTAGGGTTTTTAACAAATCTTATGCATCCAATAGGTGTGTTTGTGTCATTCGATGAACATTTAGGTCATTTTTGTCCTCCCTAGACTTATTCTTGTCCAATTAGGGTTTTTAACCAATCTTGTGCATCCAATAGGTATGTTTGTGACGTTGGATGAACAATTAGGTCATTTTCGTCCTCCCTAGACTTATTCCAGTCCAATTAGGGTTTTTAACCAATCTTGTGCATCCAATAGGTGTGTTTGTGTCATTGGATGAATATTTAAGTCATTTTCGTCCTCCCTAATCTTCTTTGGATGAACATTTTGGTCATTTTCGTCCTCCCTAATCTTCTTTGGATGAACATTTTGGTCATTTTCGTCCTCCCTAATCTTATTCTTGTCCAATAAGGGTTTTTATCCAATCTTGTGCCTCCAATAAGTTAATTTCTATCATTGTATTTAAATTTAGGTCATTTTCATACTCCCTATGCTTCTTCTTATCCAATTTGGGTTTTTAACCAATCTTGTGCTTCCAATAAGTTCATTTGTGACATATGATAAACATTTAGATCATTTTCGTCCTCCCTAGGCTTATTCTTGTCTAATTAGGGTTTTTAATCAATCTTGTGCATCCAATAGGTGTGTTTGTGACATTGGATGAATATTTCGGTCATTTTCTTCATCCCTAGGCTAATTTTGTCCAATTAAGGGTTTTAACCAATCTTCTGCATCCAATAAGTTCATTTGTTTCATGGGATTAACATTTAGGTCATTTTCGTCCTCACTAGGCTTATTCTTGTCCAATTAGGATTTTTAACCAATCTTGTGCATCCAATAAGTTCATTTGTTTCATGGGATTAACATTTAGGTCATTTTCGTCCTACCTATGCTTAATCATGTCCAATAAGGGTTTTTAACCAATCTTGTGCATCCAATAAGTTCATTTGTGTCATTGGATTAACATTTACGTCATTTTCATCCTCCTTAGCCTTATTCTTGTCCAATTAGGGTTTTTAACCAATCTCGTGCATCCAATAGGTGTGTTGTGTCATTGGAGGAACATTTAGGTCATTTTGTTCCTCCCTTGGCTTATACTTATCCAATTAGGGTTTTTTACCGATCTGGTGCATCCATTAAGTTCATTTGTGTCATTGGATTAACATTTAGGTCATTTTCGTCCTCCCTAGGCTTAATCTTATGCTACTAGGATTTTTAACCAATCTTGTGCATCCAATAACTTCATTTGTGTCATTGGATTAACATTTAGGTCATTTTCGTCCTCCATAGGCTTAATCTTGTCCAATTATGGTTTTTAACAAATCTTGTGCATCCAATGACTTCATTTGTGTCATTAGATTAAAATTTAGGTCATTTTCGTCCTCCCTAGGGTAATTCTTGTCCAATTAGGGGTTTTAGCCAATCTTGTTCATCTAATAGGTGTGTTTGTGTCATTGGGTGAACATTTAGGCCATTTTCGTCCTCCCTAGGCTTATTATTCTCCAATTAGGGTTTTAAACCAATGTTGTGCATCCAACAGGCGTTTTCGTGTCATTGGACGAATATTTAGGTCATTTTCGTCCTCGCTAGGCTTATTATTCTCCAATTAGGGTTTTTAACCAATCTTGTGCATCCAATAAGTTCATTTGTGTCATATGATAAACATTTAGATCATTTTCGTCCTCCCTAGGCTTATTCTTGTTTGATTAGGGTTTTTAACCAATCTTGTCCATCCAATAGGTGTGTTTGTGTCATTGGATGAACATTTCGGTCATTTTCTTCCTCCCTAAGCTTATTTTTTTTGCATTAGGGTTTTTAACCAATCTTGTGCATCCAATAAATTCATTTGTGTCATTGGATTAACATTTAGGTCATTTTCGTCCTACCTAGGCTTATTCTTGTCCAATTAGGGTTTTTAACCAATCTTGTGCATCCATTTAGTTAATTTGTGTTATTGGGTGAACATTTAGGTCATGTTCGTCCTCCCTAGGCCTATTCTTGTCCAATCAAGATTTTTTACCAATCTTGTACATCCAATAGGTTTGTTCGTGTCATTGGATGAACATTTAGGTGATTTTGGTCCTCCCTAGGCTTATTCTTGTCCAATTAGGGTTTTTTGTATGTCATGAGCTTCCCTGATCAAATTTTTGATTTAAGTCCCAAACATACAATACATATGAAATATTTGCTTTATCTAATGTTTTGAATTGAGAAACATTTCAGGCAAACATGAAGATACCACACACATGAAACAATAGCTTGCAACTCAAGGAATCAACCAAAGTTGGAGGATGCACTTGAGAAAGATGCAAAAATGTATAGTGGTATTAGGTGTCAACGTATCAAGTTGAGTAGACAAATCACTAGGGTCTCACACTTAAGTCCTTGCCAATGAACATTTATCATTCATTCACGTTTTATCAAACTCAACTTTGAAAGAATCGATTAGACAATCGATTGCATAGTTCATCAATCGATTGGCACATAGACTCTGTTAAAAATAGCTGAGGTCTGAAACAAGCTCACTCGATTGTCAACTCGATTGAACAATTGATTGACGATTCGATGGACGCTAATTTTCGACTTACAGAAAGGACCCAGTTTTATGCCAACTCGATTGTTAACTTGATTGATTGAAGTATCTGAGTCACTTTGATCACAACACTTGATTGACGAATCGATTGATGCTATTTCTCGAGTTACAGAGAGCACCCAGTTTTGGCCAAATCGATTGCTCACTCAATTTAAAGAAAATCATAGCATCATGTCTGATTTAGAAATTAAATGTATCGATTGTCCAATCAAGTGAAGCTTATATAATTCAAGTTTCTAGAAACACAAGACATACGACACTCGATGCAGCAATCGAATGAACCTTTATAAAATCGATTGGGCAATCGACTGTCCTGGTGTTTTCCTTGAATATATATAAGATGTTTCAATCTTTTTAAAACATAACTCTTGCACAAAACTTTTCACAATTTTCAGAATATTTTGTTTATGCTTTTCAGCTGCTTGCCTTCCAATTTCAGCAACATCGCTGAAGGACAACTTAATGCCCAGATGTTCCTGAATTGCTGCTATGTCCTGTGCCATCTGATTCTGGTTGGCTTGGATCTCTTGAATTGCAGCATCCATCCTTACATTCAGCTCCTCCATTTTGGAGTTGTGAGTCGCCTGAGCTGCCATAAACTCAAGGAGTTTAGAGAGGACCTCAGACCCAGCTGAAACAGGCTCAGCAGCAGGTGGTTCAACACTTTGCTGGGTTGGTTCAGCAGTAGCTTGAGGTCTACTCCAGATTCCATCCAGCTTACGTAGCTGCATTTGGTTCACAATTGATTCGCCAAATGTCAGAGTGGTTTTGGACACTTCTTCACCCTTTAGAGAGACCTTGAAGTGGGTGAGAATCTTAGTGATTAGCTGTGGATACGGAAGCACCAGCTTGCCTTGTGCTGCTTCCTGCATGTGGCGAAGCACAATCCATGCCCAGCTCATCTTGAGCTCCTTGCATAGACCCCACATCAATACTATGTCCAACCTTTGGACAACTGCATGATTGCCGGAGCGTGGGACGAGCATCCGGGTGAGAGCATACATCAGCATACGATGCTGAACCTTCATCTGGCCGATAGGAAGTGAAACGGATTCCACAAAGCCTTCAACCATCAGGTCCTGCACGACTTGTTGCCTCTCCAGAGTCTCTTCCCAGCCGTCATCAGCAGCGTCAGCTTCGGTGCTGCCATCGACTGAGTTTCCATGGTACTGAAGTCCCGACAGGCTCGAGAACTCCTCGTATGTCATGGAAATTTTCTTGCCTTTCACCGTTGCTTTGAAACCAGAATCCGTCATTTTGAACGTGGAGTAAAATGCTCGAATCAGGTTTGGATAAGCATCGAGAGAACAGGATAGAAAATCTTCCAAACCATGAAATCTAAGATGGTTTTGAAAGGTAAAACCATCACTGTCGAAGTACTGGAAGTCCAGAACTCTTGCTTCATGAATCTTGCGCTTGATGAATGCTTGAGGAAGCTTGAATTCCTCAGTTGACTTGCTTTGAGTGGCTTTTGGTGTAGGAGTTGCTTTATTCTGGGGTGTAGACTTCTTCTGTGGAGTTGAAGAAGTATCCTTCTTCTTCTTCTTCTTCTGGATTACCTCCTTCATTGCATCAGCCAGCAACTTTTCAGTTGGAGGGTCCTTCCTTTTCTTCGATTTCCCTTGGTCTATAGCAATACTTTTACCTTTGTCTTGTGCTGAAATCTTGTGTGTTGGAATGGAAACCCGTTTTGAAAGAGTTGGAGGTGGTGATGGTGTACTTGAAGAAGATGAAGTGGAGGGTGTAGATGGTGATGTGCGCTTAACTCTTGCCATTTTTAGAGATTTAGGATTAATCTGAAGTAGAGAGGGAAAAGAGGAAGGTTGAGTAGATCAGAACAAGAAGAGAAAACTGAGATTGCAGAGGTTTGAGAGCTGGAAAAGAGATGAATCGATGTTGTGGTTCGATTGAATCTATTCCTTTTATACTGCTGGGTATGTAAATCGATTTCCCCAATTGATTTAGTTACCGTTGCTGGGGAAGATCAAACGGAACTGACATGTAACGGCTAGTAAAACTGTAACGGTAATAATGCCAGTCGATTACCCAAATCGATGTCCACAATTACTTAATCGATTTCCCGAATCGATTTCGTATCAGCCTAGAAGCTTCAAATGACAGTTCAGGTAGAGCTTCATCTCAGCATCGATTTCCCACATCGATTCCTTTGAGTGAAGAACTGATCAGGTTGAACACAAATCGATTACCCACGTCGATTTCGACTTAGCTTAGAAAACTTACAAATCATACCAGAAGCTCACTTTTCACAGCATCGATTACCCAAATCGATCCTTTTTAAGAGAAACTCAAACCAATTCTGACAATCGATTTCCCAAATCGATTTCGAGCTTGTTCAGAAATCTTTCCTATCAGTCCAGAGACTGAGTTGCAAGAGCATCGATTGTCCAAATCGATTATTTTGAATGAAGTTTCCAAACATACATAACACAATCGCTTTTCCAAATCGACTTCGAGTCATAAACTTAAGAAAAATAGACATATTATGGGTCAAGTCGACTAGTGCAATCGATTTTGTAAAGACATTTTCCTGTGTAACCACAGGATAATCGATTGTTCCAGTCGATTAGACACATAACTCAGATCTGATTAGGATCTATTATGCCTAGTTTCATCCTTATGTGATGGAAGCTTTCCTTTGGCAAGGCTTTGGTGAATATGTCTGCTAACTGCTCAGTTGTGTTGACATACTCTAACTTGATGTTGCCACTTTGAAACTGATCTCGGATGAAGTGATGCCGAATCTCAATGTGCTTGGTCCTGGAATGCATAACTGGATTCTTAGTGATGTTGATTGCACTTGTGTTGTCGCACAAGATGGGAACAGTTCCTAAGTCCACGCCGAAATCTAACAAATGCTGCTTCATCCACATGATCTGAGCACAGCAACTACCAGCTGCAATGTATTCAGCTTCAGTTGTTGACAAGGCAATACTGGTTTGTTTCTTGCTGAACCAAGACACAAGTGAATTACCTAGCAAATGACAAGTACCAGAGGTACTTTTCCTATCCAATTTGCAACCTGCAAAGTCTGAATCCGAGTAACCTACCAAATAACAAGTTGATCCCTTTGGATACCACAATCCAAGGCTCCTAGTCCCAACTAAATACCGGAAAATCCTCTTAACCGCACTAAGGTGAGACTCTTTAGGATTAGATTGATAACTCGCACACATGCAAACACTGAACATAATGTCAGGCCTGCTTGCTGTGAGATATAGCAATGATCCTATCATGCCTCTATACCTTGAAACATCCACTGGTTTGCCTAGGTCATCTCTATCTAAAAGGTTTCCTTGACTCATAGGAGTATCTATGGGCTTGAAGCTATCAAATGAAAATTTCTTTATTAAGTCATTACAATACTTTGTTTGGCTAATAAAGATACCTTGCTTAGATTGGTTAATTTGAAATCCCAAAAAGTATGACAGTTCACCCATCATAGACATTTCAAATTGACCTTTCATCAAATTTTCAAAATTTTTGCACAACTGTTCATTTGTTGATCCAAAGATTATGTCATCCACATAAACTTGGACCAGCAAGATATCTTTGCCATTAGTTTGAATGAAAAGAGTTTTGTCAACTTTGCCTCTTAAAAAGTTTTGATTAATGAGGAAGTTGCTCAGTTTTTCATACCAAGCTCTAGGGGCTTGTTTCAATCCATAGAGGGCTTTTGTTAGTTTAAACACATGGTTAGGAAAATCTGGATTCTCAAATCCAGGTGTTTGACTAACATATACCTCCTCATGGATTTCACCATTTAAAAAAGCACTTTTAACGTCCATTTGAAATAGCTTAAAGTCCATAATACTAGCATAAGCCAGAAGAATCCTAATAGCCTCTAACCTAGCTACAGGGGCGTAGGTTTCGTCGAAGTCTATCCCTTCTTCCTGACTATAACCCTTGGCTACTAGCCTAGCTTTGTTCCTTGTGATCACACCATTCTCATCTAGTTTGTTTCTAAAAACCCACCTAGTTCCTATGATGTGCTTATTTTCTGGTTTAGGTACTAGCTGCCACACTTGGTTTCTCTCAAACTGGTTCAACTCCACTTGCATAGCAAGTATCCACTCACTATCTAGCAAGGCTTCCTTAATGGTCTTAGGCTCAATCTGAGATACAAAGGCTGCTAGGTTACAAAAGTGTCTGAGGTTCCTTCTAGTAGCTACCCCTTTGGAGATGTCACCTATGATGTTATCTATGGGATGGTTTCTATTGAACTTCCACTCCTTAGGTAACTCATCTATTCTAATAGGTTTAACACACTCACTGTTTGCTGGAGGTACAGGTTCTTTGGGTTCTAAAGGGTCAGAATCTATAACTTCATCTACGGGGGCATTAACAATAGAAGGAGTGTTGTTCAAGTTTTCTTTAAAAGTTTCATCAAATTTCACATGAACAGATTCTTCTATTGTTTTTGTCCTCTTTTTATAGATTCTATAGGCTTTGCTAGTTTGGGAATAACCTAGAAAGATACCCTCATCTGCCTTGGGATCAAACTTGCCTAGGTGTTCTTTACCATTATTCAAGACAAAGCACTTGCAACCAAACACTCTAAAGTAAGCAATATTAGGCTTTCTACCCTTGAACAACTCATAAGGAGTTTTCTTAAGTATAGGCCTAATCAAAACCCTGTTGACAACATGTGTGGCAGTGTTAATTGCATCAGCCCAGAAATACTTGGGAGTATTTGAATCTTTCAACATGGTCCTAGCTAACTCCTCTAGGGACCTATTCTTCCTCTCTACAACACCATTTTGCTGTGGTGTTCTAGGGGCAGAATACATATGTTGAATGCCATTTTCTTCACAAAACTTGTCAAAAGAATCATTTTGGAATTCACCTCCATGATCACTTTTGATAGAAATAATTTTCTGACTTGTTTCATTTTGAACCAAGTTTGCAAACTTTTTGAAAGCAGAAAATGTGTCACTTTTATGAGTTAGAAAATAAGTCCAAGTAAATCTAGAATAGTCATCAATTAACACAAATCCATACAGGTTGCCACCAAAGCTTCTAATCTGAGATGGTCCAAACAAATCCATGTGGATAAGTTGCAAAACCCTATTGGTTTTGACCATATCAACTGGGGGAAAAGTAGACTTGACAAGCTTACTCTTCACACAAGAATCACACAGCCTATCTTTAGAACACTTTCTATTGGGAAGGCCTATGACTAGCTGCTTGCTAACAAGTCTATTTAAATGATCTACATGAATGTGTGCAATGCGTTTATGCCATAACCAAGTTTCATCAACATTAGATAGTAAGCAACAAGTAGAATCAGCAGGCATAGCATTCAAGTCCAGCATGTAAATGTTATTAATTCTATCACCTACTAATTTCATGCTTTTATCATGCTTGTTCTCAATTATGCAAGAAAGTGGTGAAAAGCTTACTTGAAATCCATTGTCACATAGCTGACTTATACTTAGAAGATTATGTTTCAGCCCTTCCACATATAAGACATTTTTAATTATGACAGTTGATTCGTTTCCGATGTTACCTTCACCGCATATCTTGCCTTTATTGTTATCTCCATATTTTACAAATCCATCTTCTTTTATATTCAGGGACAGAAACATTGACTTGTCCCCTGTCATGTGCTTTGAGCATCCACTATCAAGATACCATTGGTGTTTAGTGGATCTCAAGCATACCTGCAATACAATTAGAAAATGAATTTAGGTCCCCAATTCACATTGGGTCCTGGGGGGTCAGTTTTACCATCTTTTGTCTTAATTCTCCAAATCTGTTTGTATCCTCTATTTGCAAGTCTTTTTAATTTGCAGTTGTAGACAAAATGTCCTTTTCTACAACAAAAGTGACAAGTGATAGTAGAGGAGACATACTGTTTTGGTTTGACAAAAGCATTATGCATGTGGCTAGATTTCACAAATTTTTGGTTATGATTAACATTACCATATCCTATGCCATGTTTATTTTTATTATGATTAGCATGCATATTCTTGTTATATCCAAGTCCAGATTTTATATTGACACTTCTCTGGTTGCTAAGAATATCATTCAATTTATCTTTGCTACTAGAAAGTTTCAATAAATCAGACTTCAATAATGCAACAGAATTCTCAAGTTCAATGCATTTGGCAGATTTATCATGCGAGTCCTTTTTCAATTGTTCACACAAGTCCTCAATATTCCTATAATCAGTTTTCATTTGATCATGCAACATGCATTGTTGTTCAAGCATTTTCTTGGTATTAATTAATTGCTTAACAGATTTAACATATTCATCATGCAATTCATTAAATGCATCTTGTAGTTCATCAAAAGAAGGATTATATTGGGAATTTACCTCGCTTTCTGATTCCGAATCCGTGTTAGCCATGAGGCACAGATTAGCTTCTTCAGTTTATGAAGATGTAGAGGATTCTTCATTGACATTCCATGCGACATATGCTTTTCTGTTTTTCCGGACTGGTTCCTTGCCTTTAGTTTTGGAATTTCTGTTCCTGTTCTGCAGCTTGTAACAATCAGCCTTGATATGACCAGTTTTTCCACACTCATAACATGTGATTGTTTTACTGTCATTGTTCTTTGAGCTGGATTGTTTTCTGAATTTACTGTCTTTCTTTTTCAGAAATTTCTTAAACTTTTTGACAAGTAGCCCAAGTTCAGGTTCCTCATCATCTTCACTGCTAGATTCATCTGAGCTGCTCTCATGTTCAGATTTGGACTGACTTGTTTGAGCTTTCAACGACAACCCTTTTCGTTTTCTGTCACCTAGTTCAGCTTCATTGAGTCTATGTAATTCCATTTCATGCTCCCTCAGTTTTCCAAACAATGTAGCTATAGTCATGCTACCTAGATCTTTTGATTCTGCAATGGCAGTGACTTTTGGTTGCCACTCCCTAGTCAAGCACCTCATTACCTTTCCAATTTGCTGATCATTGTCAATCTCTTTGCCTAAGGCATTCAGGTTGTTGACTATATGCGTAAACCGGGTCTGCATGTCGTTCACTGATTCTTCTTTCTTCATGCTAAACAATTCGTATTTGTGCATGAGGGTATTTATACGAGCTCTCTTTACGTCTGTGGTTCCTTCGTGCGTCTGCTGAAGAGTGTCCCACATTTGTTTTGCTGTCTTGCAATTTGAGACTCTGAAGAATTCATCATGACTCAAGGCTGCAGTGATAATGTTCTTGGCTTTGGCGTTGTACCCAACTTTCTTTTTATCATCCTCAGTCCAATCACTTTTAGGCTTTAGGATTGCTGATTCACCAGTACCTGCTATGGCTGGCACAAACGGTCCATTTTCTACAGCAACTAGAATGTCAATACCACTAGCTTCAAGAAAAATTAACATACGTTGTTTCCAATACATGTATGCGGCTCCATTAAACGCATGAGGTCTAACTAATGATGCACCTTCTCCTAGGAAATCAGAAGTCATGATCCTTTTTGAAAAACAAATTTTTAAAAAAAAGGCAGGCTCTTGATGCCAATTGTGGGTGATTATGACCTCTGATTCTCTTAAGAATTATGCAGAGTGAAATCTAATCTAATATGAATGCACAGCGGATTACAAGATTCAATTATTATTTCACACCAAATTGAATTACGGTCCCTAATTAACAATACTAATGAATGTCAAAAATACATGGATCATGTTCACTATGGAGAAATGCATTTGTCAAGTTTGATTATTATGAATGCGTGTTTACATGCAATTATTATCAAGACAATTAATTAATGTTCCAAACAAATAATTGCTGAAATGTAAACAAGATAAGGGAAGAAAGGTGTACGCAATGATTTATCCTGGTTCAGCTGTCCCTTGACAGCCTACATCCAGTCCCAAGATCCAACAAGATCTCAGCCTTTCCAATAGAACCTTTTTAGAATCAGTTTACGGATTTTCACACAGTGCCTCGCACCAATCTTAAACTATTCTACTCGTTCTATCATCCCTTCCCTGAATTCCCAAGTTTAAGTCCCATAAACTTGACCAAGAATTCAGTCAAGCGTCTTCTTGTTGACAGCCCTCAACCCCGAAGAACGCCACCAGTCGCAACTGGATTTTCGCAAAGTAATTTGTTACAAAAGAGTATCACAAACCATGAAGCAAATCAAATATACAAATATCTTGATCTTGCTTCTTCCAAAAGTAATCTTTCTCAAATCAGTCTTTTCCAATCTTCAATGATCACAAGTTGATTGTCCATGATTGAGAAAGGATTTCCAATTGATAATGGTTGTGAAAGAGTTATCTCACGTGTTGTAGCTCTGAAAATGAATTATCAAAAGTTATTGTATTGTTCAATGAATCTATTATCCGTATGGAATAAGAGTACCAAAGCAGTTTATATAGTTTCAGGAAAAACAACATATGAATCGATTTAGCCAATCCATTCATTAAAGTTATAAAGCACCCTAATCGATTTATGCAATCGATTTCGCGAATCTTGTTTTTCTTGAATCTTGAAACTGCACAACATAATCGATTTAACTAATCGATTCTTTTAAATGAGTTCTCCAGACTATGATGAAAGTGAATGTCTGAATCGATGTGCATAATCGACTTGGGATGTTTTGTTCAAACAACGAGATCAAAACAGTCGATGTATGTAATCGATTCAACCATTACAGTTGTCTCTGTTTCTAAAACTTTTTGTGCAAATCGCTTTAGTCAATCGATTTTACTGGTTCCAGAGACACAGTGATTTTCACCAATCGATGTGCCTAACCGATTGTAAAATTAAGTCTGAAGCTCATTACAACAAGTTGGTTTAAGCAATCGATTTACCAAGTCAATTGATGCCAACTTCAATATAACAAAAGTAAGTAAGTAGATTGAACTAATCGATTATGGATGTTCCAGACCAAGTTCTTTTTGAAATATATTTTGGTACGTGGATTTGCCTAATCGATTTATTAGCATTGGTTTGGTTCTGGAACATTCACATTCGATTTGGTCAATCGATGTAGACAAAAACATAACATAAGAAAATGATTGAATAATCGATTTGCCAAATCGACTAGTTTGCAAGGTGAGCTACTGACTTGCACATTTTCATTTTTAATAAGAGTTCAAGTCGATTTGTCTAATCGATGTAAACTATCAGTTCAGTCTTAGTGAATTAAACAATCGATTTGCCAAATCGATTTGTGGCAAACTGGCTCTCTGACTTGCACAATTTATTTTCTGATAAGTGTATCAATCGATTTACCAAGTCGATTGATGGCATGTTTGAACTTTCATAAAGTTGTGCAAATCGATTGTGCCAATCGATAGATTAATTCCAGACAGTGTAATAACATTCAACCCTTTTTTAGAATCGATTTTACTAATCGATTTGCTTGTAGATCTTCAAGGTTTTGTTGATTTCTTGAGTTCCAAGCAATGTTTCAAGCTTGTAGGATTGAACGGATTTTTCCTGAAATTTTCTCAATTCACACTGTTAGGTTTATTTTTACAAGTGTATGTTTGTCAAGAACTTCAAAAACGAGAGAACATATGTCTAACAAATAGCCATATTTCTAACACCTAATTGGACAAGAATAACCCTAGGGAGGACGAAAATGATCTTAATGTTCATCCAATGACACAAACACACCTATTGGATGCACAAGTTTGGTTAAAAACCCTAATTGGACAAGAAAAACCCCAGGGAGGACGAAAATGACCTAAATGTTCATCCAATGACACAAACACACCTATTGTATGCACAAGATTTGTTAAAAACCCTAATTGGATAAGATTAAGTGTAGGGAGGACGAAAATGACCTAAATGTTCTTCCAATGACACAAACACACCTATTGGATGCACAAGATTGGTTAAAAACCCTAATTGGATAAGATTAAGTGTAGGGAGGACGAAAATGACCTAAATGTTCTTCCAATGACACAAACACACATATTGGATGCACAAGATTGGTTAAAAACCCTAATTGGACAAGAATAACCCTAGGGAGGACGAAAATGACCTAAATGTTCATCCAATGACACAAACACACCTATTGGATGCACAAGATTGGTTAAAAACCCTAATTGGAGAAGATTAAGTGTTGGGAGGACGAAAATGACCTAAATGTTCATCCAATGACACAAACACACCTATTGGATGCACAAGATTGGTTAAAAACCCTAATCGGACAAGATTAAGGGTAGGGAGGACGAAAATCACCTAAATGTTCATCCAATGACACAAACACACCTATTGGATGCACAAGATTGGTTAAAAACCCTAATTGGAGAAGAATAACCCTAAGCAGGACGAAAATGACCTATATGTTCATCCAATGACACAAACACTCCTATTGGATGCATAAGATTGGTTAAAAACCCTAATTGGACAAGAATAACCCTAAGGAGGACGAAACTGACCTAAATGTTCATCCAATGACACAATCACACCTATTGGATGCACAAGATTGGTTAAAAACCCTAATTGGACAAGAATAACCCTAGGGAGGACGAAAATGACCTAAATGTTCATCCAATGACACAAACACACCTATTGGATGCACAAGATTGGTTAAAAACCCTAATTGGATAAGATTAAGTGTAGGGAGGACGAAAATGACCTGAATGTTCATCCAATGAGACAAACACACCTATTGGATGCACAAGATTGGTTAAAAACCCTAATCGGACAAGAATAACCCTAGGGAGGACGAAAATGACCTAAATGTTCATCCAATGACACAAACACACCTATTGGATGCACAAGATTGGTTAAAAACCCTAATTGGACAAGAATAACCCTAGGGAGGACGAAAATGACCTAAATGTTCATCCAATGACACAAACACACATATTGGATGCACAAGATTGGTTAAAAACCCTAATTGGACAAGATTAAGTATAGGGAGGACGAAAATGACCTAAATCTTCATCCAATGACACAAACACACCTATTGGATTCACAAGATTGGTTAAAAACCCTAATTGGACAAGAAAAACACTAGGCAGGACGAAAATGACCTAAATGTTCATCCAATTACACAAACACACCTATTGGATGCACAAGATTGGTTAAAAACCCTAATTGGACAAGAATAACCCTAGGGAGGACGAAAATGACCTAAATGTTCATCCAATGACACAAACACACCTATTGGATGCACAAGATTGGTTAAAAACCCTAATTGGACAAGAATAACCCTTGGGAAGACGAAAACAACCTAAATGTTCATCCAATGACACAAACACACCTATTGGATGAACAATATTGGTTAAAAACCCTAATTGCACAAGATTAAGTGTAGGCAGGACGAACATGACCTAAATGTTCATCCAATGAGACAAATACACCTATTGGATGCACAAGATTGGTTAAAAACCCTAATTGGACAAGAATAACCCTAGGGAGGACGAAAATGACCTAAATGTTCATCCAATGACACAAACACACCTATTGGATGCACAAGATTGGTTAAAAACCCTAATTGCACAAGATTAAGTGTAGGGAGGACGAAAATGAACTAAATGTTCATCCAATGACACAAACACACCTATTGGATGCACAAGATTGGTTAAAAACCCTAATTGGACAAGAATAACCCTAGGGAGGACGAAAATGACCTAAATGTTCATCCAATGACACAAACACACCTATTGGATGCACAAGATTGGTTAAAAACCCTAATTGCACAAGATTAAGTGTAGGGAAAACGAAAATGATGCAAATGTTCATCCAATGACACAAACACACCTATTGGATGCACAAGATTGGTTAAAAACCCTAATTGGATAAGAATAACCCTAGGGAGGACGAAAATGACATATATGTTCATCCAATGACACAAACACACTTATTGGATGCACAAGATTAGTTAAAAACCCTAATTGGAAAAGAATAACCCTAGGGAGGACGAAAACGACCTAAATGTTCTTCCAATGACACAAACACACCTATTGGATGCACAAGATTGGTTAAAAACCCTAATTGGACAAGAATAACCCTAGGGAGGACGAAAATGACCCAAATGTTCATCCAATGACACAAACACACCTATTGGATGCACAAGATTGGTTAAAAACCCTAATTGGACAAGAATAACCCTAGGGAGGACAAAAATGACCTAAATGTTCATCCAATGACACAAACACACCTATTGGATGCACAAGATTGGCTAAAATCCCTAATTGGACAAGAATAACCCTAGGGAGGACGAAAATGACCTAAATGTTCATCCAATGACACAAACACACCTATTGGATGCACAAGATTGGTTAAAAACCCTAATTGCACAAGAATAAGTGTAGGGAGGAAGAAAATGACCTAAATGTTCATCCAATGACACAAACACACCTATTGGATACACAAGATTGGTTAAAAACCCTAATTGGACAAGAATAACCCTAGGGAGGACGAAAATGACCTAAATGTTCTTCCAATGACACAAACACACCTATTGGATGCACAAGATTGGTTAAAAACCCTAATTGGACAAGAATAACCCTAGGGAGGATGAAAATGACCTAAATGTTCATCCAATGACACAAACACACCTATTGGATGCACAAGATTGGTTAAAAACCCTAATTGGACAAGGATAACATAAGGAGGACGAAAATGATATAAATGTTCATCCAATGACACAAACACACCTATTGGATGCACAAGATTGGTTAAAAACCCTAATTGGACAAGAATAACCCTAGGGAGGACGAAAATGATCTAAATGTTCATCCAATGACACAAACACACCTATTGGATGCACAAGATTGGTTAAAAACCCTAATTGGACAAGAATATACCATGGGAGGACGAAAATGACCTAAATGTTCATCCAATGACACAAACACACCTATTGGATGCACAAGATTTGTTAAAAACCCTAATTGGATAAAATTAAGTGTAGGGAGGACGAAAATGACCTAAATGTTCTTCCAATGACACAAACACACCTATTGGATGCACAAGATTGGTTAAAAACCCTAATTGGACAAGAATAACCCAAGGGAGGACGAAAATGACCTAAATGTTCATCCAATGACACAAACACACCTATTGGATGCACAAGATTGGTTAAAAACCCTAATTGGACAAGAATAACCCTAGGGAGGACGAAAATGACCTAAATGTTCATCCAATGACACAAACACACCTATTGGATGCACAAGATTGGTTAAAAACCCTAATTGGACAAGAATAACCCTAGGGAGGACGAAAAGAACCTAAATGTTCATCCAATGACACAAACACACCTATTGGATGCACAAGATTGGTTAAAAACCCTAATTGCACAAGATTAAGTGTAGGGAGGACGAAAATGACCTAAATGTTCATCCAATGACACAAACACATCTATTGGATGCACAAGATTGGTTAAAAACCCTAATTGGACAAGAATAACCCTAGGGAGGATGAAAATGACCTAAATGTTCATCCAATGACACAAACACACCTATTGGATGCACAAGATTGGTTAAAAACCCTAATTGGATAAGAATAACCCTAGGGAGGACGAAAATGACCTATATGTTCATCCAATGACACAAACACACTTATTCGAAGCACAAGATTAGTTAAAAACCCTAATTGGACAAAAATAACCCTAGGGAGGACGAAAACGACCTAAATGTTCTTCCAATGACACAAACACACCTATTGGATGCACAAGATTGGTTAAAAACCCTAATTGGACAAGAATAACCCTAGGGAGGATGAAAATGACCTAAATGTTCATCCAATGACACCAACACACCTATTGGATGCACAAGATTGGTTAAAAACCCTAATTGGACAAGAATAACCCTAGGGAGGACGAAAATGACCTAAATGTTCATCCAATGACACAAACACACCTATTGGATGCACAAGATTGGTTAAAAACCCTAATTGGACAAGAATAACCCTAGGGAGGACGAAAATGACCTACATGTTCATCCAATGACACAAACACACTTATACGATGCACAAGATTAGTTAAAAACCCTAATTGGACAAGAATAACCCTAGGGAGGACGAAAATGACCTAAATGTTCATCCAATGACACAAACACACCTATTGGATGCACAAGATTGGTTAAAAACCCTAATTGGACAAGGATAACCCTAGGGAGGACGAAAATGACCTAAATATTCATCCAATGACACAAATACACCTATTGGATGCACAAGAGTGGTTAAAAACCCTAATTGGACAAGATTAAGTGTAGGAAGGACGAAAATGACCTAAATGTTCATCCAGTGACACAAACACACCTATTGGATGCACAAAATTGGTTAAAAACCCTAATTGGACAAGAATAAACCTAGAGAGGACGAAAATGACCTAAATGTTCATCCAATGACACAAACACAGCTTTTGGATGCACAAAATTGGTTAAAAACCCTAATTGGACAA
Source organism: Cicer bijugum (assembly GCA_037974875.1). Lineage (NCBI taxonomy): Eukaryota > Viridiplantae > Streptophyta > Magnoliopsida > Fabales > Fabaceae > Cicer > Cicer bijugum. Next base: position 1,658,269 of record JBBPBT010000686.1, read on the forward strand.
GATTAAGTGTAGGGAGGACGAAAATGACCCAAATGTTCATCCAATGACACAAACACACCTTTTGGATGCACAAAATTGGTTAAAAACCCTAATTGGACAAGAATAACCCTAGGGAGGACGAAAATGACCCAAATGTTCATCCAATGACACAAACACACCTATTGGATGCACAAGATTGGTTAAAAACCCTAATTGGACAAGAATAACCCTAGGGAGGACGAAAATGACCCAAATGTTCATCCAATGACACAAACACACCTATTGGATGCACAAGATTGGTTAAAAACCCTAATTGGACAAGAAGAACCCTAGGGAGGACGAAAATGACCTAAATGTTCATCCAATGACACAAACACACCTGTTGGATGCACAAGAATGGTTAAAAACCCTAATTGGACAAGATTAAGTGTAGGGAGGACGAAAATGACCTAAATGTTCATCCAATGACACAAACACACCTATTGGATGCACAAGATTGGTTAAAAACCCGAATTGGAGAAGAATAACCCTAAGGAGGACGAAAATGACCTAAATGTTCATCCAATGACACAAACACACCTATTGGATGCACAAGATTGGTTAAAAACCCTAATTGGAGAAGTATAACCCTAGGGAGGACGAAAACAACCTAAATGTTCATCCAATGACACAAACATACCTATTGGATGCACAAGATTGGTTAAAAACCCTAATTGGAGAAGTATAACCCTAGGGAGGACGAAAATGACCTAAATGTTCATCCAATGACACAAACACACCTATTGGATGCACAAGATTGGTTAAAAACCCTAATTGGACAAGAATAACCCTAGGGAGGACGAAAATGACCTAAATGTTCATCCAATGACACAAACAAACCTATTGGATGCACAAGATTGGTTAAAAACCCTAATTGGACAAGATTAAGTGTAGGGAGGACGAAAATGACCTAAATGTTCATCCAATGACACAAACACACCTATTGGATGCACAAGATTGGTTAAAAACCCTAATTGGACAAGTAGAACCCTAGGGAGGACAAAAATGACCCAAATGTTCATCCAATGACACAAACACACCTATTGGATGCACAAGATTGGTTAAAAACCCTAATTGGACAAGAATAACCCTAGGGAGGACGAAAATGACCTAAATGTTCATCCAATGACACAAACACACCTTTTGGATGCACAAAATTGGTTAAAAACCCTAATTGGACAAGATTAAGTGTAGGAAGGACGAAAATGACCCAAATGTTCTTCCAATGACACAAACACACCTATTGGATGCACAAGATTGGTTAAAAACCCTAATTGGACAAGAATAACCCTAGGGAGGACGAAAATGACCCAAATGTCCATCCAATGACACAAACACACATATTGGATGCACAAGATTGGTTAAAAACCCTAATTGGACAAGAATAACCCTAGGGAGGACGAAAATGACCTAAATGTTCATCCAACGACACAAACACACGTATTTGATGCACAAGATTGGTTAAAAACCCTAATTGGACAAGAATAACCCTAGGGAGGATGAAAATGAACTAAATGTTCATCCAATGACACAAACACACCTATTGGATGCACAAGATTGGTTAAAAACCCTAATTGGACAAGAATAACCCTAGGGAGGACGAAAATGACCAAAATGTTCATCCAATGACACAAACACACCTATTGTATGCACAAGATTTGTTAAAAACACTAATTGGATAAGATTAAGTGTAGGGAGGACGAAAATGACCTAAATGTTCTTCCAATGACACAAACACACCTATTGGATGCACAAGATTGGTTAAAAACCCTAATTGGACAAGAATAACCCTAGGGAGGACGAAAATGACCTAAATGTTCATCCAATGACACAAACACAC
>JBBPBT010000688.1:0-15794 GCA_037974875.1 Cicer bijugum
TGGACTTGGATATAACAAGAATATGCATGCTAATCATAATAAAAACAAACATGGCTTAGGATATGGAAATGTTAATCATAACCAAAAATTTGTGAAACCTAGCCACATGCATAATGCTTTTGTCAAACCAAAACAGTATGTCTCCTCTACTGTCACTTGTCACTTTTGTTGTAGAAAAGGACATTTTGTCTACAACTGCAAATTAAAAAGACTTGCAAATAGAGGATACAAACAGATTTGGAGAATTAAGACAAAAGATGGTAAAACTGACCCCCCAGGACCCAATGTGAATTGGGGACCTAAATACATTTTCTAATTGTATTGCAGGTATGCTTGAGATCCACTAAACACCAATGGTATCTTGATAGTGGATGCTCAAAGCACATGACAGGGGACAAGTCAATGTTTCTGTCCCTGAATTTAAAAGAAGATGGATTTGTAAAATATGGAGATAACAATAAAGGCAAGATATGCAGTGAAGGTAACATCGGAAACGAATCAACTGTCATTATTAAAAATGTCTTATATGTGGAAGGGCTGAAACATAATCTTCTAAGTATAAGTCAGCTATGTGACAATGGATTTCAAGTAAGCTTTTCACCACTTTCTTGCATAATTGAGAACAAGCATGATAAAAGCATGAAATTAGTAGGTGATAGAATTAATAACATTTACATGCTGGACTTGAATACTATGCCTGCTGATTCTACTTGTTGCTTACTATCTAATGCTGATGAAACATGGTTATGGCACAAACGCATTGCACACATTCATGTAGACCATTTAAATAGACTTGTTAGCAAGCAGCTGGTCATAGGCCTTCCCAATAGAAAGTTTTCTAAAGATAGGCTGTGTGATTCTTGTGTGAAGAGTAAGCTTGTCAAGTCTACTTTTCCCCCAGTTGATATGGTCAAAACCAATAGGGTTTTGCAACTTATCCACATGGATTTGTTTGGACCATCTCAGATTAGAAGCTTTGGTGGCAACCTGTATGGATTTGTGTTAATTGATGACTATTCTAGATTTACTTGGACTTATTTTCTAACTCATAAAAGTGACGCATTTTCTGTTTTCAAAAAGTTTGCAAACTTGGTTCAAAATGAAACAAGTCAGAAAATTATTTCTATCAAAAGTGATCATGGAGGTGAATTCCAAAATGATTCTTTTGACAAGTTTTGTGAAGAAAATGGCATTCAACATATGTATTCTGCCCCTAGAACACCACAGCAAAATGGTGTTGTAGAGAGGAAGAAAAGGTCCCTAGAGGAGTTGGCTAGGACCATGTTGAAAGATTCAAATACTCCCAAGTATTTCTGGGCTGATGCAATTAACACTGCCACACATGTTGTCAACAGAGTTTTGATTAGGCCAATACTTAAGAAAACTCCTTATGAGTTGTTCAAGGGTAGAAAGCCTAATATTGCTTACTTTAGAGTGTTTGGTTGCAAGTGCTTTGTCTTGAATAATGGTAAAGAACACCTAGGCAAGTTTGATCCCAAGGCAGATGAGGGTATCTTTCTAGGTTATTCCCAAACTAGCAAAGCCTATAGAATCTATAACAAGAGGACAAAAACAATAGAAGAAACTGTTCATGTGAAATTTGATGAAACTTATAAAGAAAACTTGAACAATACTCCTTCTATTGTTAATGCCCCCTTAGAAGAAGATATAGATTCTGACCCTTTAGAACCCAATGAACCTGTACCTCCAGCAAACAGTGAGTGTGTTGAACCTATTAGAATAGAAGAGTTACCTAAGGAGTGGAAGTTCAATAGAAACCATCCCATAGATAACATCATAGGTGACATCTCCAAAGGGGTAGCTACTAGAAGGAACCTTGGACAATTTTGTAACCTAGCAGCCTTTGTATCTCAGATTGAGCCTAATACCATTAAGGAAGCCTTGCTAGATAGTGAGTGGATACTTGCTATGCAAGAGGAGTTGAATCAGTTTGAGAGAAACCAAGTGTGGCAGCTAGTACCTAAACCTGAGAATAAGCACATCATAGGAACTAGGTGGGTTTTTAGAAACAAACTAGATGAGAATGGTGTGATCACAAGGAACAAAGCTAGGCTAGTAGCCAAGGGTTATAGTCAGGAAGAAGGGATAGACTTCGACGAAACCTACGCCCCTGTAGCTAGGTTAGAGGCTATTAGGATTCTTTTGGCTTATGCTAGTATTATGGACTTTAAGCTATTTCAAATGGACGTTAAAAGTGCTTTTTTGAATGGTGAAATCCATGAGGAGGTATATGTTAGTCAAACACCTGGATTTGAGAATCCAGATTTTCCTAACCATGTGTTTAAACTAACAAAAGCCCTCTATGGATTGAAACAAGCTCCTAGAGCTTGGTATGAAAAACTGAGCAACTTCCTCATTAATCAAAACTTTTTAAGAGGCAAAGTTGACAAAACTCTTTTCATTCAAACTATTGGCAAAGATATCTTGCTGGTCCAAGTTTATGTGGATGACATAATCTTTGGATCAACAAATGACCAATTGTGCAAAAATTTTGAAAAGTTGATGAAAGGTCAATTTGAAATGTCTTTGATGGGTGAACTGTCATACTTTTTGGGATTTCAAATTAATCAATCTAAACAAGGTATCTTTATTAGCCAAACAAAGTATTGTAATGATTTAATAAAGAAATTTTCATTTGATAGCTTCAAGCCCATAGATACTCCTATGAGTCAAGGAAACCTTTTAGATAAAGATGACCTAGGCAAACCAGTGGATGTTTCAAGGTATAGAGGCATGATAGGATCATTGTTATATCTCACAGCAAGCAGGCCTGACATTATGTTCAGCGTTTGCATGTGTGCGAGGTATCATTCTAATCCTAAAGAGTCTCACCTTAGTGCGGTTAAGAGGATTTTCCGGTATTTAGTTGGGACTAGGAGCCTTGGATTGTGGTATCCAAAGGGATCAACTTGTTCTTTGGTAGGTTACTCGGATTCAGACTTTGCAGGTTGCAAATTAGATAGGAAAAGTACCTCTGGTACTTGTCATTTGCTAGGTAATTCACTTGTATCTTGGTTCAGCAAGAAACAAACCAGTATTGCCTTGTCAACAGCTGAAGCTGAATACATTGCAGCTGGTAGTTGTTGTGCTCAGATCATGTGGATGAAGCAGCATTTGTTAGATTTCGGCGTGGACTTAGGAACTGTTCCCATCTTGTGCGACAACACAAGTGCGATCAGCATCACTAAGAATCCAGTTATGCATTCCAGGACCAAGCACATTGAGATTCGTCATCACTTCATCCGAGATCAGTTTCAAAGTGGCAACATCAAGTTAGAGTATGTCAACACAACTGAGCAGTTAGCAGACATATTCACCAAAGCCTTGCCCAAGGAAAGCTTCCATCACATAAGGATGAAACTAGGCATAATAGATCCTAATCAGATCTGAGTTATGTGTCTAATCGACTGGAACAATCGATTATCCTGTGGTTACACAGGAAAATGTGTTTACAAAATCGATTGCACTAGTCGACTTGACCCATAATATGTCTATTTTCTTAAGTTTATGACTCGAAGTCGATTTGGAAAAGCGATTGTGTTATGTATGGTTGAAATCTTCATTTAAAATAATCGATTTGGACAATCGATGCTCTTGCAACTCAGTCTCTGGACTGATAGGAAAGATTTCTGAACAAGCTCGAAATCGATTTGGGAAATCGATTGTCAGAATTGGTTTGAGTTTCTTTTTAAAAAGAATCGATTTGGGTAATCGATGCTGTGAAAAGTGAGCTTTTGGTATGATTTGTAAGTTTTCTAAGCTAGCTCGAAATCGACGTGGGTAATCGATTTGTGTTCAACCTGATCAGTTCTTCACTCAAAGGAATCGATGTGGGAAATCGATGCTGAGATGAAGTTCTACCTGAACTGTAATTTGAAGCTTCTGTACTGATACGAAATCGATTCGGGAAATCGATTAAGTAATTGTGAACATCGATTTGGGTAATCGACTGACATTATTACCGTTACAGAGTTTCTTTTTACTAGCCGTTACGGGTCTTTTGATCTTCCCCAGCAACGGTAACTAAGTCGATTGGGGAAATCGATTTACATACCCAGCAGTATAAAATGAATAGTTTCAATCGAACCACAACATCGATTCACACTCTTTTCAGCTCTCAAACCTCTGCAATCCCAGTTTTCTCCTCTTGTTCTGACCTTCTCAACCTTACCCTTTTCCCTCTCTACTTTAGATTAATCTCAAATATCTAACAATGGCAAGAGTCAAGCGTACATCACCTTCTACACCCTCCACTTCATCTTCTTCAGGTACACCATCACCACCACCAACTCTTTCAAAACGGGTCTCCATTCCAACACACAAGATTTCAGCTCAAGACAAAGGCAAAAGTATTGCTGTAGACCAAGGGAAATCAAAGAAAAGGAAGGACCCTCCAACTGAAAAATTGCTGGCTAATGCGATGAAGGAGGTAATCCAGAAGAAAAAGAAGAAGAAGGTTACTTCTTCAACTCCACAGAAGAAATCTACACCACAGAATAAAGGAACACCTACACCAAAGGCCACTCAAAGCAAGTCAACTGAGGAATTCAAGCTTCCTCAAGCGTTCATCAAGCGCAAGATTCATGAAGCAAGAGTTCTGGACTTCCAGTACTTCGACAGTGATGGTTTTACCTTACAAAACCATCTCAGATTTCATGGTTTGGAAGATTTTCTATCCTGTTCTCTCGATGCTTATCCAAACCTGATCCGGGCATTTTACTCCACTTTCAAAATGATGGATTCTGGTTTCAAAGCAACGGTGAAAGGCAAGAAAATTTCCATGACATACGAGGAGTTCTCGAACCTGTCGGGACTTCAGTACCATGGAAACTCTGTCGATGGCAGCACCGAAGCTGACGCTGCTGATGACGGCTGGGAAGAGACTCTGGAGAGACAACAAGTCGTGCAGGACCTGATGGTTGAAGGCTTTGTGGAATCCGTTTCACTTCCTATCGGCCAGATGAAGGTTCAGCAACGTATGCTGATGTATGCTCTCACCCGGATGCTCGTCCCACGCTCCGGAAATCATGCAGTTGTCCAGAGGTTGGACATAGTGTTGTTGTGGGGTCTATGCAAGGAACTCAAGATGAGTTGGGCATGGATTGTGCTTCGTCACATGCAGGAAGCAGCACAAGGCAAGCTGCTGCTTCCTTATCCACAGCTAATCACTAAGATTCTCACCCACTTCAAGGTCTCTCTAAAGGGTGAAGAAGTGTCCAAAACCATTCTGACATTTGGTGAATCCATTGTGAACCAAATGCAGCTACATAAGCTGAATGGAATTTGGAGTAGACCTCAAGCTACTGCTGAACCAACCCAGCCAAGTGTTGAACCACCTGCTGCTGAGTCTGTTTCAGTTGGGTCTGAGGTCCTCTCTAAACTCCTTGAGTTTATGGCAGCTCAGGCGAATCACAACTCCAAAATGGAGGAGCTGAATGTAAGGATGAATGCTGCAATTCAGGAGATCCAAGCCAACCAGAATCAGATGGCACAGGACATAGCGGCAATTCAGGAACATCTGGGCATTAAGTTGTCCTTCAGCGATGTTGCTGAAATTGGACGGCAAGCTGCTGAAGAGGCTACTCCTACTCATGTAGAGGTTGCTGTGACTCATGTTGAGGAGACACCTGCTGAGGGTAATACAGCGGTCTCAACCTCATCCCCTGCTAATAATGAGGATCAGCCAATCATAGATGTTTAGGACCTTAGTTTCTTTCTGGTGTTTGTTTATCTATGTTGCTTTTCTGTGTAATTTTGTTCTTCTGTTGGTTGTACTCTGTTGATTAAATGAATATAACTGTTTTTGAAGTCAATTGCTTGTGTTAATCGCTGCATTGCATTTAATTTCATCTCATATTCATGACTTCAAATGCGTGCCATACTATGTTTTTAATTCTGATTATTGCACTGATATAAATTTTTTGTTATAATCATAATTAAATATAGTGCACTTGTTACTAATCCTTTCAAGTTTTTCAGAAATTATTTTGCTACCATCTCAAGGGGAGCAAAATTGTTATTTTTTTTTATCCTTTTTGACTTATTTAACAAAAGGGGGAGAAAGAAGTTTTTACAACTTGGAAGTTTTTATAACTTGGTACACATATTCAGGGGGAGCTTTACAAATGGTTTATCTCAGTATATTCCCTTAAAATGTTTCTCAAAGTTTATAAAAATTGCATGTTTGTCAATTAAATCAAAAAGGGGGAGATTGTTAGAAATATGGCTATTTGTTAGACATATGTTCTCTCGTTTTTGAAGTTCTTGACAAACATACACTTGTAAAAATAAACCTAACAGTGTGAATTGAGAAAATTTCAGGAAAAATCCGTTCAATCCTACAAGCTTGAAACATTGCTTGGAACTCAAGAAATCAACAAAACCTTGAAGATCTACAAGCAAATCGATTCTGTAAAAGGGTTGAATGTTTTTACACTGTCTGGAATTAATCAATCGATGGGCACAATCGATTTGCACAACTTTATGAAAGTTCAAACTTGCCATCAATCGAAGTGGTAAATCGATTGATACACTTATCAGAAAATAAATTGTGCAAGTCAGAGAGCCAGTTTGCCACAAATCGATTTGACATATCGATTGTTTAATTCACTGAGACTGAACTGATAGTTTACATCGATTGGACAAATCGACTTGAAATCTTATTAAAAATGAAAATGTGCAAGTCAGTAGCTCACCTTGCAAACTAGTCGATTTGGCACATCGATTATTCAATCATTGTTTTATGTTATATTTTTGTTTACATCGATTGACCAAATCGAATGTGAATGTTCCAGAACCAAACCAATGAAAATAAATCGATTAGGCTAATCGACTTACCAAAATATATTTCAAAAGAACTTGGTCTGGAACATCCATAATCGATTAGCTCAATCTACTCACTTACTTCTGTTATATTGAAGTTGGCATCAATCGACTTGGTAAATCGATTGCTTAAACCAACTTGTTGTAATGAGCTTCAGACTTAATTTTTCAATCGGTTAGGCACATCGATTGGTGAAAATCACTGTGTCTCTGGAACCAGTGAAATCGATTGACTAAATCGATTTGCACAAAAAGTTTTAGAAACAGAGACGACTGTAATGGCTGAATCGATTACATACATCGACTGTTTTGATCTCGTTGTTTGAACAAAACATCCCAAGTCGATTATGCACATCGATTCAGACATTCACTGTTATCATAGTCTGGAGAACTCATTTAAAAGAATCGATTAGTTAAATCGATTATGTTGTGCAGTTTCAAGATTCAAGAAAAACAAGATTCTCGAAATCGATTGCATAAATCGATTAGAGTACTTTATAACTTTAATGAATGGATTGGCTAAATCGATTCATATGTTGTTTTTCCTGAAACTATATAAACTGCTTTGGTATTCTTATTCCAAAGAGAAGAGAGAGAGAAAAAAATAACGAATAACAGATTCATTGAACAATACACTAACTTGTGATAATTCATTTTCAGAGCTACAACACGTGATATAACTCTTTCTCAACTATTATCAATTGAAAATCCTTTTTCAATCATGGACAATCAACTTGTGATCATTGAAGATTGGAAAAGACAGATTTGAGAAAGATTACTTTTGGAAGAAGCAAGATCAAGATATTTGTATATTTGATTTGCTTCATTGTTTGTGATACTCTTTTGTAACAAATTTCTTTGCAAAAATCCAGCTGCGACTGGTGGCGTTCTTCGGGGTTGAGGGCTGTCAACAAGAAGACGCTTGACTGAATTCTTGGTCAAGTTTATGGGACTTAAACTTGGGAATTCAGGGAAGGGGAGATAGAACGAGTAGAATAGTTTAAGATTGGTGTGAGGCACTGTGTGAAAATCTGTAAACTGATTCTAAAAAGGTTCTATTGGAAAGGCTAAGATCTTGTTGGATCTTAGGACTGGATGTAGGCTGTCAAGGGACAGCTGAACCAGGATAAAATTCGGTGCAATCTTTCCTATCCCTCCTCTTTAAATTTCAGCATTGTTTAATTGTTTGTTTTGCATGCTCCTTAAATAAATCCTATATGCGATCTTAAGTTTCCGCTGTGCTTGTAAATTGTATGATTGGTGCATAATTAGAATAGGGAATTATGTTTAACTAGTTGGAGTTGATCTTAATTCTCTTGTGATTAATCAAAAAGAAGTCATAGTTTTCCAACACAAACTACGATTGTCCGATTACATCATAAAAAAAAAATCAAATTCTATGTCCAGGAGTTTCGAACTGATCTTCTGATGCTAATTTTCATGTCTCATGTTCCTCCAACTGCTAAAAAAAATAATAATAATTGGGATGAGATAAAATATCTCAGTGAGCTCTATAAATAAGAGGAAAACAATCTCAAAGAGTTTCTTTCATAAAAGTGTATAAAACATACAAAAGTAGTTATACATCTCAAGAAGAAGAAAAAACAATCACTATTATTATTATTATTATTATTATTATTATTATTATTATTATTATTATTATTATTATACATGTCTATTTATATATATATATATATATATATTATTCTGAACAACTTATGCTTGACCTCAAATCTTCTCCTTTGGAATAAGGAAAAAGTCGTCCAATATCTTAGTGTGGGTCACCAAGATATTGACTCCTGATTGGTAAAGGTGGTCTGGCCAAACCCCAATCAGCGTCCTGATTGTTCTCCTTTATCTGTTATTCCATGCCTGGAATAACCTAAATTTCCTACCGTGAATACGGCCATGCATGATCTAATTAATGATATTGTACAAAACTCGAAATGTTGTGTATAAAATGCCCTTATTATGTCATATATAAAATGCATCATTCATCCATAACAATTATATATAACTTTAAGCGATGTAAGACCCATAATTTTAAATTATACTTTATGTATTTTAGTGTATTTTGGTATTGAACTCGGAGGCTTTTTAGCCAAAGTTATTAATATTTTGGGAGTTTAAATGACCAACAAGATATTTTGATGCTCGATTAAAATTACTCGTCGATAAATAAATTAAATTAACTGCGATGAATCTTTTACGAAGAATTTAATTCTGGGGAGTTTTGTTAAAAATATCTCGAGTTGCTAAAAATTATATATGTCAATTGAGTTGCGACTATAGTAGATATTTTTAACAAAAAGTGGTATGGAGAGGTTATGGGTGAAATGGTAATTTTAATAAATATCTAGATATTTTGAGATATTTGTTAGATTATAATTAATATATATAAATCCATATATATGTTTGAAAGGAAAAGGAAAATAGAAAGAAAGGAAAGAGAAGAGGGAGAAAAGGAAATAGAAAGGAAAGAGAATAGAGGAAAGGAAAAAAGAAAGGAAAAAGAAAACAGAGGAAAAAAAACATTTTTCTCTCTCTTTGCCTCGCGAAATCTCACTCTTCCTCCTCATTACTTCTTCTTCTTTTGCTTTCTTTTGCTTCAAGAAAAGGAACCCTAGGATTGGTGGGTGATAAGACAAGGATTTCTCATCTTCATACTTCCTCGTTGATTCGAAAAAGAAGAAAAACTGTGTTAGGGATTTTAAAGCCATCAAACACAATCTTCCACGTTTCATCTAGATCTAAGCTTCGTTTCGCGAAGAGATGGAAGGGAAAGTTGCTCACCACCATGCTACGGTGCTATTGAACTAACTTTGGAAGCGACGTCGCGAGCAGAGATTTTACCGGATTTACTCGTGGTACTGTAATCGCACGTTAAAGCTAACATTAAGGTAAGGGATCCTTCCAAACTTTTAGTTTGCATTTAGGGACTTATTTGTGGTTGTGTGGAAAGGAATTTTGTTAGGGTTGAAGTGTTGATTTGGAGAAAATGAATTTAATACTTTTATGGGTGAAATTCTAATGTTGGGTTTTGGTGATATTGATGAGTGTTTGGTGGAAAATGAATTTAACTCATTTATGTATGATTTTGAGGAAATGAAATTTGATGTGTTTGAGTGGTGGATTGTGATGATTTGTGTTTGTCGTATTTGACGTGTTCATAATTAACACTTATAAATTTTGTGATGTGTTTGTGTGGATTTTGTGGAAAAATAAACTGATGTGATTTGGTGTGAATTGTGGATTGAATTTGAGAATATGTCTGAGTATGCTCTGTGGGGAATTTGAAAGTCATTAGAGTTAAACGAGTATTAAAAATGGGGAATCCTTTAATATCTTTGTTTACTTAATGATTGTCATGAAAATTGTTAGAGTTAAATGAGTATTAAAAATGGGGAATCTTATAATATCTGCATTTACTTAACGATTGTCGTGGATAGAGTTAGAGTATGCTCATGCTTTTCATTTTTGGTAAATCGTGCTGACACGTGATAGGTGGCACCTTGGTAAATAGTACTTTGGCCTGTGATAGGCGGTACATTTACGATTTACGTTTTTGGTAAATCGTGCTGACTCGTGATAGGTGGCACCTCAGTAAATAGTACTTCGACCTGTGATAGGCGGTACGTTTACGATTTACGTTTTTGTTTAGTAAATCGTGCTGACCCGTGATAGGTGGCACCTCGATAAACAGTACTGGTCTGTGATAGACGGTACGTTTACGATTTACGCTTTTTAGTAAATCGTGCTGACCTGTGATAGGTGGCACCTCGATAATTTAGTACTTTGGCCTGTGATAGGCAGTACAATTATGATTTACGGCCCTTCGAGGAGGGTTTTGGTTTGGAATTCCGAGTCCATGCATTTTGGCATATATGCATTGCATTAGGGTGCTTGGCACACGAGTCATGTTTGATCCAAGATTATGATTGAGTGTTTGAACTTAAGTTGTCGGGGTAATTGTGTTATAATTGCCAAGTGTGGATGTTTTGGAATTGTGTGTAAGTATGATTGATTGCAAAACTATTTCGAAACTCAAGATGTCGTGGTGATTGTGTTGTAATTGCTAAGTGTTATGTTTTGGAATTGTGTGTGACTATGATTCATTCAGTTTATGTAGTTTAGAAAAACTTCAGAAAAATCGTTTTCCCAATTGATTCTGTTAAAATGTAATATCAGCCCAATCGACTTCCTAATCGATTATTATGTTTCTTGTTTTCTTGAATCTTGAAAATATATTGAACTAATCGATTTGCCAATCGATTTGGCTTGTTACAGTAGCAAGCTATTTAGTTAAAATCGATTTGCCAATCGATTTGGCTTGTTACAGTGGCTCAACTATTTATTTCAATCGATTGTTCAATCGATTTACTTAACCACCGGACACAAGTATGATAAAACCATTTAAGAAATCGATTTCCCAATCGATTAAATCAGCAAAACCTTTGTTCTGTGAATCACAAAATTGATTTCCCAATCGATTAAATCAACAAAATCTTTGTTCTGTGAATCACAAAATCGATTTCCCAATCGATTAAATCAGCAAAATCTTTATTCTGTGAATCACAAAATCGATTTCGCAATGGATGTGCAAATCGATTTTCCAATCGATTGATTTAAACCCAGAATACAGATTTCACTATAAACCTTTAAGAAATCGATTTTCTAATCGATTTGCTTAGTAAAAACTTTTATTCTAAGTCAGACAATCGATTGCCCAATTGATTCATCAATTGACTGGTTAGTTGATTTATTACTTGAATGATTAAAACCTTATTTTTGATTTCATTTTTACTTGGCAAGTATTATGTGAATGTTTAGCATATGGAAACCCTTTTAAGGTGCATGCTAAGTTGAAAGGTTATTTTGTGCATTGTAAAACTTCAATGTTATGTGTTAATTGTTAATTTCGGTTGTGGCTCTTTACACTATTGTGGAAATCTGGGATTTGCCCTCAGATGAGAACCAGGACCATCCTACCGGTTCGTACCCTGTGGAAGACTGTACCCATACCAATATTGTCAGCATGACATTTTATTTTTGATGAGTCCCATGTACCACTTTTTGATGTGTAAATACTTTGGAATTGTATTTCAAAAACTATTCTGCTGCTTGTAAATTATGTCGATTTAATTATCGTTGTGTTATGACTTAAATATTTATCCAAAGGTATTTCCTTATTTATTTATTTGTTTTATGAATTTGTTTTGAAAAAAAAATACACTCTCGCTTTTAAAAATCGGGGTGTTACAGGCAACATATTAAACTCATAATAATTTAATCCTAAGTCCTTAATTCAAAACGGAAATCCTAGTAAAAAATATAAACAACATCCGAGTCATGAAAATAGTAACAACATCAAGTCATGGAAACATAATAAACATATAAAAGTCATGAATTTAATAATCAACATAAAAGTCATGAAAAAATCATTTGGATGAAATTTTAAAAACACCTATATGCAAAAATTCTATTTCATCATACTCCAATTCTCCTAACTCATATTAATGTAAAATAATTTATTCAAAAATTTCAACCCATAAAATCCTCGTACTAAAAGAAATTAATGTAACATAACACAATTTCACAAACACATTAGAGACAACAACAGTAACGAGCATAAATCGTGCTCGACAAACATAATCACCTTAAATCTAATCATGCACGAGTAATTAATATTTTTTTCCTAATATATATAATTCATTCACAAACATCATAACTCTAAACAACAATACGAACGTCTGATTTATTTTCAATGAAATCCCTATAGGTTAATGTGTGAGTTGTTTTCTTCCATTTTTTTTCAACTTCAGAAAGTTAAATCCCTATTCTTAACAAAATAAAAAAAAAACTTTAATAAAAAGAACTCACTGGTTGTGACAAGGAATAAGATGATGTTCTGATTAACTTGGTTGCTGAGCTCCAATTTTGCTTGAATTGTCACTCTGACTCAAGTTCTTTAATTTTAGGTTATCATCTTTTGTTGGTGAAGCTTATTAGTTATAAATTGAGACATGAAAAGTTTAAAAATAGGTTTGAAGACCTATATCAAGCTTTTGGGTTTACTGATTTGAAAAAATGAAGAAAATGGGATGTTGAAGATTGGGAGGATGAGGGAGGTGGTTCACAGTAACGGGAGAAAAAGAAGGAACGGAAGAATGTGTTTTCTTACGAAGAAAAAAAAACAAAGATACTTAAGATATAGAGGGGAAATTATGCCATTGCCCTTCGTTTATCCAAATATTACAATAATGCCCTCTTTTTTAAACAAATAAACTAATTATTTTATTTCTAAAATTAACAATTTTAAACATTAACTTTTATACTTAACAAAACAAAATAGATAGGTTGTTACACTTCTAGTCAACATTAGACTATTTTTCTTAGAAAGAAGGTCTTTCAAAGGCATGAACATATTAGATATGACATTGCTTTCTTCATCTGGATTGTACTCAAAATCTAAGCTAACTACTATATATGAGAACAACAAATGCCAACTTGGCAAGAGTGATAATATTAACTTCTAAGTTGATACTTGGTTGGATGATTCTTTGGCTTCTATTCTTAGCATTTATAAGAAAAAGCAATCTCATATTCATGCAATGGTTAATCATTTCATACATGATGATAATCAGAAAGTACCTTAAGTTCTTTTACATACTTACCCTTGGTTGGCTGCTTTGTTGGAATTTGAGGATCATCTGGTTTGGAGATTAATAGCATTCCTCCTTCCAAGTATCTCGAGTTTTGGAGATTGTTGCATAACAAGATGTCAACTGATGATAATTTAATCTCTCGAGGTTATCAAATTATTTCATAATGTGAACTCTATAAATGTAAAATGAATATTAGCACTCATATCTTTTTATCCTGCTCTTTTGTCACTAGCCTTTGGTTTTGGTTAAACTTTATTTTTAAATCTCAATTTGATATTAATTTAGTTCAAAATATTCTTGTCATATGTGACAAAGGTTAGTCCCCTCAAAGTAGAGATATTATTTTGACCAACATAATTTTTATTATTGACACTACTTCGTATTGCATAAATCAAGGTCGATTGGAAGACAAGATTCTTGTTTTTCATAGTATTATCAATATAATTATTGTTAATGTATCTTTATATGACAATTACACTTCTAACGCAACTTTCAACTCTATTCATGAATTTCAAATTCTCAAGTCCTTTCAAGTTGGAGTTCATCCTCTTAAAGCACTTATCATTAAGGATGTCATATGGTGTCCTCCCAAATAGTAATGGATTAAATGTAATATGATGGTGCTACATCTGGAAGTCATGGTTCTTCTACTTGTGGAGGTATATTTAGGGACAATTTGAATGCTTCCTTTTGTTGGTTTGTTGTGAACCTGAGGATTACGACCCGCACTACATATTGAGTTTATGGGAGTTATGATTGCTATGAAACAACTTATAAGAATGAGTGACAATTTCTATCGATTGAATCTAATTCACAATTGACAAATTTAACTTTTAGAAATAATAGTCTTGTTCCTTGGTCCATTAAAAATGGATGACTTAATTATCTTGAGATGATTAAAAGAATGAATTTTACTATATTTCATATTTTTAAAGAATGGATTCAACGTGCGGATAAAATTGCTAATTTAGGACTTCGGTTGGTAAACAACCATTGGTGAAATATTCCTTATAATATATTTGATGTTTTTAATAGAAATAGGATTGGTCTATCTAAATAGAGATGTTGTTGATATTGTTAGGTGCTTACTGTAGTCTTTTTTCCTTCACCGTATTTTTGTCCTTAAGGGTTTTTTTGGTAAGATTTTTAATGAGGTCGTATGTTGTGTATATTTGAGGATTGTTTTCTTGAGTTTTGGTATAGTCCCCCAAGCATCTTATATTTTATTTTTAATAATATTTTAGAGTGATGCAAATGATAGGTGATTAATTTTGGATGCTAACATAGTTGAGATGTCAAGTTAATCTTGTGATACTTTTGCACTCAATTTAAACAAAAATTTGTGTTTTATATTTAGTGGATGAATTATCTTGAATATATTTTATTTATTAATATTTAGTGAATTTTAATAGATTAAGGAATTATTAGCAGAGTAATTGGACTCAAATGGTTAATAAGTTTCAGTTAAAGGGAACTTATTCGGGAGAACCCACGTTCGATTCCTAGTTGAAACAATTCTTGACCTCTCGATTGAATTCTTGATTGGATTAAATCAAAGATTGGATCATTTCAAGAGTGAATAGGAAAATTAGCCCCTCAAATTGTAAACGCTCGTCAAATTAACCCTTGAATTTTATAAATTGGCCAATACATCCCCAAAATAGTAAAATAATAATTAAAATAATTCATACTTAAACTTTTATCTTTAGAGATTATAATGTGACATGCTAATTTGAATATTTGACCCTTTCACATTGATCTCATATCAATGTCATCTCAATTATGAAATCTAAATATTTCATATATGAACTAATTTGTTCATAATTAGTCAACACACAATTATAATTACTCACAAATTTATCTCTGAGATAACAAAATTTCATCAAAAAATTTGTCCAAGGAAAATAGTGTTAATGTGGATAATTAGCATATTCAATGACAATGTCAAATCAAAATATCTAATAACAAAAGTTTACACATGAACTATTTTAATTGATATTTTACTATGTTTGAGATGTATTAGCCTATTCACAAAATTTAAAAACTAATTTCACTAATGCTTACAATTTCAAAGATCAATTTACATATCCACTCATTATTTCAATCTATTCTTTTCGTTCTATAAATAATTATCGCATTTCCAAAAAAAATTATTTCAAAATAATTATTGCTTTTTGATTTCTTATATAACTTTAACCTCTTTTTACCAATTCTATTGTGTTACTAATACTATATAAGTAATTTCACATTTCTCTAATGAAATGTTGACTTTTTTTTATATTCATA
>JBBPBT010000688.1:31860-81062 GCA_037974875.1 Cicer bijugum
ATATATTGTTTTAGTTGATATATTTTTTATAAGCAAATATTAACAGTAAATAAATTACTTTTTTTTTTATCTTTATATTAGATTTTTTTATTTTAATATTGTTAGTGAATATCTAATATCTCATAATTTGCTATAAAAATATGTACGTAAAAACTATCAAAAATTTAAAACAATAAATAATTACATTGGCTTTGATGTTTTTAACTTATACTACTAAATGAGATCAGAGATAATATATTATTTATAAACAAATGTTATATACAAATTAGTAATTCATTAATGAGAGAAAATTTGTTAGTAATAGAGATTAAACCTTATATATATTTTATATAATTTCTTGATTGTTTCAATCCAACAAGTAGTTAAACTATATTTCTTCATTTAACAAGATAGATCCTAGTATATCAAGAATCAACACACTTGATTATCCATAAGAATAGTAGTACAAAAATAGAGTAATTTTTGTATTCTAACGTTGTCAAAGAATGTCCATCAGTTGCAACATAGTCAAAGAACAGAGATTTTACTGCCAACACACACACAGTACCACAAACTGACATATCATGGAATAGAATGTACTGTCATGCACTCTCACTCAATCACACCACACATTCACGCGACTTGGAGCGCGTGACACTTCGCATTTTGCAAAAGAAGACAAGTTAATGCTTTGTCAGTATGTTTTGGACCATAAAAAAACACACAAACCTTGGTTGTAGTGATTGGATCCTTCTTTGCACGCGCCTCAATGTAGCATTGGAATTTGTAGCTTTGAACATTCTAAATTCGTATATGCATGCCTTTAATTCTCATGGTGTGTTGTACTGTTTTCTTTTTTACCGGTTTGCGTCCAATGAAAGAATGTGAGATCTCTTCTTCATTCTTCTGCATATATACTAGTACTACACTCCACGTTCTCTTTAGAAAAATTATAAACTCTTTTAACGTATTAAGAGTGAAAGAAATAGAGAGTGTGATGTAATATATTAGTGATGTGTTATTATATTTTTGAATGAGTGTAGTGTACAGTATATTTAAAAGCAAGTACTTTATTTTAATGTAGATAGTTTCTAATTTATCCTTATAATTTATATGTATGAAATGTTTATCATGTTAATTAACATCAATAACATGATTTTCGTCAGAAAATATGTTAAAAACATAAGGAGGTTTATTTTCTTTTAATTAGTTTTCTTCCATATACATATTAAAGTTTCTTAAAGTGTTTGGGTTTCTAACGATTCAGATCAACTACATGCCAATAAGCGTGTATTTACATATTGTGATGTATAAATTAGGGCTTGTTTTTTGTTTTTTTGTTTTTTTTATATAAAAAAACAATTAAGTGTAAAAGTATTATGTGAGAAATTTAACATCCTAACTATGTTGACAAAAAAATTATTATACGTGGGAAATGAATCCCGGACCTCAAATCCCTCTAATTTGTGTTAATTATAAAGTAAAAAATAATTTTATTTAGTAGTTTAAAATATAAACAAATTAATATTATTTACTAATTTAATCGTATTTAGTGATATCATTTCTAAAATATTTATTATTTGATCTAGATTTTATTTTTCAATTACATTATTATTCTTGTGGAAGAATTGTTCCCATTTATGAGATATATATTGCATGAATCAATTATTTAAATATGAATGAACATCAAAAAAAGATAATTAATGAAAGTAATTACACAAGTTAAAATACATCAATTTTTTTAAAACATCAAAATATATTAGATATAAAAGAGCTTAAGGGTACAAATACAACAAATTATACTCCACAAACTGGTTTAAAAACCGCTGTTAAATGCCGTTTTTTTTAGTGCGCGATAGGCTATTTATGTAACACCATAATAGAAAAGAAAATCTTAATTATTTGCTCGCTTCATTACTTTTATGTGTTGTTTAAGCTAATACACATGTCTAATTAAGAACATCATTAATTATACTTACTTTCAGAGTAAAATAAAATTTTTTAAAACAAAAATATATATTTTTTTTTATAAAAGATAATAAATATCACCGTAATTAATTGAAGTTTCGATTTAATCTTAAAACATAATATTTAAATTAATAATATCGATATTTTTCAATTGTCTCAATTTCAAATATATAAGAAAAAAACATTTTAACCTACTCTATTATATATATATATATATATATATATATATATATATATATATATATATATATATATATATATCCGAGAGCTTTGGAATATTGACAGCCAACCAAATATGATGAAATAAAAAAACATTGGTGGCTGCATGTTTGATTTCTTTGAAAGTTCCTCTTGATCCATCCATCCATATAGTAAATAACGACAAAAACATAATAGTACAAAGAGTATACACATTTATTATAAAAGAGGAAAATAAACTTTTTGTGCTTATAAAATTTGAAAATGGGATTGGGCTATGTTGAAAGAAAGGAATCTTTGTGATGGTGTTTGGGGTAGGTAGCTTTTGCTAGAACCAAGGATGTCTTACACAAGAAGGAATAAAGCATATTCAAAACATAGAAAAAGAGATAACGTCTCACCTTCGCTCACGGTTGGTCGGTCTTTGAGTTAGCATCTTATAGTTATTATTAGTGAGAAGTGTGATATTTTTCAGTTAGTTCACTTCTTTTGTTGTTGATTGTGGAATTTTCATTGAGCAATCAATGGGAATATGTATAATATTGGATTTCAACTTGATCCCGAAATTGTCGTTTTTTTGAAATTCGAGTAGAATCATCATTCCATGTTCTTTTGAATGGATTTGGAATTGGAATGACAACCTAGACCAAAAAATTATAATAAAAAAACCTTGTAGTAAAGGAAAGAGTACTACATGGAATTTCACGAGGGCTCGGAATTCCAAGGTTAGATAAAAAAAAATCATAAGCCATATATTTTGGATAAAGGGAGTACTAGAATATATAAAATTATACTCAAAATGTTAATTGGGTGGTAGTAATTTAATCTTATAATCACAAAATGTGGTGTTCAAAATCTTTGAGTGCAATTCAATTGTTTAGGTAGCGATGAGTTTTGTGAAACAAATCAATCACTTTAAAACATATTTTGACAAGGGGTGATATAGAGCGTATTTTACTATAACATTTTCAAAAGTAATATTTTTTTTTAAAAAAAGTATCACTTTTAAGAGTTTTTATTTGTATATTTCAACTTTTAAAAAATTAGAATTTGAACTTAATCTAAAACCAATTTCCAATAAGTTGTTTTAAATAATTTTCATACAAATTATTATTATAATTGATTTTTTTTAACAAGTGATTTTTGTTATGGTAAAAAAAATAACTCAACTATTTTGTCGGGATCCGAAGGCCTCCAATGATAAATGTATGACCAACTTGTTGGAAAACCCTATAACGTTGTGCTCAACAATCCATGGCAATTACATGATGAATAACCAAAGGCGGAAGCGTACCTGTGGGAATTGCCATTGATGAAATCCTGGGATGATGATGATAGAGCCAATGGGTTGGGTGATCTTCCTCAGCAAAACACCCTGAAGACCTTGCTCTCTTGATGGAGATAGAGAGAACCAGAGAGTTTCTCCTTTTGGTTTGTGAAACTGAATAGTCTTATTGTGTTTGCCTTGGAGACCACTACCCCTATATATAACTATTATTAGTTATATCCCAAATTGCAGTATTTCTAATTCAGCCCCTCATTAAATTAGAAACTGACTGGTATCTACACTATTAATTTTCATAACTATTATGCTCTTTAGCCATAAACTATTATATATTATTTGACCCCTAGTTTATTGGCTAATTATATAATGATCCTAACACACTTTATTAATTAATTACATATGTGACCCATAAATCTTACAATCTCCCACTGGTCACACATGTATCCTTAGGAATGTGTTAGATTTTATGACGTCAAAAATGTCATTATAATTACCTTGCGCATAATCCAAATTGTCCCGTCCATTAATCATATCAGCACATGGAACCAAAAAGGCTTTCGTCATAATAAGCATAACTAAACCCATCAATGATCACCCGTACTGACACAACTAAATGACATATACCCATTATGAAAAGTGTAGCATGAAAATTACATGAAGTTGGTTAATGCATGTCAATTTTCAATTGGTCCTACTTTATCGAATGAGATCATACCATAACTTAAATGTACAAAGTAACCAAAACTGAATACTTTTAACTTTATTTCTGATCAAAAAATCCAAATACAATGTATTTGTACTTTACAATTAAACATAGAACATAAATTACATAATGGACGAAACTCCCACTAAAAATAAAGATTCCTCAAACTGTAGCACACCCATGTGAGCAGTATGCTCATGAAAGACCTTGGGTGGTAGACCTTTAGTGAGCGGATCTGCAATCATGGAGTTTGTCCTTAAGTGTTCTATGGATATCTGTCCACTTTGTACCTTCTCTTTAACAACTAGGAACTTAATGTCAATGTGCTTTGACTTGGTTGAGCTCCTATTATTGTTACTTGAATTCCTATTATTGTCACTTGACGGGGCTGCAAATTTTGTCACTTGAATACAACTAGAATACAACTTGAGTGGTCTTTCAATCCCTTCAACTATTTGCAGCCCCGTGACAAAATTTCTCAGCCAAATGCCCTAGTCAGATGCCTCATGAATTGCTACGAATTTTGCTGCCATGGTTGATGAAGCAGTAAGACCTTGCTTGGCACTACGCCAAGAAACTGCTCCACCAGCTAACAGAAAGACATAGCCCGAAGTTGATCTTAAGCTGTCTTGGCATCCCGCAAAATCCGAGTCAGAGTACCCAATGATCTCTAACTGGTCTGACCTCCTATATGTGAGCATGTAGTTTCTTGTTCTCTTCAAATATCTCATGACCCTCTTGGCTGCTTTCCAATGGTCAAGACCTGGATTGCTTAAATATCTGCCTAAAATCCCTACTATGAATGCTATGTCTGGACGCATACATACTTGGGCATACATAAGACTCCCTACAACTGAAGCATAAGGGATCTTTTGCATTTGTTTGAGACTAAACTTGTCTCTCTTAGCAACTGGGGTGTCCCCTGGTTTGCAATCCTGTAACCCAAACCTTTTGAGAACCTTATCGATATAGCTCTTTTGTGACAATCCAAGAAATACCTCGAGATCTGTCTCGGTGTATCTGAATTCCTAATACAAAAGAGGCGTCACCAAGATCTTTCATCTCAAAATGCTTTGGTAGAAATCTCTTAGTTTCGTGCAACATGCCTATATCGTTAGTGGCAAGCAGTATGTCATCAACATACAAGACCAGGACAATATGTCTGCTCCCACTGAACTTATGATACACACAATCATCAATTGTATTCATCTCAAAACCGAATGAGAGAATTACTTGACGAAATTTATGGTACCATTGTCGAGAAGCTTGTTTTTAGCCCATAAATGGATTTTCTTAGTTTGCACACCATATTCTTTGGGTCTCCCAACACAAAGTTTTCTGGCTGCACCATATAGATCGTCTCATCAATGTCGCCATTGAGAAACGCTGTCTTTACATCCATTTGATGAAGCTCCAAATCAAAGTGAGCAACAAGAGCCATGATTATTCTTAAAGAGTCCTTCGATGAAACCGGAGAGAAAGACTCTTTATAATCAATCCCTTCCTTTTGAGTATAGCCCTTAGCTACAATACTTGCCTTATATCTCTCCACATTACCATTGGAATCCTGCTTGGTTTTAAAAATCCATTTGCAACCAATGGGTTTCACTCCTTCAAGTAATGAGATAAGTTCCCAAACTGAATTGTCTTGCATAGACTTATACTCCTCATTCATTGCTTCGATCCACTTATCTGAATGGGAATCTTGCATGGCTTGATGAAAGTTGACCGGGTCGTCTTTCGTCATGCCAACATTTTCCTCTACCTCATTGATAAATACTACATAATCATCCGAAATAGCACTTTTCCTTTCTCTAGTGGATCTCCGCAATGGAGCTGGCTCTTGAGGCACTTGTTCTTGAGGATCTTGAATTTGATCTGGATTTTGTTCTTCCTGAACAACCAGATCATCTTGAGTTTGTTCAATAATGGGAAAGTCAACTGGTGGAAGAATCAGTTCTGGAATTGTTACCGATTCTTCCTCAAAGACAAAATCTTTAATCTTAATCTTCCCCCCAAACTCAATATCCTCAAAGAACGTTGTCGTTCTCGTCTCAAAAATTGTTCTCAAATTAGGATCATAAAATTTATAGCTCCTTGATTTTTCTAAGTACCCTATAAAATAGCTGCTAATTGTTCGGGGTTCCAATTTCTTTTCATTCGGCCTATAAGGCCTTGCCTCAGTTGGACATCCCCAAACATGAAGGTGCTTCAGACTAGGCTTACGCCCAATCCAAAGCTCATAAGGTGTTTTAGCCGTTGCCTTAGTTGGTAATCTATTAAGAATGTATGCTGCTGTTTTTAATGCCTCTCCCCAGAGTGACTCTGGCAAGGTGGAATGACAAATCATACTCCTTACCATATCCTTAAGAGTCCTGTTTCGTCTTTCAGCTACACCATTCATGCTGGGTGACCCCGACATAGTGTATTGTGGGACGATTCCACATTCCTCTAGGTATTTGGCAAATGGTCCCGGACGTTGTTCACCTGAACCGTCATATCTGCCGTAGTATTCACCACCACGATCAGATTTGACCTTTTTAATTCTCTTATTAAGTTGATTCTCAACTTCTGCCTTAAAGGATTTGAACACGTCTATTGATTGGGACTTTTCGTGAATTAGGTAAATGTAGGCATATCTAGAATAATCGTCTTTGAATGATATAAAATATTGTTGACCATTCCAAGAAGGAGTTGGAAATGGCCCACAGATGTCCGTATGTATCAATTCTAAGACGTCTGTAGCTCTATATGCGTCTAATTTCTTATCTTTAGTCTGTTTTCCTTTAATGCATGCTACACAAATGTTAAAGTCTGTGAAGTCAATGGAGTCTAAAATTCCATCTGACACAAGTCGTTCAACTCTATTTCTAGAGATGTGACCTAGACGCTTGTGCCAAAGCACTCCTGAATTGAAATTGTCAATTTTTCGCTTAGTACCACGTGATTCCACACTCAAGATTTCATTATAGTTAGCCACAATTTCCAACAAATAAAGATTATCATAACCAGAAAGTAAACTGGTTCCAACAACATTCGAATTTAAAGACAAAGTAAATTCTTTATTCCCGAATGAACAATAATATCCTGATTTGTCCAAATAAGAAATAAAGACCAAATTCCATCTAAATGACGATACAACAAAAGTGTCTTCTAAATCCAAATAATGACCAGAACTTAATAATAATCTAAATTTTCCTATGGCTTCAACTTCTACCTTCTTCCCATCTCCTACATAGATGCATCTTTCAGTATCTCTAGGCTTTCGGAAGTTCAAGCAACCTTTTCTTAATACGCCAAGCGTGATATTTGGCACAATCCTTCTTCACGTGTCCATGACTCCTACAGAAGAAGCAGTTGTTATCCTTAGTCTGCTTCTTTTGTTCTGGACCCTTAGCAGCAGCTTTGTTCTTGGGCTCCTCAATTCTTTTCCTTTTGCCCTTGTCTTTAGAGATGCTAGTAAAGTGAACGTTTTCAGTTCTATCTTGCTTCAACCTGTCCTCTTCTTGCACACATAATGAAATGAGCTCATTAAGAGTCGATTTCTCCTTTTGACAATTATAAGTCACCTTAAACTGACTGAATTGCAAAGGAAGAGACAACAATACTAAATGAATGAGTAAGTCATCTGACAACTCAAGCTTTAGTCCTTTAAGCTTAGAAGCAATGTTGGACATCATCATAATGTGCTCTCTTATATTTCCTTTGCCTTGATACTTCATGGAAATTAAATTCTGAAGCAAAGAACTTGTTTCAGCCTTATCACTTTTTTCAAAGCGTTTTTCCATCTCAACAAGGAAATATTTAGCTGTAACTATCTCATCCGAGACAGCACCTCTAAAGACCTCAGGAATGCCACACTTTATGATCATAAGACTTATGCGATTTGAGCGATCCCATTTCTCATACTCTAATTTTTCCTCACAAGAACCAGAGTCCGTAGGAGTAGGGGGTCGATCAATTCTTAATGCAAGGTCTAGATCCATGCAGCCAAGAACAATCAGAATGTTCTCTTTCCATTCCTTAAAATTTGTCCCATCAAGGACAAAAATAGAACTCAAATTTGCAGATATTGAAGCAATAGATGCTGTGAATTAAATAAAGAACGAAACTTAGAAATTCACATTATAGGAAAATAAATCAATAAATAAATACATATGTTCAAATCATGGAATTTAATCCATCTCAAGATACCCAGTGCACCATTGGTGTCAAGTCTTTGGACAGTAATACCAACTGCTAGTGGTACTCTTGTTGCAACGATCAACTATTGACAATAAGACATGTCAAACAATAAACCTTCCTTTGGGCCGATTTACTGCTCACATGTATACCAAATAATTGTCACACATTTATCATTGCAGGTGTACATGTAATTCTGCCAAATATTAACCTTCATTTGAGTCGGTCAATACCCGCATGAATAAACATATACACAACTATTTGACACTCTTCACGAGCAATTTAGACAAGAGAGGTCACTTTGGCGACGTCAAGTTTCAATTAACTCCTTCAAAATGTCAAACTTGACTTGAACATATATTTATTATTTCCAAATAAAATAATATTTAAAAAAAAATATTGTTCACTAATATAAACTGTGTTTCATTAGTATTTGATAATTATTGTTTTATCAAAAAAAATGATAATTATCAAAAAATAATAATAATAATAATAATAATAATAATAATAATAATAATAATAACCGGAAACAAATAAAATATGGATTCCATAATATATATATCCTAATTCCCAAATTACAAACCCTAAGATTTCAATCATGTCAAAATTCCCAAATTGAATCCTAAAACAAAGACAATAACCGAATTTCATCATGAATTAAACATGGTAGGCTCTGATACCAATTGTTGGAAAACCCTATAACGTTGTGCTCAACAATCCATGACAATTACATGATGAATAACCAAAGGCAGAAGCGTACCTGTGGGAATTTCCATTGATGAAATCCTGGGATGATGATGATAGAGCCAATGAGTTGGGTGATCTTCCTCAGCAAAACACCCTGAAGACCTTGCTCTCTTGATGGGGATAGAGAGAACCAGAGATTTTTCACCTTTTGGTTTGTGAAACTGAATAGTCTTATTGTGTTTGCCTTGGGGACCACTACCCCTATATATAACTATTATTAGTTATATCCCAAATTGCAGTATGTCTAATTCAGCCCCTCATTAAATTAGAAACTGTCTGGTATCTACACTATTAATTTTCATAACTATTATGCTCTTTAGCCATAAATTATTATATATTATTTGACCCCTAGTTTATTGACTAATTATATAATGACTCTAACACACTTTATTAATTAATTACATATGTGACCCATAAATCTTACACAACTATGTACGTCAATGTAGAACACGTGACACTTTTCATTCTAAGATGTAGGTCATGTGTATGGATATATCTCGACGATAGGGGGTTACGCACATTCAAATAGAGAGCGACTCCAAAGTTATGTTCGACATAGTGAAAGGCAATTGTGAGATTAATAGAACAATCCCAACCTTAATTCATCGCATTAGAGAGCTAAAAAACATGGATCGATAAGTTTATATCAACTATACTTGACAGGAAATAAATTGGTTTTAATTTATGTATCATAGAATCTTCTCTTAGAGGATCATTCATGATGACATTTATGACGCCGGCATGTTTCAGAATATTGCTTTAGCTATGTGATTTTTTGGACTTTGCTCTCTTTTAATTAAACCAAAGTTTTTATTTTTTAAACTCTCTAAAATATAATATTTAAATTATTAAATTTTAAAATTGTTTTTTAAGTAAAATCATTTGAATGTCAAATGTCTTAATTACCTAATTTCCTACAAAAACTTTGGTAGTTAGCCGTCAATGATCTCAACTATATATATTACATATTGATTTAAATGGAATTTTGAGCTTTAAATTCATCGAGGATTTTTTTGTTCTTTACATTCATCGAAGTTACTAGATGATGATATGGTCCATTTTATTTAATGATTAAGATATCAAACTACCACTAATCGAAATTTGCTTTTTTGTCTTGCGGATTCGCCAAAAAAAAAAATCGTAGGAAACCAGGTTTCTTGAAAAAATTTCTGCCGATTTTCATCCCATATAAAATTAATTGAAATGCACTAATCCACAATCCACGTAATATAATCTAAATTCCTTCTTTTCTTTAATATTTTTAATGGAACTAAATTAAAAGCCACAACTCATAAATTCAGTCATGATTAAATCTAGAATCAACAACTAATTCAAATGTGAAATAAGTATCTTCTCTCATTGATTTTCTTATCTTAAAGTGTCTTGTTTTAAACTCATTCTAAATAAAATACCGAATTTTTATCACTCTTCTTAAACATAAAAATTAGAGGAATGAATTCATACTTTCCACTTCAAAATCAACAATAGAAATCCAGTTCTTGGCTCTAAAGTTACACATGAATTTTTAATATAAACTCAAATTTTAATACACAACTAGACTCTAAAATAGTACTCTCTCCCAACTAAAATATAAGTAAAGAAGTAGTCATATTTAATAGATTTTCTTTAACTATTTATTCTCGATTATTATTTTTGAAGTTCTGCAAAGAAGAAAAAAAACAAACAAACAGAGAGAAAGTCTATGCTATGACTGATGAAATAAGAAAAGTCATTCAAAGCTTACAGGATTCTCATTTTAAAATATTTGAAGAATTTGAGTGTTAAGAATGTCTTGCAAATTAAAAGGAGAATGTTATTCTTACAACATAAATTGAGAATCTTAAAAAAATGATTTGTCAAACTTTATTAAATACATTGAAACATTCCAAAATATTATGAGATCTCAGATATGATCATTTGATAAAGTTGGACTTGATTTTGACAAATCTCAAAAGCAAAAACTCTATGAAAGTTTTTTTGCACCAGAAAGAATAAAAGATAAACACAAAAAAAAAAAAAAAATTCTTATTGCAACATGGTTTTTCAACAAAAGGGATGAAAAATTCAAATCAAGAAGACCTCTCAAAAACGATGAATATTCTGGTATCATATTAGAACCTTCTCCAAAAACAATAAAAAAAATGTTCTTATTGTTCAAAGATTAGCCATGTTAAACCAAACTGCTACCTTAAGAAAAAATCGATAAAGAAAAATTTATCCCTCAAGGTCCCAAGACCAAATGGGCACTTAAGAATCTATTAATATCAAATGCAGCTTGATTTTCAAAATGTCAAGAAAAAGCCATGGTGCTTGGACAATGGTTGTTCAAGACATATGACAGGAGATGAATAATGTTTTCTTTCTTTTGTGAAGAAGGATCGAGGATCTGTAATTTTTTGGAATAATGATAAGACAAAGGTAAATGTATTGTAGGTAAATAAAACTCTGCAAAAATAATTGATGTTCAATATGTTGAAGATCTAAAACACAATCTACTAAACATTAGTCAATTGTGTACAATGGTTTTGAACTTATTTTTAAACCAAACATATGTGAACTCAAGCAAGCATCTTTTGGAAAACATCTTTTCTCTGGGTCAAAAAAGAAAAATCTATATGTTTTATATCTTGAAGAATTACCTATTTAATCATGTTTTATGTGCATAAACAAAGATAAGTGGATATGGCACAAATGAAATGAGCAGGTTAGCATGAAAACAATTTCAAAATTATCCAAACTTGATCGTGTTAGAGGTCTGTTTTGACAAATATGAATTATGGGAAACTTGTGCTAAAGGAAAACATGTCAAAAGTAGTTTTCATTCAAAAGATTTTGTTTCAACTCAAAAAACCTCTTGAATTACTTCACAGTGACCTATTTGGTCCTATAAAAACTACAAGCTTAAGAGGAATGAGATATGTCTTTGTTATTGTTGATGATTTTTCACGTTATACATGGGTACTTTTCTGAAAATAAAAAGATGATTCCTTTGATGCTTTTCAAAACTTTTGTAAAAAACGGTTTAAAATGAAAAATGCTTTAACATAATTTCTATAAGAAGTGGTCATTGAGGAGAATTCATAAATGCATCTTTCAAAAGCTTTTTTGATGAAAATGAAATTTTTCATAATCTCTCTTGTGCAAGAACTCCTCAGCAAAATGGAGTTTTTGAAAGAAACAGTAGAACATTACAAGAAATGACAAGAACAATCTTAGAAGAATCATATGTTGAGAAATATTTGTGAACTGATGCAATCAGCATTTCATGTTACATTTTAAATTGTGTATCAATAAGAAAAATTATCAACAAAATACTATATGAATTATGGTAAAGCAGAAAGCCAAATGTCTCAGACTTTCATGTTTTTGGCTACTACTGCTATATCTTAAATAATAAAAACATTCTAGGAAAGTTTGATTCTAAATCAGACAAAGACACTTTCTTATGTTATTCCACTAATTCCAAAGGTTATAGTATATATAATCTAAGAATGAAAACTATGGAGATAAGTATGCACATGTTATTTGACGAGTTTGATGATTTTGATATACAAAAGATAGACGATGAAGAAGAAGAATAAGAACAATCTAAACAACGGAAAATCGTTCCTCAAAAAAACAAGATTGATCATTAATCTCCATCTTAAATTCCTTTATGAAGCTGAAAGATCACAGGAGATCATCCACAAAATCAAATCATAGGAAACACATCTAATTGCATTAGAACAAAAATTCTATTAAAGATGACAACAAAAACAACATGGCAATGATCTTTCGAATGGAACCAAAATCAATCAAAGAAGCCACAAATGATAACTCATGTATTGAAGCAATGCAAGAAGAACTTTCTCTAATTTCAAAAAAATCAAGGTTGCGAAGGTGTAAACACAAGAAGGGGGATTGAATTGTGTTCGACTTAGTTGATAAATTTTTCATTATTTGATTAAATTGGTTCGCATTGATGATTTATTTGGAGTAGAAGCAATAAAAAACTAAGGAGTGCAATAATAAAGTAACATAAGTAATTTATCCTAGTTCACTAATAACTTGGCTACATCTAGTCTCTACATTCAACATAGTTTAATCCACTAACTCGAATCCATGAATTAAAAAGCACCTGACCCTCCAAGCCACTATTCTCAAACAAAACGACAACCCCAGAATATTAAGGAACACACACCTTGACTCTAACAGCCAAGTCTTCTCTACACAAAGTGACAACCCTAGATTATTGAAGACACACAAATACCACTATCGGTTTGAATACAAAGATTTGATACTTGACTAGTTTCTTCTAACAAGCTAATTATAACAATGTCTATCACACTATAAGAAAAACAAACTGAATAGTTCTTGTTTAATTCTGAATTATATCTTCATTCATAGTTTGATCAACAATGATCTTATTCAAAATAATTATGTACAAGATGTATTTTGATAATATGTTCTTTAACCAACTCTTTATTTCTAACTCCAATATGAGTAATTCTTCTAGATTGATTTTGTTCGTACTTTGTTAAGATTGAGTTTGTAAATTCTTCAGATTGATATTGTTTGTATTTTTTTTTAAGATTGAGTTTATAAATTCTTCATATTGATACTTGCTTGCTTTGATCTGAGTGTGAACATTGTGTTGGACCGATTCTTGAACTTTCATAAGAAGGAATATGACTAAGTCCAATTCAATAATTTGTCCTTTGTCAAATCTGAATCATATATTTGCAAATAATAAATGTATCTTCTTGTGAGTGTTTCTTCTTGTAAACAATTCTTGATCATATTTTCTTGTAAATAATTCATATCATCTTGTAAATAAATCTTGATCAAATCTTATTATAAATAATTCATATCTTCTTGTAAATAAATCTTGACCAAATCTTCTTGTAAATAATTCATATCTTCTTATGATACATCTTGATAAAATATTTTTGAAATAATTCATATCTTCTTGTGATAAATTCATATCAAATCTTTTTGTAGATAAATTTTGAATAAATTTTGTTGTAAATAATTAATATATTATTATTGATAAGATGTTGATCACATCTTCTTCAAATCTTGACCATGTCTTCTTTTTAACTTGTCAAATATTTTTTTCAATTATAATTATGAATCAAATTTTAATTTAGATTGTCTTATAAATTACGAATCTTCTTTCATACTATGTGAAGTCAAATATATTGTTTTCATAAAATACCCGTGTTAAGATCAAAACTCCAAGTATAAAACCAACTTGATTCCAACTATCTTCCATTTTTTGTTGATGACAAAACTATATGTTGATAAAAACTTTTCTTTTAAATACATTAACTCTCCCTTACTTAAGGCTCCCCTTAAGTCTAAGTGTTTTTCTAAGTATTTTTGCTCCCCACATTATCAAATATCTTTCTCCCCCTTTTGTCATCCAACAAAATGACTGGAAAGTGAAACTTGTCTTTTTTTTTTTTTTTAATAGAATGAAAATAACATTAACATCAAACATAAAACTTTTCCTATGTATGCAACTAAACTATTCTAAGTTTTGCACAACATCAAATAGGTAAAACAATATAGTTTAGCTTTTTCTTAATGAAGTCAAACATATATTCATCTAGTAGTTAGGTGAATATGTCAACCCATTTATGTTTGGTGTTTACAAACTCGATAGTAAGCACACCTTTTTGAACAAAGCCCATAATGAAAAGATGTTTGATTTCTATGTGTATAGTTTTATAATGAAGTATAAGGTTTTTGGATAGGCAAATGATAGAAGTGTTGTCTCAATAAATGGGAATGTTGGTTTCTAGGATTTTGTAGTCTTTTATTTGATGTTTCATACAAAGTAGTTGAGAGCTACAATCAGGTGTTGAAATATACTCAACTTCAGTTGTTGACATGACAATTAGGCTTTGTCTTTTACTTGACCAAGAGATTAAGTTGTCACCTATAAATGTGTAATTTCCACTTGTGCTTTTTCTTTTAAGTTTATCTCTAGAATAATAATAATAATCACAATACCCACTTAGTTTGTACTTAGAAGATTTCATGTAGAACAAGGTAATGTTGGTAGTATCTTTTAGGTATCAAAGGATTCTCTGAACAATAGTTAAATGTGATTTCCTATGGTTAGCTTGAAATCTTGCACATACATATACACTAAATATGATGTCAAGTCTGGAAGTAATAAGATAAAGTAAGGATCCTATAATTCCTCTATAGGTTTTTAGGTCAACTTTTTAGGCCGATTCAACTTTTTCAAGTGAACAAGTAGGATGCATTTGTGTAGCCATAGATTTACAATCACTCATCTTGAGCTTCTTGAGAATCTCTTTTGTATATTTGATAAATGTATATACCTTTTTGACTTTGCTAAATTTGCATCTCTAATAAGAACTTAAGTTCTCCCATCATACTCATTTTAAATTCAAGATACATCAATTAAAAAATTATTGGCAAAGAGTGGAATTAGTAGATAAAAAAATAATGTCATCACCATCAATTTGAATAATAAGAATGTCATCTCCTATTGGTTTTCTAAAAAGTGTACTATCTAATTATCCTTTTTCATTGTTGTTTTTAAGTGTATTATCTTGTTTTAGACATTACATAGATTTCCTAATTTTAAAAACATGATTTGAAAATTCAGAACTTTCAAAACTTGGAGGTTTTTTAAAATAAACTTTTTCACATATATAACCATTTAGAAAAACACTTTTAACATCCACTTGAAATAATGTAATGTTATTATCTGTGGAAAAATAAAGTAAGATACGAATAACTTCTAACTTGGCCACTAGAGCAAATATCTTAGTGAAATCAATGCCCTCTTGTTGACTTTAGCCTTGTGCGACAAGTCTTGCCATGTTTGTGACCACTTCACCTTTCTCATTTAGCTTATTTCTTAAAACCCACTTGGTTCAAATAATGTTCTTCTTTGGTCTAGGTATTAGATCCAAACATCCACTACAAGAAAACATTCATTTTGTGGTCAGCTTATAAAATATTTGACGGTTGAAAAAACCCTGACAAATTACTAACTGAAAAAATCTCACAAATACTAACATTCAAATATATTGTTATTTGTGGCAGAAAAATCCCTCACAATGGATTTGAATTTCATTAGGATTTTATGAGGGGAAAAGCCCTAAAAAAATTACAATGTTCGGCCTTTCTGAGGGCTTAGTCCGTGATCATAGCATTTGGGCACATGTTTTTAGTTTTTAGTTTGGTATTTTAAAAGCTCTTTATAACTTAGATTAATATTTTTACCTTGTTTCTAAACTTTGAGTCGAATTTGAATTATAATTTTATTATTTGCATTTTAATTTTATTATTTATATTTTAACTCTTTCTCGCTTTGTAGGTCATAACTTGAGCTTTGGATATCGGATTGACACATATGAGCAGGCGTTGGAAAGATAAAAATATGAGCTAAAACTTTTGTGCTAGAAGAAAAGACCAATTTCGAACTTTATTGGGCTGAAATTGGAAATTTCGTAATCTGGATTTTTTTTAATAATTTTAATTAGCGGGCCACTTATTTTTAAACCCTAAACCCTAAAGTTCAATATCAAGTACTATATATTGGCAATTTTGTTTCTTTTCTAAGGACATAAAAATTAAAATTAAAATTGCTACCAGAAATAAATAGTGCTATTTTAATTTCATGGAAGTCTAATTTTATAAGATTAATCCACGAGTTCAGAGTTTCATCAACACCTTAAGATTTAGGTTACACTGTCAATTTCTATTCATGATGTTATTCTTGTTTATTTGATTATATTGATATTTTGATCGTAAATTGTAATATTTTGATGATTGTGATGCTTAATCCAATCAAAGAAACCAAATTCACATAGGATTAATTATGCTTGTTTGATCAATTCTATAGTCAAATAAGAATAGAATCACAAATTAGAAATTAAACTCATTGATAGAATCAGTGATAGGTCTGAAACTCGAATAAGTGGATTAATTATTTTGCTCATCTGTTAAATAAAAAATCTAAAAAAACCTCTTTTTAATTTCAATTTTCAATTCGATTATTATTATTATTATATCAGAAGTACTTGTGAAACGATTCGAGTTATTAACTCTATTTACATTTTATCAATTGTATTTGACCCGTGTGCGACATCGAATCAAATTGGCGCGGTTGCTAGGGACTTTCTGATAATAATATTCACCCTATTTTTAGGCGACTGTCTCGGATTGCTCCGAAATTTCGCCAGCAAATTAGAAAAAAAATCAAGGAACAGGATCATTTGAGCAGAATAGAAATGGATGAGGACCCCATCCCCATTCAAGATGACTTCCCTGATGAGTAACTGCTACAGTTGCATGACGTAACTGATTGGTTTGCTTATTTAGTTAATTATCTAGTTGCTGGAGTCTTTCCTGCAGATGCATCCTGAACACAAATACATAAACTTAAAAGTGATTCCAAATACTATGTGTGGGATGATCCATATTTGTGGAAATTCTGTAGTGACCAGGTGATTAGACGATGTGTTTCCCACCATGAGGCTCAATCCATTCTTCATTTTTGTCATGCCTCTCAAACTGGATGATATTTTGGTCCTCAACGGACATCAAGAAAAGTCTTAGACCCGGGTTTCTTTTGGGACACTTTATTTAAAGATACTTTTGAGACTTACAAAACTTATGAACAATGCCAAATAGCAGGAACAACAATCACTCGTATAAGTGAGATGCCTTAATAACCTATGTTATTCTGTGAAGTATTTGATGTGTGGGGCATTGACTTTATGGGCCGTTTTCCTGTATCTTTTGGTTATGTTAATATTTTACTAGTTGTTGATTATGTTTCGAAGTGGGTGGAAGCAATACCCACTAGGACTAATGATTGTAAAATTGTTGCAAGCTTTATTAGATCAAATATTTTTTGCAGGTTTGGAATACCCCGAGCCATCATAAGTGATCAAGGCACTCATTTTTACAACCGCACCACGGACGCTTTACTTCAGAAATATGGGGTTGTGCACATAGTTTCTACACCTTATCATCCCCAGACTAATGGGCAAGCTGAAGTCTCAAATAGGGAAATCAAACAGATCTTAGAAAAGATGGTGCAACCAAACAGGAAAGATTGGAGCCACCAACTTGAAGAAGCTCTTTAGGCTCATAGAACAGCCTACAAAACACCAATAGGAATGTCCCCTTATCGACTTGTGTTTGGTAAGACATGCCAACTCCTAGTATAAATAGAGCACCATACTTATTGGACGGTCAAGAGTTGTAACCTTGAGATGGAGAAAGCAGGTTTGGAGAGAAAGCTTCAATTGCAACAACATGATGAGCCTTGACATGAAGCTTACGAGAACTCTCGCATCTATAAGGAGAAAACTAAGTACTTTCATGATAAGATGATTTCTAGGAAGAAATTTTCCATTGGCCAAAATTTTTATTGTTCAACTCCCGTTTGAAAACTATGGCTAGGAAACTTCGATCGAAGTGGATTGGCCCTTTTGTTGTTACTAACATTTTTCCTCATGGTACAATGGAAATAAAAAGTGAAAACACCGAAAATAGGTTCAAAGTAAATGGACAACGCCTCAAGCTATTCCATGAGAGCTTTGTGCTTGAAGATTTTGTAACACCCCAATTTCTCATTATCTTATTTTAAATAGTATAATGATACGATACTATTTTTTTATATGAGTGTTAATATGTGTTCTAATTTCTTAAGTTGTGTCTACGTGTTTGCTTTAGTAATTGATTTAAATTATTAATATTAACCATATTTAACTTACAAAAAAAAAATAGATATTTATATAGATATACATAAAATAATACTTGGAGTTAGCTCTAATAGAATGGAATACAATAATAATAATAATAATAATAATAATAATAATAATAATAATAATAATAATAATAATAATAATTGTTATTATTAGTATAATGATAACAACCTAGGCTATTATGTAGTATATATATGTAGCCTTCCAAACAAACAAGCTTCATCCCAATCAGAGAGTATCGCATAGGAGCCGCATTACAATTTCAGCAAATTAGGATTTGCAATTCCATTAGCCGCATTCCAATTTCAATCACAGCCACATTCCAAATTCACTTCCAATTTCATCAGATTCCCATTTGAATCCAATTTTCAATTCCAATCACAATTCCAATTTCAAGCTCCAATCACAATTCAAATTTCAAATCCCAATTCCAATTTCAATACCAAATCATATAAGGTATGTTTCACTAATTCCATCTATTAGCTTTAATAATAATACATGTTTTGTTAGTACAATAAGATAAGTAATACATATATATATATATATATATATATATATATATATATATATATATATATATAGATGAAAGTTAAGAAATTGAAAACCACGAACCCAAAATAAATTTGTATAGTCATGATTTGAGTCTTTACTTTGGAATTTTAGAAGCCTTGCATTTGTTTCTGTCAACAAACCGATTATGCTATTAAAGAATTGTTGTTATACAAACTTCTAGAAAATAAGTTAGTAACTAAGCCATTAAATGCAATTGATTTCTAAAGGGAATTGTTGGAGGATAACTCACTGAAGTAAGTAATGAGTTCCGATAAGGCAGCAGACGATTCATACAAATTGCCGTGAAATCAAAATAAGATAGAGAGGAAAATTGATTCTTTAATCTAAATGGTTTAATCTATTTGATTATGTTGTAAAATTAAGTATAGTCAATAATAAGTAATCATTAATTATTATTATTTGCGTCCATGTGATATATATATATATATATATATAAATTAAAACTATATATGTTATATAGACATAATATTAAGTTCTTTCTATCATACTTTGTTAAATAAAATTTTATTATAGTAATATGTGTGTTAACGGTATTAAATATATTTTTGAATTATATTACAATGCAATAATGTATTATTAGATAAAGTATCAATGTATTATTAATAAATTAATTAATTACCTATTGGAGCAAGTAACTAATTTGTAATTGGTTGTTGCATTGATCTATTGCCGCTCGTGGACTGTTAGAGACGGTGATTGGCGAAGATGCGACACATTAAATTAGCGGATCGACTTCTTTGGGAAAAATCTTCAGCTAAGGTAAGGGGTGAGATGATGTTCGATTTTATGAGTATAAAATAACGTGAGATGAACGGGAATATTAAAATTCCCAGATGTTCATTTGGGGCTTACTACGTACGGTTGAGCCCTATTGAGTAATAATAATTAATTAATAAAATATGAATGGTAATAATAAGGATTAAAATATAATTTAGCAACCAATAGAATTGTAGTGAAATTATTTATATCAAGATTGTATGCCGTTTGATTTTATGAATATTATGTTGATTGTTACTATGTGAATGATATGTACTAGAGTATTCTTGCTACTTGAATGAAATTGTGATATCACTTGAATATGCCACTATTTGACAATTTATTTGTGATTGATATTGTGAGTAGTGCAAACCAGAATATTGGATTTAATTGTGATTGACTGATATATATACATAATGATGAATGTTGTGAAGTCAAACTGAAATTTTTTGAGTTGTGATTTTGGAGTTAGAACTATTTTGTCATCATATAGGGAGGGTTTGACAAACCTAGTGATTCAGGGAAGTACAACTGAATGAGCCTGATCATGGAGGGATAGAGTCGAACTGTAAGGTAAGACTGATAGACCTTGGGGGTACCTCTAGTGGGGAATTCTTAAGTGGATTATTGGGTTATTCCCTAAGGTCGGGAGCTACCGTGCAACACAAGAGTACCCCGACCGTCGCGTATATGTGTCTCGGGTTGAGTTGAGGGGATCTATGAGGACTTGGCCATTCATGAATTGTCCGTCCATTCTTGTAGTGGCATAGTATCAGGCCTCCTAACCAAATACTTCAGAGTAGAATGTTACCAATTGATGAAGCGTAGAGTATAGGACATGCATAACATTTCATCCTTGTGATTATCTTATTGTGAATGAATTTGATAAATCGTTGATATTATACACTTGACTATTTTTGGGGTTGTGATAATTTGATTGCTTGCATGTTCTCCTCGTGTATTTTATATTGTTACATAATTTTGATACTCACCCCCTTGTTGTTTGTGTTTGGCGTTTACGATGGACGCGGACGAGTTGTAGTTGCAAGTGATGACTTGTACCATTAGAGAGGCGAAAGCAATCATATCTTGGAGACCTTTATTATTATGCATTGCGTTGATGTTATTTTGAGTATTTTTATTTTGGGAATTCCGCTCTGATAGTGACATCGGGTTGGGACCACATTTGCACTTAATTTATCACATAAGTATGTGTACTTCTAAAAAGATTTTATTATTGGATATTGTGATTTCAAGTTGTAAGTTTGATGGAACCTTTGAATTTATTCGACGTGTTCGTGATTATGTGATGCTTTTTACCTTAAAAAAAATATTTGAAAGTTTATAATTGTTTATTTGTTTCGAAATAATTTCATTGTTTAGAAAATAAAAAAAATAAAAAAATAAAATTTTGGGGTTTAGGGTGTCACATTAGTGGTATCAGAGCTGGTATGTCAAATTAAACCGTAAATTTGTTATATGTTTGCTATGTTCCCTTGTGTACTCTGTTATGTGTTTTGTAGTTATGGTCATTGTTGTATTAGTGTTGTAGAACTAAGTTAGTTTCTCACTTTCCTGAATGTCTCACTATATTCGATTGGCTTATCTAATTGATGTAGGTAATGCTGGCTAGTGGAAGGAATGATGTTGCGATTGCTGAGGCTCTAGAGTCCATGGCAAGAGTTACAGTGCAGGCTCTCCAAGCTTTGGCTGAATCTCAAG
Source organism: Cicer bijugum (assembly GCA_037974875.1). Taxonomy (NCBI): domain Eukaryota; kingdom Viridiplantae; phylum Streptophyta; class Magnoliopsida; order Fabales; family Fabaceae; genus Cicer; species Cicer bijugum. Next base: position 53,717 of record JBBPBT010000688.1, read on the forward strand.
CTACTGCACAAGCCTCTCGCAAGCTGCTACTCAAGCTTCACAAATTGCTGCTCAAGTTGTTGCTCAAGCTTCTAGCTACAGTGGTAGCCAAGGAAATGTGCAAATAAATGAATTCATGGTGATGGATCGATTCCACAAGGCTAACCCTCCATCGTTTGAAGGTCACTATAATCCTGATGGGGCTCAAAAGTGGTTGCAAGAAGTTGAGAAAATTTTCAGAGGAGTGGCATGTCCCAAAGGTCAGAAAGTGCATCTTGGTACCTTTATGTTGACGGAGGAAGCTGAACATTGGTGGAATAATGCGCGCCAACGTTTAGATAATGTAGGGGCTGCAATTACTTGAGCTATATTCAAGAACATGTTTCTAATTAAGTATTTCCCTGTAGATATCCGTAATAGAAAGGAGATGGAATTTGTTAAATTGGAATAGGGGAATATGTCGGCAGCGGAGTATGCTGCTAAGTTCGAGGAATTATCCAGGTACTATCCACTCTATGTTGGAGAGGCAGGAGAAAAGTTTAAGTGCATCAAGTTTTGAAATGGGACTCATACCAGAGATCAAGAAACAGGTTGGAATGCACGAGATCCGTGACTTTCCTACCTTAGTGAATAAGAGTAGGATTTATGATGAGGATAGTCGTTCTAAAAAGGCACATTACCGAAATACTAGTACCATGAAGGACAAGAGACCTATGCAGCATAATAGAGGAAAATCTTACCCTTTTCCTCCTAGTCAATCTGGAAGTCGTCAGAATTATCAACAATACAGTTTTTCAGCTGGAAAAGGAGCTAGTAGTGGTAACAGAAAAGGAAATGGTAACAGTCATAGTGATGGTAGTGGTAGAGGAAACCCCAATGGACGAGAAGTTAGTAACATAAATAGTAACAACAAGAGTTAAGTCTCGAGCAACATCAATGGTAATAATGGTGATCCAACTACTCCTACCCGATGTCACAGGTGTGGTAAACAGGGACACAGGGCATATGAATGTAGAGATGCTGGAATTACTTATGTTAACTATCAACAGCAAGGCCACATTAGCGCCACATGCCCCTACCCAAGGAAGACTCCACAACCTGGAAACCAGAGTTCCCAAGCCAACCGACCTAAATCCAATGGAAGAGTCTTTGCCCTCAGTGGTGCAGAAGTGTCTGAGATAGACAACTTAATCCAAGGTACATGTCTCATAAGTGATACTCCTTTATTTGTGCTGTTTGATTGTGGTGCCACTCATTCCTTTGTGTCTCTTGATTGTGTTAGATGTTTAGGACTACTTGTATCTCGTTTACAATATGATTTGATTGTGAATACCCCCATTAGTGATTCTATTGATACCTCCAGTGTTTGTCTTGACATTTCCATCCATGTGTGTGGAAGGGACTTTTGAGTTGACTTAGTGTGTCTACCTTTGCATCTAGTTGATGTGATTCTTGGTATGAATTGGCTATCAGCCAACCATGTCCGCGTAGATTCTTTTTGTAAAACCATTGAATTCATGAGTTCAGAAGAAAGGGATAAGCCTAGCAATATATCCACCAACCAAGTGAAGGCACTCTTGGAAGAAGATGCCCAGTTATACATGATCCTTGCTTCATTGGAATTTGAAGAAAAAGTGGTAATACGAGATGTTCCTATTGTGTGTGAATTCCCTAAAGATGTCACTAGTTTACCACCATAGCATGAGATTGAATTTAGCTTTGACCTTGTACTAGGTGCTGGACCCATATCCATGGCACCGTATAGGTTGTCTCCCTTAGAATTATCTTAGCTTAAGAAGCAATTGGAAAAGCTTTTAGATAAAAAATTTATAAGACCTAGTGTTTCACCATTGGGTGCACCTGTATTGTTGGTTATGAAGAAGGATGGTTCTATGAGGTTGTGTGTGGATTATCGCCAACTTAATATAGTGACAATCAAGAATAAGTATCTGCTACACATGATAGATGACCTTATGGACCATTTGAGAGGATCTTGTATGTTTAGTAAGATCGACTTGAGATCAGGTTATCATCAGATCCGAGTGAAGTCTTTTGATATCCCTAAAACCGCCTTTAGAACCCGTTATAGCCATTATGAGTATTTGGTTATGCTTTTTTGTGTGACTAATGCACCAACAATGTTTATGGATTACATGAACTGGATCTTTCATCCTTACCTAGACTCGTTTGTGGTTGTATTTATAGATGATATCTTATTGTACTCTAAGACTAAGGAAGAGCATGACGAACATTTAAGGATAGTTTTGCAAACCCTTAAGGAGAAAACAATTATTTGCCAAGTTGTCTAAGTGTGAATTTTGGTTAGAAGAAGTTAGTTTCCTAGGACATGTAATCTCAAGAGGTGGAATAGATGTTGATCCTGCCAAGGTGGAGAGTGTATTAGAATGGAAAACACATAAGTTAGTAACTGAGATTAGAAGTTTTCTAGGATTGGCAGGTTATTATCGTAGGTTCATAGAAGGACTCTCCAAGTTGGCCTTACCTTTAACTAAGTTGACCCGAAAAGGGGAATTGTTCGTGTGGGATACTCATTGTGAGAATAGTTTCCAAGAGCTTAAGAAATGATTGACCTCTGCACTGATCTTGGAACTACCTAACTTAAATGAACCCTTTGTAGTATATTGTGATGCATGTGGTTCCAGATTAGGTGGAGTACTTATGCAGGATGGGAAGGTGGTAGCATATGCTTCTAGGCAATTAAAGATTCATGAGAGGAACTACCCTACCCATGACCTAGAATTAGCAGCAGTTGTCTTTGTACTTAAGATGTGGAGACATCATTTATATGGATCTAGATTTGAGGTTTTTAGTGACCAAAAGAGCCTTAAGTATCTTTTTGATCAGAAGGAGTTGAACATGACACAACGTAGGTGGATGGAATTTCTTAAAGATTTTGATTTTGAGCTTAACTATCACCCTGGAAAGGCCAGTATAGTGGTTGATGCCTTGAGTAGGAAGACTTTGAGTGTGTCCGTTTTAATGGTTAAGTATAGTAAATTGTTGGAACAGTTTGGAGACCTTAGTTTAGTTTGTGAAATAACACCAGAAAGTATTAAATTGGGAATGTTGAAGGTAACTAGTGGACTATTGGAAGAGATTGAAAATAATCAGAAGTTGGATTTATACCTTTTAGATAAGTTACAGTTGATTGACCAAGGGAGAGAACTCGACTTTAAAATAGGTGTGGATGGAATTCTGAGATTTAAGGAGAGAATTTGTGTTCCCGATGTAGAGGAGTTAAGAAAGATGATCTTAGAGGAAGGACATAGGAGTTGTCTAAGTATTCACCCTGGAGCCACAAAGATGTATAAGGACCTCAAGAAGATATTTTGGTGGCCTAAAATGAAAAAAGATGATGTTGAGTTTGTGTATGCTTGTTTGATCTCTCAAAAATCTAAGGTAGAACACCAAAAACCTTCAGGTTTGATGCAACCTTTGAGTATTCTTGAATGAAAGTGGGATAACATCTCTATGGACTTTGTTGTAGGCTTACCTCGAACTACAAAAAGGTACGATAGTATTTGGGTTATTGTGGATAGATTAACTAAATCTGCACATTTTATTCGGATAAACATAACTTATTCTATGGAAAGGTTAGCTGTAATATACATAAAGGAAATTGTGAAGTTGCATGGAATCTGATAGCGTTTCAGCAAGTGTACTGAATCTTGCAAGTAATAATAAAACGGTAGTATCGAGTGTCGAACTCAAGGATTGCGTTTTACTATTGAATTATATTTAATTACTAAAATTGAACAGAAGGTTCCCAAGTTGATTGAAATAATATATGAAATTAACAACAGTAATAAAATTGATCTTTTATAATGAGAAAAATGTAAGGGATGAGTTTCACTTCGAATCCAACCTTGGTGTCTAATTTGATTTTAGTTACTAATTCCTTTATTGAATTATTACCGAATTCTCTTTATTATTCTTGCCCTAATGTCTTAGTGACAGAACCTTTAATTCCAAAGTAACCCCTAAGTCCTTAGTAGATTTAAGATTAGAATTAAGCATTACCGTATAGAAATTCTTTTGTAAACTATTGCTTTGCAACTAATTTAATTGGTTTCATCACCTGCATCAATCCCTAGACTACAAATTCAGGAATTTCTCATCTCAAGCATTCGTAAAGTTCACTTCCATTTCAAAATACAAATCGTAGAACATTTTAATGTTGATCAATCAATAAAAAGCATTAAGCACAGAGATGAGCAAAACAATTCAATAAACTCATTCATATAACTAGAAATCAAATCAAAAAAATAAGGGTTTCATCTGGTTACACTCATCCCTAACAAATAGGGTTTAGTTACTCATGACAAAGATACAAAAGATAAGGATTATAGAAGAATTATAAGAATGATTCATGGATGATTCTTGATAAAACTGCTTCAATGGCGTTAGAAACGGCCGTCTTTGAGTTTCTATGGTAGGGCACAAGTCTCCCAAGTTCCCAAGGAGTCAAAAAGATCCCTAAACAGTGAAAAATTGCATTTTTATGATTGCTGATGCGCGTCACGCGCTCCAGGCGCGCGTTGACAGAACTGAAACACGAGAAATGCGCTCCAGGCGCGCAGGGCGCGCTCCAGGCGCACAACATCTGATGTCTGACGTATTTTGCATTTTCGCATCTTTAGAGTCTGAATGTGGTTCCGGTGTCTTCATGAAAGTTGTAGCTATGGAGCGTAGCTTTCATTTGCATTTGGTTTAACTCTAATTGGACATCTACAACTCCAGATATGGATGAAATACTCCGCATAGGTCCTGTTGATTTCTCACCAAAATTCAGCACTGCACTAAAACAAAGTAACAACGCAAAACTACGAAAAATCTCTACTTAATTAAGCAAATAAGAACAAAAACATTTCATTGAATCAAATAACTAAAATCAACAAAATATATTAAATAACTCATTTAATTAACTAATGATTAAAGATAAATAAGACTAAAATCAATAGAAATTATGCATATGATGAAGAGTCATCACAACCCCAAACTTAATCTATTGCTTGTCCTCAAGCAACAATTAATTTCATATTTGGTGCAGTTAAAAGAAAACTTAAACTCAATTTCTCAATTCAAATCAAACTCAATTCTCAAAGTTTCTGCTACTGCAAAACATCCATCATACTCTATGGTTGCTTACAAAAATAATGAGGTTTGTACACCTTGGCATTCATTTATCAAAATCAAATCTTTCTTCATACAATCTCACCAAAATTTCTCTCCAGTGTTTAGAAGGGTTATGAATTTATCACTCAAATCCTAGAGCATGCATCACACTACCATAGGCTTGAAAAAATTCTAGTTAGCAATCACAATGCAGCAAACACATACATTTTTGAAGGACTTTCGGGTTGTAATGGGGCTTAGGTAAGGGTAGGACATTTTGGGATAGTAGGCTTTACTACTTGGAGTTAGGCATATATTCCCAAATTATTCTTCCTTTTTTTTTCTTCACCTTTTCATTATGGAGATTCTCAAACATTGACAAAAGAACCAAGAAGATATTATTTATCAAGATATTATTCATCGTTTTTTTTTCTTCTTTTCTTCTTTTCTTCTTTCTTCTTTTTCTTTTTATTTTCTTTATTTTTTTTTTTTTTGTGAAAATCACCACCCTAAACTTAAAAGGTTGCTATCCCATGAGCAACCCCAAACTTAGAATTTGATCAAGACAAGACTAAAATTTTCTACCTAACTCTAAGTAAGGTGATGTAATTGAAGTAGGGTTTTTGTTATGTAATGTGGCTAGTAACCGAAATAAAGGGGCAAGGCTCAAAGGGGCTAGCAAAGGATAACATTTTCATAGGGTAGTTAGAAAGGCTCAAATAACCAAATAAAATTGCCTCAATGTATGCATAAATTACAAGTGATGCAAGTCAGAATTAGTGCAAGTTATGAAGGGATAATACACGTCTGGATAATCACACAACAAATAATTTATGTGTTTAGGCTCAAAAGCTCACAGCTAGGATAATAAGAAAGAGTATGAATTATCTAAATGATGCCAAACATGCCACTATAAAATTTATTTAGTGTTTTTTTTTTAAATACGAGTTAGACTTCAACAACCAAGCAGTAATCAACAACGCATGAATTAGTGAAACATATCGAATTGAGCAATGATATGAGCAAGAAATATAGTTTAAATTTCAAAATGTCAAACATAAAACTTAAGACCAAATGCAAGTTGTTAATAATTCTTCACCATAGTGCACGTTTACACACAATTAGAAAGAAACAAATTCAAATAACAAAAATAAGATTGCAAAAATTAAAAGTTACCTCTACCTGTGGGTTGCCTCCCACAAAGCGCTTCTTTAAAGTCATTAGCTTGACGCTTCAACTATTGTCAAGGTGGCATATATGACAGGAAGAACACATCATCCTTCTTTTTCTTTTTGTTTGATAGAAATTCCATGAACTTAAGAAATAAAAGGTGTTGCTTCCATGTCCTTCTCAATTGGACATTGATGAACAAGGCATAGATTGAATCTCGAACTTTATCAATCTCTTCTTTTTTCTTTTCCTCGTTCGTATTTTCCTCTTTTTCCTCTTGCTTATCTTCTTCTACCACAACAATGAAATTATCTTCAATCTTCAACTTCTCCTCCATCATCTCAAACTTAACCACTTGCTCAAATAACCTCTCACATTGACTTTCAAATCTTTCAATTGAAACCATGTTATTCTTCATGAATTCAACCAAAACGTCTGTAATGTAAAAGTCTTTGTCATATGATTCTTTGGATAGAGTTTTAGGAGGTAGAATTTGTTCCCAATAGATCTTTTTAATATAATTCTCGTTGTTTTCTTTAAGTTTGAGAAAAAAGTCTTCATATTCTATTAGTTCATCAAGGTCATCTAAACAACGTCCATTCTTATGTGCTTTTCCACAAAAGTCACATCTAAGAGGCTTCCACGGAGGGATCTGAGGGTGATATTTTAAAAATGTATGGCTCAAGATTTGCCCCTCGATCATTCGACATATACCCGATATGAGACAAGTATCACACTCTTCATATAATTGTAGTATAATATCATCATCATAATCTTCCATGCTCTACAGCGCATAGTTATCTCAAGCAAAGAAGAGAAAAACCACTAGACATGACATTAGCAAGTTCAACAAATAAAAATAGAAAAAAAAAACAGAAAAATTGTTATTTTAAAAAAAAAAATAATAAAAAAAATCAAAAATTTTATTGCAGAGCAAAAAATTTCAATTAAGTAAATAAATTAAATTCAATAGTGATATGGCAATCCCCGGCAACGGCGCCAAAAACTTGATAGCGTTTCAGCAAGTGTACTGAATCGTTGCAAGTAATAATAAAACGGTAGTACTGAGTGTCGAACTCAAGGATTGCGTTTTACTATTGAATTATATTTAATTACTAAAATTGAACAAAAGGTTCCCAAGTTGATTGAAATAATATCTAAAATTAACAACAGTAATAAAATTGATCTTTTATAATGAGAAAAATGTCAGGGATGAATTTCACTTCGAATTCAACCTTGGTGTCTAATTTGATCCTAGTTACTAATTCCTTTATTGAATTATTATCGAATTCTCTTTATTATTCTTGCCCTAATGTCTTAGTGACAGAACCTTTAATTCCAAAGTAACCCCTAATTCCTTAGTAGATTTAAGATTAGAATTAAGCATTACCGTATAGAAATTCTTTTGTAAACTATTGCTTTGCAACTAATTTAATTGGTTTCATGACCTGTATCTATCCCTAGACTACAAATTCATGAATTTCTCATCTCAAGCATTCGTAAAGTCCACTTCCGTTTCAAAATACAAATCGTAGAACATTTTAATATTGATAAAGCAATAAAAAGCATTAAGCACAGAGATGAGAAAAACAATTCAATAAACTCATTCATATAACTAGAAATCAAATCAGAAAAATAAGGGTTTCATCTAGTTACACTCATCCCTAACAAATAGGGTTTAGTTACTCATGACAAAGATACAAAAGATAAGGATTAAAGAAGAAGTACAAGAATGATTCATGGATGATTCTTGATAAAACTGCTTCAATGGCGTTAGAAACGGCCGTCTTTGAGTTTCTATGCTAGGGCACAAGTCTCCCAAGTTCCCAAGGAGTCAAAAAGATCACTAAACAGTGAAAAATTGCGTTTTTATGATTGCTGATGCGCGTCACGTGCTCCAAGCGCGCGTTGAGAGAACTGAAACACGAGAAACGCGCTCCCGGCGCGCAGGGCGCGCTCCAGGCCCACAGCATCTGCTGTCTGACGTATTTTGCATTTTTATCATCTTTAGAGTCTGAATTTGGTTCCGGTTGCTTCATGAAAGTTGTAGCTATGGATCGTAGCTTTCATTGGCATTTGGTTTGACTCTAATTGGAAATCTACAACTCCAGATATGGCTGAAATACTCCGCATAGGTCATGTTGATTTCTCACTAAAATTCAGCACTGCACTAAAACAAAGTAACAACGCAAAACTACAAAAAATCTCCACTTAATTAAGCAAATAAGAACAAAAACATTTCATTGAATCAAATAACTAAAATCAACAAAATATATCAAATAACTCATTAAATTAACTAATAATTAAAGATAAATAAGACTAAAATCAATAGAAATTATGCATATGATGAAGAGTCAGCAGAATCCCATCAAGTATAGTCTCAGACAGAGACCCTAGGTTTACCTCTAAGTTTTGGCTAGGTTTACAAAGAGCTTTAGGTACGAACCTTAGGATAAGTTCTGCCTACCACCCATAAACAGATGGTTAGACTGAGCGAACCAATCAATCCCTAGAAGACTTGTTGAGAGCTTGTGTGTTGGAACAAAATGGAAGTTGGGATAACTTGTTGCCACTTATAGAGTTTACCTATAACAATAGTTTCCACTCTAGCATTAGAATGACCCCTTTTGAGGCGTTGTATGGGAGAAGATGTAGGACCCCTCTGTGTTGGTTTGAGACGGGTGATAACCTTGTGTTTGGACCTGAGATTGTTCAACAAACTACTGATAAAGTAAAAATGATTCAAGAAAAGATGAGAGCATCTCAAAGTAGGTAAAAGAGTTACCATGATAAAAGAAAGAAAAACCTGGAATTTTAAGAAGGTGATCATGTATTTCAGAGAGTTACTCCAACAACTGGGGTTGGTCGGGCATTAAAAATGCGAAAGCTTACACCTCAGTTTATAGGACCTTACCAAATTCTCAAACGTGTCGGTAACATAGCATATTAGATCACGTTGCCTCCGTATCTTTCTAATCTTCTTAGTGTCTTTCATATGTCTCAACTTCGGAAGTACATTTTCGATCCCTCACATGTGATTGAGTCAGACAAGGTCCAAATAAAAGAGAATCTAACTTTTGAGACCTTACCGGTACGGATTGAGGACCAAAAGACCAAAGAATTAAAGGGTAAGACGTTTTCATTGGTTAAGGTTGTCTGGGGAGGTGCTACTGGTGAAAGTGGTACGTGGGAGGTCGAAAGCCAGATGCACGATTCTTATCCAGAACTGTTTCTGTCAGGTAAATTTCGAGGACGAAATTTTCTTCAACAGGGTGAGAAATGTAACACCCCAATTTCTCATTATCTTATTTTAAATAGTATAATGATACAACACTATTTTTTTTTATATGAGTGTTAATATGTGTTCTAATTTCTTTAGGTGTGTTTGTGTGTTTGCTTTAGTAATTGATTTAAATTATTAATATTAACCATATTTAATTTTAAAAAAATAAAATAAAATAAATAGATATGTATATAAATATAAATAAAATAATACCAGGAGTTAGCTCTAATAGAATGGAATGATAATAATAATAATAATAATAATAATAATAATAATAATAATAATGATAATAATAATAATAATAATAATAAAAATAATAATAATTGTTATTATTAGTATAATGATAACAACCTACGCTATTATGTAGTATATATATGTATATATGTAGCCTTCCAAACAAACAAGCTGCAATACAATTTCAGCAAATTAGGATTTGCAATTCCATCAGCCGCATTCCAAATTCAATCACAGCCACATTCCAAATTCACTTCCAATTTCATCAGATTCCCATTTAAATCCAATTTTCAATTCCAATCACAATTTCAATTCCAATTTCAAGCTCCAATCACAATTCCGATTCCAATTTCAAGCTCCAATCACAATTCAAATTGCAAATCCGAATTCCAATTTCATTACCAAATCATATGATAATACATGTTTGTATAGTCATGATTTGTCATGATTTATGTTTCACTAATTCCATCAATTAGCTTTAATAATAATACATGTTTTGTTAGTACCATAGGATAAGTAATACATATAAAAATAAATTTGTATAGTTATGATTTGAGTCTTTACTTTAGAATTTTTGAAGCCTTGCCTTTGTTTCTGTCAACAAACGGATTATGCTATATAAGAATTGTTGTTATACAAACTTCCCAAAAATAAGTTAGTAACTAAGTCATTAGATGCAATTGATTTCTAAAGGGAATTGTTGGAGGATAACTCACTCAAGTAAGTAATTAGTTCTGATAAGGCAGCATACGATTCTTACAAATTGCCGTGAAATCAAAATAAGGCAGAGAGACAAATTGATTCTTTCACCTAAATCGTTTAATCTATTGGATTATGTTGTAAAATTTAGTCAATAATAAGTAATAATTAATTATTATTATTATTTGTGTCAATGCGATATATATATATATATATATATATATATATATATATTTATAAATCAAAACTATATATATTATATAGACATAAAATTAAGTTCTTTCTATCATACTTTGTTAAATAAAATTTTATTATAGTAATATGTGTGTTAATCGCATTAAATATATTTTTGAATTATATTACAATGCATTAATGTATTATTAGATAAAGTATCAATGTATTATTAATAAATTAATTAATTACCTATTGAAGCAAGTAATTAATTTGTAATTGGTTGTTGCGTTGATTTGCCGCTCGTGGACTGTTAGAGACAGTGGTTGGTGAAGACGCGACACATTAAATCAGTGGATCAGCTTCGTTGGGAAAAATCTTCAGTTAAGGTAAGGGGTGAGATGAGGTTCGATTTTATGAGTATAAAATAACGTGAGATGAACGGGAATATTGAAATTCCCAGATGTTCATTCGGGGCTTACTACGTACGGTTGAGCCCTATTGAGTAATAATAATTAATTAATAAAATGTGAATGGTAATAATGAGGATTAAAATATAATTTAGCAACCAATAGAATTTCCATGAAATTATTTATATCAAGATTGTATGCCGTCTGATTTTTTGAATATTATGTTGATTGTTACTATGTGAATGATATGTACTAGAGTATTCTTGCTACTTGAATGAAATTGTGATATCACTTGAATATGCCACTGTTTGACCATTTATTTGTGATTGATATTGTGAGTAGCACAAACCAAAATATTGGATTTAATTGTGATTGAGTGATATATATACATAATGATGAATGTTGTGAAGTCAAAGTAAAATTTTTTGAGTTGTCAATTTGGAGTTAGAACTATTTTGTCATCATATAGGGAGGGTTTGACAAACCTAGTGATTCAGGGAAGAACAACTGAATGAGCCTAATCATGGAGGGATACAGTCGAACTGTAATGTAAGACTGATAGACCTTGGGAGTATCTCTAGTGGGGAATTCCTAACTGGATTAGTGGGTTATTTCCTAAGACCGAGAGCTACCGTGCAACACAAGAGTACCCCGGCCGTCGCGTATATGTGTCTCGGGTTGAGTTGAGGGGATCTATGAGGACTTGGCCATTCATGAATTGTCTGTCCACTCTTGTAGTGGCATAGTATCAGGCCTCCTAACCAAGTACTTCAGAGTAGAATGGTACCAATTGATGAAGTGTAGAGTATAGGACATGCATAGCATTTCATCCATGTGATTATCTTATTGTGAATGAATTTGATAAACCGTTGATATTATACACTTGACTGTTTTTGAGGTTGTGATAATTTGATTGCTAGCGTGTTCTCCTTGTGTATTTTATACTGTTACAGTATTTTGATACTCACCCCCTCGTTGTTTGTGTTTGGCGTTTGCGATGGACGCAGACGAGTTATAAGTTGTAGGTGATGACTAGTACCATTGGAGAGGCGGAAGCCATCATGTCTTAGAGACTTTTATTTTATGCATTGTGTTGATGTTATTTTGAGTATTTTTATTTTGGGAATTCCGCTCTGATAGTGACATCGGCTTGGGACCACATTTGCACATAATTTAACACATAAGTATGTGTACTTCTAAAAAGATTTTGATATCGGATATTGTGATTTCAAGTTGTTAAGTTTGATGGAACCTTTGAATTTATTCGACGTGTTCGTGATTATGTGATGCTTTTTACCTTAAAAAAATGTTTGAATGTTTATATTTATTTATTTGTTTCGAAATAATTTCATTGTTTAGAAAATAAAAAAATAAAAAAATAAAAATAAAATTTTGGAGTTTAGGGTGTCACATATTCTATCATAGAAGAACTCTTCTTGGAAAACCCCACCTACATTGAAGTTTAAACAAGAAGCTACCTTTCCTTACTGTTATTTTATACTTGTTACTTTCATTGAGGACAATGTGTAATTTAGGATTCTATTTGTTATGATTTTAATTATTATAATTTCAATATATATATATATATATATATATATATATATAATAAAAAAATTGACATTGCATTGCATGCTTTTCGTCAGATTTTATGGTTTTAAGTGTTGAAAGTTTGTTTGGATTGACATGATTAGATAATATTTTTGCATTCTTGGTAAAATAAATTGGATTAAAATGCTAAATTATGTATCATTTGTGATAAGTCATTAACCTTTGTGAGATTTTTTAGCCTTATTATGAATGGAATACATTTTTCCATCCTTTTTTTTCTTGTGTGTTATCTCACTCATGATTGCTACTTACACCAGAACTTGACTTGACTCTTGTCCGCATGCATATATTGAAATGATCTGGGCATTTGTTTCTAATTAAGCTACCAGCCAAATAAGCATACCCTACAATTATCCATTTGTTTAAGCCCCTTTGAGCCTAATTACCCCATTTTTTGGTTATAAATCTCATTACAAGTCTAAAAGTGAAAAACAATGAACTGCCTCAATATGGGGGGATAAATGAGTCTTTCCTTACATAAGTGTAAGGGTGCTCAACTTGTTTGTTTAAATTTGAGAGTAATGAAAAAAAAAAAGAATATATATATATATACACCAACGAACGTCCTGGATCAAAGGGTCACCGACGAAAAGTGTAAGTACCGAACCGACAATAACCGAGATACCAGATGATTAATTATTGTTCTAATAATTGCATACGATTTATGGCGTTATTTAACTCAATGAAACAAAACCAAACCCACAAACCATAAAACCAAAATCAAGGTAAATCGTCAAGCCAAAAATCTAAATCGGTTGTTTTTAGGAAAACAACAAAGAAAAAGCAAAAGTTCATATTAAACTAAACTAAACACACTTTCTGATGCACAAGATCAGCAAATAGCTGCAAGTGCAAAGCATACTTATTTTTTGCATAACATAAAAATGGATTTGATGCAAATAAAAGCAGAATATAATCAATTCATACTAAACAAATACTTACAATGAGAACTTGATTTTGGAAAACGGAAAAAGAAAATACAAGATTACGAAAATGTAGGAGACACTTAGGAAACTCTTAAGATTTCTAACAGATATTTGCTTGCTGTATTTCACTCTGCCCTGAGCTTGAAGAGGAGCCTTCCTTATATAGAGAAAGGATTTCGCTTGTGCTGCATTATGAGGTGGAGGAAATGATGAGATTCTTTCCACTTTCGGTGTCACGTTTGTTTGTTGGTGCAGATGGCAGATGATAGCGTTTCAGCAAGTGTACTGAATCGTTGCAAGTAATAATAAAACGGTAGTACCGAGTGTCGAACTCAAGGATTGCGTTTTACTATTGAATTATATTTGATTACTAAAATTAAACAAAAAGGTTCCCAAGTTGATTGAAATAATGTTTGAAATTAACAACAATAATAAAATTGATCTTTTATAATGAGAAAAATGTCAGGGATGAGTTTCACTTCGAATCCAACCTTGGTGTCTAATTTGATCCTAGTTACTGAATTCCTTTATTGAATTATTACCGAATTCTCTTTATTATTCTTGCCCTAATGTCTTAGTGACAGAACCTTTAATTCCAAAGTAACCCCTAATTCCTTAGTGGATTTAAGATTAGAATTAAGCATTACCGTATAGAAATTCTCTTGTAAATTATTGCTTTACAACTAATTTAATTGGTTTCATGACCTGCATCTATCCCTAGACTACAAATTCATGAATTTCTCATCTCAAGCATTCGTAAAGTCCACTTCCGTTTCAAAATACAAATCGTAGAACATTTTAATGTTGATCAAGCAATAAAAAGCATTAAGCACAGAGATGAGAAAAACAATTCAATAAACTCATTCATATAACTAGAAATCAAATTAGAAAAATAAGGGTTTCATCTGGTTACACTCATCCCTAACAAATAGGGTTTAGTTACTCATGACAGAGATACAAAAGATAAGGATTAAAGAAGAATTACAGGAATGATTCATGGATGATTCTTGATAAAACTGCTTCAATGGCGTTAGAAACGGCTATCTTTGAGTTTCTATGCTAGGGCACAAGTCTCCCAACTTCCAAAGAGTCAAAAAGATCCCCAAAAAACAGTAAAAAATTGCGTTTTTATGATTGTTGATGCGCGTCACGCGCTCCAGGCGCGCAGGGCGCGCTTCAGGCGCACAGCATCTGCTGTCTGACGTATTTTGCATTGTTCTCATCTTTCGAGTCTGAATTTGGTCCCGGTGTCTTCATGAAAGTTGTAGATATGGATCTTAGCTTTCATTAGCAATTGGATTGACTCCAATTGGACATCTAGAACTCCAGATATGGCTGAAATACTCCAAATAGGTCATGTTGATTTCTCACCAAAATTCAGCACTGCACTAAAACAAAGTAACAACGCAAAACTACGAAAAATCTCCACTTAATTAAGCAAATAATAACAAAAACATTTTATTAAATCAAATAACTAAAATCAACAAAATATATCAAATAACTCATTAAATTAACTAATGATTAAAGATAAATAAGACTAAAATCAATAGAAATTATGCATATGATGAAGAGTCATCAGCAGACAAGTGCCAATCAACTTTTGCTTTTGCGTTTTGCTTTTCAGAAAGAAAATATTCGTGTTCTGATTTTCAAAATATTTCTTTTTTTTTTTATTAAGTCTGGAATCGGGCCAAGCCCGTTTATGATATTCTAGACTATTTTTTCACGAAATTTGGGCTATGCCCATTACATGATATACAAGCCTTTTTTTTTTAAGGGGCCAATAGTATTGGGCCATTTGATTTACTTTATGGGTACGATGCCGAAACAGTCATCTTCATTTTCATATTCCATATTAATGGTGTCTTCTGAAACAATGTATGAGGAATGTTTTGATGATTGGGCCTTACTTTTGACGAGTTGGGCCATGATTTCAAAATATTTTTCTTCAGATTTTGCTGCTGCTAGTTGCATTTGGGCAAAAGATTTTTGGGCCTAGAATTTAGTTACCATTGGGTCTGGTTTCCTCATTCCTTGCTTTTGGAGCCACGTCGATACAACATCTTTTTTGAGACTTTGTGGAATAGAAAATTTTGTCCACCATCTGACTTTGAATTTTCTAATGAGGATTGTTTGGGTCTCTTTTTGGTTGATGTCAAAATACCATGCTAATACCCACGGTAGAAAGAATTTTGTAGAGAATAGCATTAGAGGGTGAAAAATGTGTTCTCTGTCTGTTGGTTTGTAATTGGTTTTGTACAATTGGAAGCTTTCTTGGACTTCCGTTTTTAAGATATCTGGATTGGAGCCAAAGAATTTCCACCAATGAGCAAACCATTGAGGAATTTTCGAAGGTTCCATAGTAAGATTAAAGAAAAATAGCCAAGTATGGCAAAAATTTTGGTTTTGAATGAGAAAAGTGTTGTACTAGGCTTGCTGATAATCCCAGTAATTAAAAGTCCTGCAATGGGTTATTGTATTTTTGAAATAGAGTGGGAACTGTGTGTGTAGGTTTGGTCCCCATTCTTATGGTGGGATGATTTTGTGGATTTTTGCGGTTGAATAGGCTACTGGGCCTTCTTTTGGGTTGTCTTGAATTGTTACAGATCATGTACATTCAAGAATAGATTTATAGTAAGGCTGTGATTTTAATAAATCATATGGTTTGAAAAACCAGCCTTCTAGGAAAATCTTTGAGATGACAGATTGAGGATTTTTGTTATAGAAATGATCCTCAATTGTCCAAATGTTTTGGTAATCAGTTTGGACAAAATATTCAGATATTTGTCTAAACAAAATATTGTCAGAATCATTTAAAATAATTTTTGAGGTTTCTCCATGAGAGATTTTTGAAATTATTTTACAGGATGGTTCCTCCTATAAAGGTTTTGAAATAATGTTTTGAGAAGGGGTTTGGGTTTTGGAAGATTCTCCTCTCTCCTGCCCCGTAAACGAAGACAATTGAATTTGGAGGGATTCAATCTCCTGTTGGAGTTTGTGGAGTTTTGCAATTTTTTGTAGTTGAAGGTTTTCCTCAATTGAGTCTTTTATTTCCTGGAGATTGTCAGGACCAACTAATGCTTGGCTGGCAAGCCATTTTTGAATTTGGTTTTGTTCTTCATTCTCT
Source organism: Cicer bijugum (assembly GCA_037974875.1). NCBI lineage: Eukaryota > Viridiplantae > Streptophyta > Magnoliopsida > Fabales > Fabaceae > Cicer > Cicer bijugum. Next base: position 70,460 of record JBBPBT010000688.1, read on the forward strand.
TCTACAGCTTCTTTCCAAGACCGGATTGGTTTTGTAGATGAGATAGGTTTTGGGGTTTCTTGAGGTTGGTCCTTTTGGACCTCAATTCTTTTTGATTTTCTGGGCATCACTCAAGTCCTGTTTTGGAGAAATTCTCTGGTTAGAAAATCTGGAATTGTGTTTTGTTCTCCTTTTATAAATTCAATCTAAAATACAAAATGCTAAGAATTGCTTGCCATTTGGCAAAAATTTGTTTTGATGCAATGTTTTGAACATCTTTTTGTAAAACTTCTTTTGCAGATTTGTAATCGATTCGAAGTAAAAAATTTTGATTGAGTAAATCGCTTTAAAATTTTGTAATGCACATGACAATTGAAATAATTTCTTTTTTAATGGTAGAGTAATTCTTTTGGCAATCATTCCAATGTGCAGATGTAAATTGTACAATGCATTCTTGGTTATTTGTTATTTGTTTAAGGATACCCCCATAACCTATGTCCGATGCATCTGTCTCAACAATTTTTTGGGCTGAAGGGTCAGCTAGATGCAAGCAAGGTATTTCTTTTACTTGTTTTTTGATCATTTGGACTATTTTTTTGAGTTCTTCAGTCCAAGTGATAGGGTTTTTCTTTAATCTATCGTGGAGGAGTTTTGATATCTTATTAATGTTAGGACAAAACTCTAATACATAATTCAAATGATCTGCCACCAAATTTTCAGCTCCACTCTTATCTTTAATCTCTAAATCAAATTCTTGGAGTAACAACATCCACTAGATCAATCTTGGTTTTGCTTCTGGTTTCTTCAAAAAGAACTTCAAAGTTGTATGGTCAGTAAAAACAACTACCTTCGAACCTAACAAATATGATCTAAACTTATCGGACTCACCCACTGACTATCAGAGATGGGGTATATAATGCATGCTTGCAAGAGCTTGGTCACTTCTTTTTTTACAACATCAAAAATTAATGGATTAACTCGCCTTTGGGGCTGCCTGACTGATTTTACCCCGTCCTCCAGCAGTATCCTATGCATACACATGGATGGGCTAATACCAGGAATATCAGCCAAGGTCCATCCGATTGCCTTCTTGCTTTTTCTCAAAATCTGCAATAACTTCTCATCCTGTTCATCTTCAAGTTTGGCTGAAATAATCACAGGTAACTTATCGGGGTAAGTCTCATCAACCAAATCAGCAAGCAATTCAATTTGAAAAATAGAATGCTCTTCCAACAAGTGTTTCATAACATCAAAGATGTTAAATTTTACAATGCTATCACCATATTCCATGGATAGAGTTCCAACATGCACATCAATTTTTGTTCTAGCAGTTTTCAAGAATGGTCTGCCTAAGATGATAGACGCCCTATTGGACTTATTATCTCCCTCGATGTCCATAATGTAGAAATCTTCCACAAGCCCAACGGGACGAGTATTGCTCCTGTTCGCCAATTGAATGGTAACACCTGTACTTTGTAATGGTCCAAGAGCGAGAGAGTTAAAAATAGATGTAGGCATAACATTAATGGAAGCTCCTAAATCTGACATAGCATTTTCAAATTCACTATTGCCTATGGTACATGGAATGGATAAAGTTCCTGGATCTTTGCATTTTTGAGGCAGGGCTGAATGAGGGCTGAAACATTTTGCCATATGTTTACTCTTTCATTACCTTTTAACCTTCTCTTGTGTGTGCACAAATCTTTTAGAAATATTGCATATCTTGGAATCTGTTTAATTGCTTCAAGAAAGGAGAATGTTCACTTCCACCTTCCTAAATGTTCACGTCCATTTTCTTAGTCTTCACTGCCCTTTGTGGAAAAGGAAGTGGTATATTTTTCACTATAGTTTCAGCTATCTTTGGTATTTCAACACCTTTCCCAGACCTAAATGTAATTGAACTAACATTGGGAGCATTTAGATTTACTACTGATTGTGCAGATAATTGGTTTGACCCCTGAGTCTGTAAGTGATTGATTAAAGTGGCTAGCTGACCAATCTTTGTTTTCAAATTTGGACAGGTGGAATCTGTTCGTTGTTGAAATTAGAGATTCTAGACAACCATCTGCTTAATGAGGTCCTCTAATGAAGGTGTATTGTTTTACTATTGAGGAATATTTTGGTGTTGCTACCTAGGTTGCTGTTGCACAAATGAATTTCCCCATCTCAAGTTGGGATGGTTTCTCCAACCAGGATTGTACCTGTTAGATGATAGATCAAAGGTGGCTTGAGAATTGTATATATTTATTGCATATGCTTGAGGGGCATCAACAATTGGATCTTTTTGCAATGTAGGACATGAATCTAAAGGATGCTTTGGAGAAGTGCAAATACTACATACAATTGCTTGGGTTTTACCTATGGCCAAATTTTTTACTAAAGATGTAAGCTCATCAAGTTTTCCTTCTAAATTCTTGTGGGAAGAAGCTTGAATTTCATTAACACCCTTTGTCAACACTATTAAATTGCTTCTAGTCATAAAATGTTGAGAATTAATGGACATGTTCTCAATCAAAGTCTTTGCTGCTTCTGGGGGTCTTATCGATAAGTGCTCCTCCACCAACAGCATCCAAAATGCTTCTATCAATAGATAACAAGCCTTCATAAACATATTGGATGAGCAATTGTTCAGAAATCTGGTGTTGAGGACAACTTGACACTAATTTCTTGAATCTCTCCCAATACTTATGTAATTTCTTTAATAAATCATATGGTTTAAAAAACTAGCCTTCTGGGAAAATCTTTGAGATGACGGATTGAGGATTTTTATTATAGAAATGATCCTCAATTGTCCAAATGTTTTGGTAATCTGTTTTGACAAAATATTCGGATTTTTGTCTAAACAAAATATTGTCAGAATCATTTAAAATAATTTTTGATGTTTCTCCATGAGACATTTTGAAATTATTTTACAGGATGGTTCCTCCTGTAAAGGTTTTGAAATAATGTTTTGAGAAGGGGTTTGGGTTTTGGAAGATTCTCCTCTCTCCTGCCCCGTAAATGAAGGTAATTGAATTTGGAGGGATTCAATCTCCTGTTGGAGTTTGTGGAGTTTTGCAATTTTTTGTAGTTGAATGTTTACCTCAATTGAGTCTTTTATTTCCTGGAGATTGTTAGGACCAACTAATGCTTGGCTGGCAAGCCATTTTTGAATTTGGTTTTGTTCTTCATTCTCTTCTACAGCTTCTTTCCAAGACTGGATTAGTTTTGCATATGAGATAGGTTTTGGGGTTTCTTGAGGTTGGTCCTTTTGGACCTCTATTCTTTTTTATTTTCTGGGCATCACTCAAGTCTTGTTTTGGAGAAATTCTCTCGTTAGAAAATCTAGAATTGAGTTTTGTTCTCCTTTTCTAAATTCAATCTCAAAATAAAAAATGCTAAGAATTGCTTGCCATCTGGAAAAAATTTGTTTTGATGCAATGTTTTGAACATCTTTTTGTAAAACTTCTTTTGCTGATTTGCAATCAGTTTGACGTAAAATTTTTGATTGAGTAAATTGCTTTGAAATTTTGTAATGCACATGACAATTGAAAGAATTTCTTTTTTAATGGTAGAGTAATTCTTTTGGCAATCATTCCAATGTGCAGATGTAAATTGTACAATGCATTCTTTGTTATTTGTTTAAGGATACCCCCATAACCTATGTCCGATGCATCTGTCTCAACAATTTTTTGGGCTGAAGGGTCAGCTAGATGCAAGCAAGGTATTTCTTTTACTTGTTTTTTGATCATTTGGACTATTTTTGTGTGTTTTTCAGTCCAAGCGACAGGGTTTTTCTTTAATCTAACATGGAAGGGTTTTGCTAATGTTAGGACAAAAGTCTAATACATAATTCAAATATCCTAAAAACCTTTGTAATTGTGTTTTGTCAAGGATTTTATCAGGAAATTTATCTGCGAAGGATAGGGATCTCTCAATGGGTGTAATAGTGCCCCGAGAGATGTAATGTCCTAGGAAACGGATTTTTGTTTGAAAAAGTGAGACTTTGGATTTTGAAACAACCATTCCGTTTTTCTTAGTAATCATTAAAAATGTTTTAAGATGTTTGAAATGTTGTTCAATAGTTTCCGAAAATATCAAGACATCATCAATGTAGATAATGCAGAATTTTGAGTATGGATTAAAAATGTCATTCATAATTCTTTGGAATTCTGAAGGAGCATTCTTCAATCCAAAAGGCATTACTGTCCACTCATATTGACCAAAAGGGACTGTAAAAGCTGCTTTATAACGATCTTTTGGATCAATTTGTATTTGCCAAAATCCTGATTTCATGTCAAATTTTGAAAATACAAAAGAAGAGTGTAATTTTTGTAAAAGATCGTTTTTGTTTGGAATCGGGTAACGAATCCATTTTAAAGCTTTGTTTAAAGGTTTGTAGTTTATGACCAACCTTGGTGTACCTCTTTCTATTTCATAATTTTTATTCACATAGAAGGCTGCACAACTCCAAGGTGACCTAGACTTTGTAATTAGACCTTTTTGTTCTAGGTCTTGGATTTCTGCTTTGCAATGTGTTTCAAGTTCAAAATTCATTTGAATAGGTCTATCCTTAGTTGGGATTTGTTTATCGGAAAAGCCATTCCCATATGGTAGGTCTACCATGTGTTGTTTTCTATTCCAAAAAGCATTTGGTAAATCCGAACAGATGTCGTTTTCTGAAATTATCTTGTTTTAAGAAATATAAATGTTTTTCTTTTCCTTGAATTAAACAATTTAATTTAGATTTGTAAACAGAACAAGCTTTCAAAAGATTTAAATTCTTTGTCCTGGGTTTTTCAATAAAAGGGAAAATGATTTTGGCCTCTGTTGTTTTGCAAGAAATGCTGTCGTAATTGACTGAGTAGGGAGTTATCATGTTAATGAAAGGAGTCCCTAAAATGACAGTATGAGTAATATTTTCTAAAAAATAGAAGGAGTTTTGATTGAAACATTACCATTTTTAATGGAAGCTTTAGTTTTACTTTTTATAACCATGTTGGAGTTATTAGCCGCAACAAGTTTTTCATTAGATTTTTGTAGAAATCTATTTGGTACAATGCTACTTTTTAAGCAATTTAAATCTGCTCCAATATCAAAAAGTGCAATTGTTTCAAATTAGAAATCTTCAGAAAAAACTAAATTAATTTTAATTAAATATTTTCTTGTTGTTATAGTTCTTAAAACGAACAAGAAATCCTCTGGGATTTCTTCTAAATTTTCAATTTTGTTAGAATATTCTTCATTTTCTTTTTCTTCTTCATCATGTTCTTGGTCAGAAGAGGTTTGATATTGTACCTGGGAAAGAAGGTTTTGAAGAATGTTTGAATTAATTTCCTGCTTTTGTTTAAGAGTTTTTAACTCTTGTTTAACGGTTTTAATCTCTTCTTGAAGGGATTGAATTGTGACATGGGCTTGTGTCTTTGTTCTTTTCCCTAAGATATTTGTTAGGTCATAAGTGGTCTTAGGAAGTAATTTTGATGAGGATGTAGAAGGTTGACTTTGTTTTGATTCAAAATTATTTAACAGTTTTCTTATTATTTCTTTTTGAAGTTTTGTATCTTCAACCTGTTTTATAATGTCAAGAATTAGTTCTTGATCTTTTGTTAAAACATTAATGAATTTTGTACTTGCTTCTGAATTGCTAAGAGAGTCGGAGGCTCCTAGTTCGTCAAACTGTAAAGGTCTATCATTTTCTGATGAACCCGTTTCAGAATCTGACAGTTTCTTCTTCAGAGGTTTCTAAAAGTATTGCCTCTATTTTTTGAATTATTTCTTCATCGATTTTTAATTCATGGAGTTTTTTGTTTCTCTTGCAATATCTTGAAATATGTCCTGTTTGGCCACACTTATAGCAAGTTATTTGTTTTGAAGTTTGAGGTTCAAACTTCTTTTGAAAAGGTTTTTTCTTATAAAAATTGGGTTTTCTTTGATTGTAAGAATTTTGGGGTCTAGATTTTTTGTAAAATTCTAGTCTTCCTGGTTTGGTGAAAGATTTTTTGTGAGGTTTTCTATATGGTTTCGAACAAGACCCTTCACAGTCTTTTGAAATATTAGTCATGGGTATCTCAAATTGTTTACAAAAGGATCCTAGTTCTTCTCTAGTTCTTTTCATTTCCCATTTTAAATGTTTTTGGAGTTTTAAATCTTGACAGATTTTCAAACCTTCCTTTTGAGAGAAGCTAACCAACTCACCATAAGTTAAATGGTTATATGGGATTTGGTTTACCCCATAAACTTCTTTGATTTTGTTTCTAACCTTTTCTCCTAAAAGGGTTGGGAGTTCTGCAAGGAATTTCTCTTTCCAGAATGGTTGGTTTGAGTCTTCCCTTAGCATAACTCTGGTTAGGAAAGTATTTTTGTAATGTTGGAATTCAGAAAGTTTTTTACATCTAAGGATGGATAGGAGTTCGGCATTTTTGTCTTTTAAGTGTGATGGATCACCTATGAAGTGCAAGCTAATTGTGTGTATTAGTGTTGCAACTACATCAGGTATTGGGTTTCCTATTTCATCGAGGATGGCAATTCCTTCCTTTGTGGTTTGGATTGCGTTTAAGATTTCTAAGTGTTGATGGGGCGTGAGATGGTAATCCCACCATCCTTTGAGTTGGCCTGAGATTTGGAATGGTTTAAAAACTGGGTTTTTCAGTTTTGGATCAGTTGTCTCAATCAGAGAGATAGTGGAATTTTGTTGGTTTTCTTCTATCTTTGTTAATTGTTTTGCTATTGTATTAAGATGGACATTTGTAAAATTATTTTGTTGAAGGATATTTCGAATATCTTTTTCAGAACCATCACTTGGGATTTTGAAGGGGGCAGCATCTACTGGTTTTTCTGGGTGTGTTATTATGATTTGTCTTAAAGGTGGGTGTTCAGACTGGATTTTTTGTCAGGTTGCTAAATCCCATTTTGGAGTTTTGCTTCTGGTTGTTATGGGATTAACAGAACCTAGGTTTTGTGTGAAAGGGTAAGAAATTTGGTTTTGTCTAGCATAACTTTCAAACCATTCAAAAAATAGAATATGGGATTTGTTTTTCAAAATGAACTTATAAAACTCATTCTGAATGTCATGCCTTTGTTTTAGAAAGTTTTTGAAGAACCAAGTTTTTTTTCCCTTTTTTTGAAAGCATAAAAATCATCATGGAGAATAATTTTATTAACTTCAAATTCTTTTTCTATAACATTAAGTTCATTAACAACATTTTCAGTTATTGCAGAGAAAGAAGGTGAAGTTGGTGGAGAAATGTTTTGTTGCTCCTCATTAGTGTTTTGAGGTGATGTGTAAATTTGAAGAGGTATATTTGTGGAGTAGTCAACGTTTTGAAAAGAAGCACTTGGTATGTTGGAACATGAGAAATGCGGTTTTGTAAAGTTTTCTAATTTTCGAGGCAATTGTATGATTGGAGATGGTCTGGAGGAACTAGCATCAGAATATCTGGCACTAGAAGTTCTTGGAAAACTAGAGGTTCTTGAAAAACTAGAGGTTGTTGAAAAACTTAGTTTTACTCTACCATCGTTGTATTGTATGACTTCTTTGAGATTGTTGTTTGGTTTTGACTGTTGGAGAGATTGTGGTTTAACAGCTCCTTCCAGAATCCATTCTTCAGGAAGATCAATATCTTTCCAGATGATGGTTTTTGGAATAACAGTGTTTGCGTTAGTCAAATCTGTTTGTAAAAATAGCGTTTCGCCTTTTTTGTTTTCAAATTTTGTTGTTGCTGTAAAGGCTGAAAACATTGCTTTGTAATGAATTCTGTAAATAATAGCTACAGGAATATATCCTTCTATCATTTTGTAATTATGAGTTTTGATTTGAAGCATGAGAGATTTTGCAATGTTTGGATCTTTTAAGGATAAAGAAAAATTTGGATAACATCCAAACCAAATTGGTCCTTGACATAGACTAGATTCAACTGTGCTTATAATTGAATCTTGGAAGTTTAAGAACCTTGCATCCCGTAGGACGCATAGGATTGAAGTATTTAATCCTTCCCGTGTTAGAGGTTTTATACCAACTTGAACAAGACCTATATGTATGAAATTATAGTTCCTGCCAGCGTATTTTTTGAGAGTTTTTGAAGAAAGAAGATTTATTGTTTCAAAGGGGTCAGAAAGAGTAACATCACGTTCCTCCGTTTTGATAACATAATTGGTTTTTAAAAGATTTTTGAAAAGACTTGATACATAGACCTCATGTTTTTTGATTTTTGGGATTTGCCAATTTTTTATGGATTTTTGGAAGTCTTCAATAGTGATTTCCTCACTATTGATGGGTTCCCTTCGTTCTGGGAATTTTTGGGTAGAAGGAGTTGAGAAAGAAGAAGTTCTACAAAAGAGATTATCCATATTTAAAATTTTGTCTTTTTATTTTGAAGAAACTTTCAAGGATTCACTGCCCTTAAACGCCTGTTCGTCGGCTTAAATACGAGACTTATAACCCAGAAACTATTATTCTTCAAGATAAACTTTCAAGATTTTAAATAATTATAATCCTTTTTGTTCTAGTTGACCATTAATATTATAATCACGATGATATTGCTCCAATATTATTTTTTTCTTCTAGTACAATTGACGCGGTAAAATTAAGCAACACATTGATCTCCAATATTCCACGTGGTTCAATGTTGAATGCAACCATTCATTTAGCCATGTCTCTTATTTTAAGTAGAATCATTTCTAATGTATAAGGATGCACAAAACAAAACGTGTGGCATAACAAGAGAGTATTTTGATTAAATTCCATATTTGTGCATTGCAATTGCATAAGGTTTTCCTAGAGATGAAGAAGTAGTCATTGACAATAAGGAGTTGAGGTAGAAAAAAATTGAGTGATTGTAACTAAAATGAATGGAGAAGATACCATTTAAAGAAGAAAATATTGTTATTGTGGTGGAATGTAATGATTCAAGGATAGAAATCACAGTTAGGTTGAAGGAAGAACGCGGCCATATATGTGTTATAAGTGTTTGAGAGGTAAAAAAATAATTTAGTTTCGTCTTTATGAGTTTGGTTTAATTTTTTTGTTATATTGTATGGTTTTATGGGATTTCATGGATCATCACAACTTAAGATTGGATAAGAAAAATAAGTAGAAATATATCAAAACTACTTTTATTTTATTTTTTTATAGATAAATGTATTGGTGGTTGATATTTTATGTATTTGAATCTCTCTCATAATTATAATTATAATTTATTTGATTTTTCTTATCTTTATAATTGAAATTATTATCTAAGTTTTAGTATCGTCACACTAAAATTGGTTATTGTATACTTTTTAATTGTTTTATTGAAGAGTGTTTTTCAACTAAAAAATAAAATGGCAAACTTAATTGATTTAGATTAAATAAAATAGAGTGTTTGTGTGCCATGATAACGTGTACAAAGTTAACCGCATAGAATCTAACTAAAATGTGACATATAGGTTATGATCCCTCTACTCTACAACAAACTCACTCTAAAAATATCGATGTCTATTGTCTTTAATACATAAAATACTATTGTTTTGCTTCCTATTATGTCCACACACAAATTCTAAAAAAATGAAATTTCTATAAATTGAAATATGTAAAATATGTAATTTAACTTGAGAATCAAACTTGTCTTAATGAATTGATGAAGTGGTAACGATAAAATGGCAACAATTGTAAAGCCGAATCCAAGTTGTAAGTGTTTCACAGTGTAGAAGTTAGGAATAGAAGGGGGAGGTGTAGAACGCACATGTTAAGGAATCTGGAAGATAAAACGCTAATTACACGTCATCTTTTATAGTTTGTTAGTCTGTCTTAAGTCGGTTATATTGAGCCTTAAGTCGGTTATAAAACGCTAATTACACGACATCTTTTATATATTGTTAGTCTACCTTAAGTCGGTTATATTGAGCCTTAAGTCGGTTATCAATATAACTGCATTAAACAAGTTTTAAATATTTACAAAATTGTCACCACTTTTATTTGATTAAGTCGTTCACCCAATTAACCGAGTAAGATGGGATATATTAATTTTTTTATTTTATTTTTAAGGTATCTCTTAAGTTGCTTGTCAATATAACCGTGTTAATCTTGTTTCACATATTTACAAAATTGTCACAGCCTCATTTTGTTAATTCATTTATTTGGACAATCGAATGTACCTTCACTTTTGTTAAGTCTAGTAGCACGTAAAGGACTTAACTCTGTTGTATTAAAAATTCAATTTTTTACTAGTGTTTGCTGGCAATAGTTGTGTCAAAAGAAATTCGGATCTTTAGATTTTTTTTTATAAATAATAACGGCAATGAATTTCATATATCCATTTATTTAGTCTCATAATAAAAAAGAAGTTATAGAGTCATTATCTCTACCTAAAAGATTTTATCTTTATAAAAAATAAGTTATAGAGTCATTAACTAACTACTTTTATTTTTATATTTTTATGGAGAAATATATTTTTCTATGATAATTAGGATTTATTTATTTATTATCTTTATCTTTATAATTAAAGTTTTTATATAAGTTGTAGTATCTTCACGCTAAAACCAGTTTATTTTATTTTACATGTACTAGTTTGTTGGCAATAATTGTGTCAATTTTTTTTTTGTATCTTTAGATTATTTTTTTGAAATTTAATAACGACGGTAATGAATATAATTAAGATAAATGATAGAA
>JBBPBT010000688.1:83961-95380 GCA_037974875.1 Cicer bijugum
TTCTATCATTTATCTTAATTATATTCATTACCGTCGTTATTAAATTTCAAAAAAATAATCTAAAGATACAAAAAAAAAATTGACACAATTATTGCCAACAAACTAGTACATGTAAAATAAAATAAACTGGTTTTAGCGTGAAGATACTACAACTTATATAAAAACTTTAATTATAAAGATAAAGATAATAAATAAATAAATCCTAATTATCATAGAAAAATATATTTTCCATAAAAATATAAAAATAAAAGTAGTTAGTTAATGACTCTATAACTTATTTTTTATAAAGATAAAATCTTTTAGGTAGAGATAATGACTCTATAACTTCTTTTTTATTATGAGACTAAATAAACGGATATACGAAATTCATTGCCGTTATTATTTATAAAAAAAATCTAAAGATCCGAATTTCTTTTGACACAACTATTGCCAACAAACAGCGAAGGTACATTCGATTGTCCAAATAAACGAATTAACAAAATGAGACTATGACAATTTTGTAAATATATGAAACAAGATTAACACGGTTATATTGACAAGCAACTTAAGAGATACCTTAAAAATAAAATAAAAAAATTAATATATCCCATCTTACTCGGTTAATTGGGTGAACGATAAAAGTGGTGACAATTTTGTAAATATTTAAAACTTGTTTAATGCGGTTATATTGATAACCGACTTAAGGCTCAATATAACTGACTTAAGGCAGACTAACAATATATAAAAGATGTCGTGTAATTAGCGTTTTATAACCGACTTAAGGCTCAATATAACCGACTTAAGACAGACTAACAAACTATAAAAGATGACGTGTAATTAGCGTTTTATCTTCCAGATTCCTTAACATGTGCGTTCTACACCTCCCCCTTCTATTCCTAACTTCTAAACTGTGAAACACTTACAACTTGGATTCGGCTTTACAACTGTTGTCATTTTATCGTTACCACTTCATCAATTCATTAAGACAAGTTTGATTCTCAAGTTAAATTACATATTTTACATATTTCAATTTATAGAAATTTCATTTTTTAGAATTTTTGTGGACATAATAGGAAGCAAAACAATAGTATTTTATGTATTAAAGACAATAGACATCGATATTTTTAGAGTTGAGTTTGTTGTAGAATAGAGGGATCATAACCTATATGTCACATTTTAGTCAAATTCTATGCGGTTAACTCTGTAGATGTTGTCATGGCACACAAACACGCTCTTGTATTTAATCTAAATCAATTAGGTTTGCCCTTTTATTTTTTAGTTGAAAAACACTCTTCAACAAAACAATTAAAAATTATACAATAACCAAATTTAGTGTGACGATACTAAAACTTAGATAATAATTTCAATTATAAAGATAAGAAAAATAAAATAAATTATAATTATAATTATGAGAGAGATTCAAATACATAAAATATCAACCACCAATAAATTTCTCTATAAAAAAAAAATAGTTTTGATATATTTCTACTTATTTTTCTTATCCAATCTTAAGTTGTGATGATCCATGGAATCCCATAAAACCATACAATATACCAAAAAAATTAAACCAAACTCATAAAGACGAAACCAAATTATTTTTTTACCTCTCAAACACTTATAACACATATATGGTCGGGTTCTTCCTTCAACCTAACTGTGATTTCAATCCTTGAATCATTACATTCCATCACAATAACAATATTTTCTTCTTTAAATGGTATATTCTCCATTCATTTTAGTTACAATCACTCAATTTTTTTTCTACCTCAACTCCTTATTGTCGATGACTACTTCTTCATCTCTAGGAAAACCTTATGCAATTGCAATGCACAAATATGGAATTTAATCAAAATACTCTCTTGTTATGCCACGCGTTTTGTTTTGTGCATCCTTATACATTAGAAATGATTCTACCTAAAATAAGAGACATGGCTAAATGAATGGTTGCATTAAACATTGAACCACGTGGAATATTGGAGATCAATGTGTTGCTTAATTTTACCGCGTCAATTGTACTAGAAGAAAAAAAAAATATTGGAGCAATATCATCGTGATTATAATATTAATGGTCAACAAATCTAGGTTCCTTAAAGAAATTTGAAGTTGATCAACCTCTTTCTTATGATTCTAAAGATCCATGTTTAATTTATAAGGAGTAGTACAATAATGGGTCAAATTTAGAACTCGTTTATACAAAATGTTTACATGTTTTTCATAAAGAGTGTCTTGACAAGTAGGTTAGTCAATTATGCACCAATCAATTGTCTTCTTATTCTTCTCCATTGTGTCGATCTAAGATCATATGGATGAAAAAAAAAAGATAAGGGACGATTAAGATAATATAAAAATAAAAAGAACAATTGATTTAATTTGATTATTATTATTATTATTATTATTATTATTATTTAGTACAGTAGTTGTTTAGTGGTCTTTAGCTAGATTATTAGATATGAAAAATTGTAGTTTGTATCACGGAAAAATTCTTATTATTGTATTTACCAAGCCAAATATCTTTATTTTAATTGTTGAATTAATCTATTTTTGTTGATTTTTTGTTTCAGTGATGATAAAAATAGTTATTGTATTTTGAATCTAATTTAGTCATACAATTATCATGAAGAGAATGATTAAGATATTAAACCCATTTGTTTAAGATTTTTTTAAATGACTTTTATAGTTTTTTTTTTGTTATAATATTTTTAAAATGGAATTTAAAATAATTTAAATAAAACATTAGTTTAAATAATTTATTTTAAAATACGATTTGAAGTATTTTATCTACTTTTTACAACTTATATTCTTGTTTCTTTGACACGACTTTGTTCCTTCATGATGAGTTTGCAATGTATCACATACTTGTTTAGCAGTGTTGCATTCACCAACTCTTTCGTTTTCTTCCCTGCTTAAAGCATAAGATAAAAATAGTTGAGCTTTAAAATTTAGGAGTACCTTGGTTTTATCTTTAGTTGTCCAAGTTTCTTCTCCTTTTTTATATGATGTTGAGTCAACTTGGTTTACTCTTGGAATGAAACATCCTTCTGTTATAATATGCCACATTCCTGTATCTTGAGATTTCAGAAACAATTACATCTTGTTCTTCTAGAAGTAATAATTTGTGCCATCAAAGTAAGGTGGACTGTTTGAGGATCCTCCTTCCGCAATGTATTTAGCTTTGGACAGTTTTACTGTAGATCTTTTTCTCTAACACTGTTTAGGTGTTTAATCTTTAGAGACCGAGCTCTGATGCCAATTGGAGTAGCAATGTCGATTTACAAGGAAGGGAGTTTGAATTGTAAATGTTCATATTTAAAATTTTCTATAAAAAGTTAAGATTTTAACTCAAGATTGATCTTTGTTGTGAAAATAGAAAACGGAGAACGTTCTTGATTTTAACCAAAAAACAGAGAACGTCATTGGTTAGTCAAAATCAACAATTTAGTTTATATATTTAACTTGATAATAAATCATACTTAATGTAAATAGAGATAATATAAGAGATACCACACAACGATATATCCTAATTCACCTAACTCGGGCTACGTTGAGTACTCGCGATTGTGAGATTTTCACTAAGTGTTCAAAACTTAACTCGTGTTTGAGATTATCTCAACTCGTGTTTGAGATTCAATCTTTTACAAGAGATTCAGTATAATAATAACATAAGATTTAAGTATGATTAGAAGTGATTCTTGTTTTGAAAGAGAGAATTTCAAGTATATGATTGTGAGTAATTGATGAGTTTTCTAAGCTCTTGAAGTTATGATTTTCCTTTGATGGGAATGGTTAGTTTGAAGCTTCTCATTCTTGGATAAATTTGATTTGTTTAATGATCCTTTGATTCTCATATATATGGTTGATGAATATAGTTCAAGATAATGTCTTGATTCGCGAAAAACATAATAGTGAATGATATCAATCTATTGGAGAATGATTCATGAAAATTTTGAACATTTTTTAATAATTTTGGAGACTGATGATCATTCTGGAGACTGGACTGGTCATTCTAGAGAATGATCTGATCATTCTGGAGAATGATTTGATCATTCTGGTGACTAATGATAAATTTCGACAGATTGATGTTAGCATTCTTGAGATTGATGGTTTACATGTTGGTGAATGATGTTAACATGTTGGAGAATGATCTTGATTCATGTTAACATACTGAAGAATGATCATTCTTGAACTTAGAGGATAATCTTGAGCGATTCATCATATTTAGCTTTTCTACTTTATATTTTGAATTGATTATTTGTTGTGATGAATCTTTTATATTCCTTGAAGAGTACTGAATAAATGATTGTGAAATCCAAAAGCAATTTCTTCTTCAATAGAGGAAATCATTTGTTCTTGAAATTGTAGAACTGTGTAGAAAGTTCTCCATTTTCCATACGTCTGTTAAGAACATTCTCTGTTCTGTTTGCTTATTTTTGCTTTCTCTTTAATGTGATTTTACTTTTAATGCTAAGTACCTATCTTTGATTGACACACTCGAACGCATATGTTAAATACCAAAACACTTAGAATCATAATTATAAGTCTTATTTAACTTTTGTTTAGTTATTATCAAAACACTATTTTGGGATTTTATCTCAACACATATCATTCTAAACTGAAGTCATTGTACTTCAAGAATGATGTTGATCATTCTAAAGATAGTTGTTAATTATTCTGGAGAAAGATATTTGTTGTTTAAGATCATGTGTAACATACTGGAGAATGTTTATCAATCTGGAGACTGATGTTACATTGTTGGAGAATTATCATTTGACACTTTTACTATGAGTTGTGATTTTTAATCATTGATCCTTGTAGTGATTCTTTTGCTCATATGAGCGTTGTATATTTCTAGTATATGAACTAGAAATCCATTCGTGAATTTCAAGAGCATTCCTTGCATTAAAAACTGATTTAATCTTGCTTGTTGAAAATGACAGAAACGTGGAGAATATTCTTGGTTTTCCAGATTATGTTAAGAACGTTCTTGGTTTGTTCATTTATAGCCCTTTCTTTAAATTGATTTCTCCTGCACTTGCTTTGTACCTATCTTGGATTATTGCACTCAAAAGCACATGTTAAATTCACACATAATTTAGAATCATAATTAGAGTATTTAATTAACTTATTATTTGTTTACATCAAAACATTAATTTGGGATTTTTCCTCCACACACTTCCCCTTTTTAATGATGAGAAATATGTTAATTTAGATTTTAATTTTGATTCTAATTTCAACCATTGAGAGCTTAATAGCTCCCTCTCAGAATATGCTTAAGATATCAAAATATAATTTCATTAGTTGCATCTAAAAGGAGATATACATATACTCAATTTGGCACAGATTCAAACAATTTTGAAATATGAAGATGTACAATTTACAAAAGGAATGCTTAAGCACATTTTAGATTAAAATAAAGCCAAATGAATATCCCCTTTGTCATAGAAAAAAGGAATGGGAGAAAAATTGAAAATCATATTTAGAGAGGGAGGGAGAAGATCCTTCAAATGACAATGATCTTGAAGGTTCCAGGACAACATGGAAAGAAGGAGGAGGAACCAAAGAAAGAGGATCAATTCCTAACTTTGGAGCAAGTTGAGTGGTCATCCATTCCCTTAGAGTTGCCAACTCCTTGTCCTAATGTATTTGTTGAGCCATGATAGTCTGTAGAGAAGCCATGATAGATTGGCTAGTTGAGTCAAGTTGGTTTTTTTTATGCTTAGCCTAGCTTTTTGAGTTGTCCTTGGGTGTTGTTAGAATGGTGGAGTGAGATGGAGTTGCAGCAGTGCAAAACGATAAAAGAGTGGCGAACGAGGTGGCAATTGTGGGAAGAGTCGTGAATGATGATGTTGTGGGACAGCTAGATGGACCAGGGGTTCGGGAAAGTTAAGAAATTGATTCATTACAAAGATGGAGGAATAAGTCTTTTGAGGGGAAACGAAAGCTAGTGACATGATAGATGAAGTGTGGAATGGCAGTTGAGCACGCATGTCATTGAGTGGGTTATAGTGAGAAAGGATAGTAGGTGCAACAAATGATGTGGGGTTGAAAGGATGAATGGAGAATGGTTGGGGAAAAATGTTCTTGAGATGGTTATTGAGGAGGGGAGGATGGAGAACGTTCTATAGTGGTTGTTTGGATTGGGCAAGATGGAGAACGTTCTCGAGCAAGAGGTGGAGAACGTTCTTAAGCAGCTTTTTGAGCAGAATGATGTGGAGAACAATCTGGTGCATGTGGTGGAGACTGTTCTCTTCGGACAGTGGTGGATTAACCAAATTTACGCACAAAGCACTTTCTCTTGAGAGAGATGGAGGGAATTGCAGATTTAGGAATGTGTTTTGCTAAAGACTACTTCTTCATGTGAGACATATTCTTTGAAGAAAACTTGGAGATCTTCAAAATACCTAAATATCTTTTGCAGAAGCATGCCATACGAAACTATTTTTTTTTCTTGTAGTCCTTAGAGGCAACAATCATATTTTGAAGAATGATGAAAGATAGATTGACCCTCTTGCACTTTAGGATATTCTGGTTGATGATGTTAAACACCTTGTAGAGGGGCTTTAGGGATGTGGACGAGTGGTCTTTGAAGCCCTTATGAAATATTTCAACAAGCACGTCCTTCTTGTTCGATTGAGAATTGAGTACCAGTTCCTTCCAAAGACGGCACATCCATCATTTGGTAGGTTGAGGATGGTGGGCAGAATATCATGGGTTAATCGAATATCAATACCCTTGAGAGTGGTCACCAAGAATAACTTCTCAAGAAAGGCTTGGGCTCTACAGTAGAAGGCCCTCACCACATTCGGGTAATAGCAGTTAGAGATTTGTAGAAATTGGGTTCAACCAAGAACATTTGTATGGGTTTTGATAGAGGTGCATTCGATAAGCAAGTTTTCAAGCAAGAAAACTCTACCAACTCCAACAGGCCGCTCAACCCATTTTTCAACATAGGTCTTCTATAGTGTTGATGGAATGAGTGCATGGAACTACATTTTAGGGACAATTTTGGGAGGGTGGATGGTTCAGATTGTTTGAGAGGTGTTGAAGTCTTTGTAGGATTCGGTGTTGAAGGTTCAGAGTCAGCACTGTCAAAGATAACAAAGAATGTAGGTTTCTTTGGTTTAGCCCGATTTCAGCCGATTCTCTCATTGAGCATCTTTTTGGCTTCATAGGTTTAGGGAAGGATGAGCAAAGGTGAGGGTTTTCGAGGGGGACATCTGAAGAGAGGGGGAAGAACGGTTGACAATGGGTTAGGATTGGAATCTTATCTGGGGCTTATACTATTGAAAATTTTAGGAAGGGACTTCAAATCAGTTGAGATGTAATTTGACGACTCGTCAACAAACAGTTCTTGAAACACATCATCTTTGGAAATATTGAGAGCTGAGTACCAGTCTTGTCCAAAAGTAACTCGTCATTCAGAAGGTGGATGAATGATTTCAGCAAGGATTTTAGGAGTGAGACATGTTTCAATGCCTTTAATTTTTGAGACAATTAGAGATTTGTCTGGAAAGATTTCAATCTTGCAACAAAAAGCTCATATAACCTCAGGATAGTAGCAAACAGAGATTTGGAAAAAATTAGTCCAACCCCAAAACATATGTATGATCCTTAATAATAGTACCTTCATATTGCAAATTTTCAAAATCGAACACACGACTAATACTTATTGGTCTCTTACTGTATTTTTCATGGTAAGGTATTTTATTTAGAGAGGAAATCAAAAAGGGGATGAAAACTTATGGTTTGGTGGATATATTGGTTTCAGGGTTTGAAGAACGTTCTGAGTTTTTTGAAGAACGTTATGGGTTTGGAGTTTTATTTGGAGAACGTTCTGGGTTTTTTTTTGTTGCAAACTTAGGTATTTTCAAAATTTTTGAACGAAGAAAATCTGAAAATGTGGAGGAGTACTTAAGTGATTGTTTTGTCTTGATCTTAGAAGGTTTAGAATATGATGGTTTCTTTTAGGAAAGAGATTTTTTTAGGGGATTTCTGAGTGGTTTTGGAAGGGATTTTTTTTGAGATTTTTGAGAGGTGTTGAAAGGGGTTTTTTGAGGAGATTGCTGAGGGGTTTTGGAATGAGATTTTTGAGGATATTTGTAATACCCCAAATTTTTGATCCAAAAATTACTTAAAAATATTTATTTTTTTTTTGAAACAACTAATTTTTTTTCTTAAAAGTAGTTAATCATGTAATAAATTGAAGATGCGTCAAAAAAAACTTGATATATATTTTTTTGTAAAAGAACGTAATATAATTTACTAAAATATTATTTATTTATTCATTTATAAAATTAATATTTCAATTGTTAGATCAATATTCATTTATGCTCCAAAATAAAATATATTCTCTTTATTTGAAATTCAAAAGTAACAAGGTTGACAGAAAATTAATGACATTCAATTATTTACTAGCAAATAAAATCTCACTTCTATATTTCTATTAAAAGTTAATGATGACGAGTAAATAACTTAAAATGTACCGCAAATATTTTAGTAATACAAAACATTATTTTTAAGTAAAAGTCTCATTTTCCCACGTGCGTGCCCATAAAACATCATTCATACAATCTTTGATATCATTAGTACCTAAATGTTGGTGTAAGGGGTCAGTTCATCCCAAAACAAAAATTAAACCAAATACTAAATTAACAGACATAAAATATGAATATAAAATCTTTTCGTAATAAAAGATTTAAAGAAATTGATTCTATAATAGTTCTCAAAGGGGTATAAAAAAAATCCTACAATATATCTAAATAAATCAAGTAGCAACCATAGAGCAAATATTTAGATCAAAATAAAAATAACAATAAAATTCATGCAAGTTATGCATGCTTCTAAATATATATGATCCAGATATAACATCCACACAGGCGTCCACACAGAAGTCACCCATACCAATGGGGAAAAATCAAATCGGCCATACAGGCATGCACAAAGATCCATATGATATGTCATGAAATGATAATGAGACTCAAAAGGTGCATGTCACCACCCACTTAGATAATCAAACAAATCACAAGACACTTAGGCAACCACAAAGATAACAATATTTAAAACACAAATTACCAGTCATTTAGGCAACCACAAATATAACAATATTCAAAACAAAAATCACCAACCACTTAGACAACCACAAAGATAACAATATTTTAAACACAAATCACCAGCTACTTAGGCAAACACAAAGATAACAATATTTTAAACACAAATCACCAGCCACTTACACAATCACAAAGATAACAATATTTAAAACAAAAATCACCAGCCACTTAGGCAGCCACAACGATATATTTAAAACACAAATCACTAGCCACTTAAGCAACCACAAAGACAAAATAATTCAGATTAAATTTTTTAATCACATAAGACATCAAATTTATATTCTCATGGATGTTCATAGTTAGAGCTCAATAACTTCAACACATCAAATATGCACGTGAACAAATATTCAAAATTATCATTTTCATTTTAATAATCCATAAGATTCGATTTGTCTACTTGTTACTGATAAAAAATTTAAACTCATATTATCAAAAATACAATAACAATAGAAATTTTATTCCTTTCACTATAAAGTTTTTCAGATTATAAAAATGACTTATACATTTCAGTAAATCAATTTTTTCATTTTGTCAAAATTAAAAATATAAAATTCTCATCAATTTCCTCATGATACAAATATTGTTCATAAAAGTCAAATTTAAAATTTAAAATACTCAAAAAGTCAGGACTTAACATCAAATACATCATAACAAACATATTACTAATGATATCATCAAAAAAATTTCAATTTTACAATTAAGTACTCTAAAATACGTAAGGTGTTAAACATTTTCGCTACAAACATATTTACTAAGGGATAATAATAAAAATAGAACTCTATAATTAAGTTCATTAAGATAGATGTATTACTCAAAAGAAACAATCAAAACATTATAGTTAATTTCTTTACGATGAAAATAAAATCAACCTTTTTCTTTTAAGATATCAGACATCATATCAATATCCTAAGAACAGCTAATTTAATATCTAGCCTAATTATGCATGGGGAAAAACCCTTACCTTAGGCGCTTTCTTTCTTAACATCTCTAAATTCGCACGAGAAACAGCTCATGAGGCAATGATGAATTCAACACTGATAGATATTGAGATCTATGAACATAATAGCTATTTACGTTGCAATATTACAATTAAGTTCTTGTCTAAAATTGAAGTGCATTTAATTCCAAAATTATGCGACCGATAATTACTATTTATTTAATTTTATTAGGTTGTAACAAAGTCAATTGAAATCATGTGTATTTATGTGTATTTGTTATTTGCAAAATATTAGGGATATGTTATTTATTTTTGGCACATATAGTCAACCAGATGTATTTTTTTTTTAAATTAATATATTTTATTTTATTACTAGTATTTTGATTTTTTAAATAATTATTAAAATAAAATAAAATACATTAAACTCGAGAAAAAATATGGTTAAATAGATGTACCAAAACAAACGACTTATTATATTATAATAATTTTCTCCTCTTTTTAGGTCTAATAAATAAAAATAATAATAATAAAATTTAAATTTAATGTATTTTTTTTTCAATTTATGTTATTTTGTTTTCTTCTTTAATTTTAATGTATTTTGTTTGTTCAATTTAATTTAATTTACTATATTATTGTTATTATTATAAAAAAAAATCCTTGTGTTTTTTCATCCCTATTTCAAAATAAAAAGAAAAATTTTAAAAATAAATAATATACATGATTTTTTATATTTTCGATTAAGTAGAATAACTACAGGATATTTCAAAAATATGAAATTTCCGGTAATTAAAATGTAACCACCGATAATGGGGTGGGAATAGGTCAGGCTTTGAAAGGTCTGAGTCTGGCCTACGATGAATTTTTTAGGCTTAAGACTGGCCTACGGCTTATTATAAGCTTTTTTTTCGACATGAGCTACGGCCTATCATGGTCTAGCATGTAAGCCTATTTAAAAGCCTTATTCACGTTAAAATATTTAAATATTATTTTTTAATTTTTTTTAAATAGACTAAACTAGACCTTTATACACAAGGAAAACTAATAAAATTATAATCAAATTTAATAAAATAATTACTAACAAGTTTGTAATGCAACAACCTTTCAATAAAACAAAGAAAAAAAAAACAAAATGAATTCATAATTAACAAACTCTAAAAAGTCCTTCAATAATTACAAATAAAACAAAATGAATTCTATAAACAGTTAGACAATGACAAAAATATGATATCAAATCTTCAAAGTGAGTTGTATCTCTTGTTTATCAACCTTCAAAAACAAAAGAAAAAATACATATATGTTAGACACTGAGCTAAAATGTAATAAATAAATAAATGAGTAAATTATTAAAAAAAAATACTATTTGATAAAAAAAATATTGGTTTAAAAGAATAAATTTTTT
>JBBPBT010000688.1:99719-149800 GCA_037974875.1 Cicer bijugum
TCGATAATTTTTTTAAGACTTTTCAGGAATATTTTTTTGAGATAATTATGATTTAAAAAATTTTGAAAAAAAATAAATTTATGACTTAATTAATAAAATATTAACTCTATGACTCCCTCACTTCATTCCGGCAAAACATAATGATATAATAAACTAAAACTATTAAAAATTATTTCAAGACTTTATATTAAAACGCGTTGAACTTTTAAACTTCATTTACACCTCTAATTTGAAATGGTTTCAATTGGAGAAATATTTAAAATTGAATCATCAATACAATTCGATTAATAAATATTGTCTCAATAATGAAAAAAAAATGACTTATCATATATATATATATATATATATATATTACAAGAAAAACTGTTGCTGTCTACATCATATTTTATCTTTACCTATGGCAAGACTGTAGATAACGTAAAATTACTCAGGGATTATCCACGGACACGAGTTCGTAGTTATTTCGCTCGTAGGAAAATATTTATCCACAGAAACGCAGTGGGACAAACTTACTTAAGGAAGGTATGTGGGTAGTGAATAGTTGAAGTAGTAGGTTTCACAAATTGAAGTGTTGCACTAAATTTAAAATTGCCACAATTAAATTAAATCAATAGTGTTTATATTATAAAATATATTATTTATATTTCTCAGTTAATATATAAAAGTATTTTATTTAAAATTTTAAAATATTTGTAAAAGGAAGTTTGAATGTATATCAATAGTCATGTAGTTAAATATATTAAAGATCAAAAGGGATTTAAAATGTATTCAATGTATAGTTTAATTTCACTGCAATTAATCAAAACATGAACATATGTTGCATTTAATATCAGTTGTAGGATTTGAGCACCTGATATCACCTCAGCTAATAGCATATAAGGTTTAAACATAGATTTATCAGAAGGAAGATTGTAAGGAGTAACAGTAACAGACCAACAAGAATAAGGGGTAGAAGGTGCTTGAATGTAAGGCATAAATCCATCTGAGAATAATCCAAGTCTTAAATATGACGCAAAATTATGATGCATTTGATCAACGTGTTTCCATGCCTAACCATCAGAAAATATCGCAACTCACCTGAATTTCTTCTATTATCATAATGCTACGTCATCTTTCCTGCAGTTTGCATTGATGCAAACATTCTCTGCAATCTTGATACAATAGGTAGATAAAATATTGATTTCCTTGGAATTGATTTTCCCCTACTTACCCTAGAGTTATTCCTTTGGCGATATCTTGGTTGTTGACAAAAATTACATTCAACTTAAGTTGGCATCATTTACACCAAATTCGTTGTCATAACACAACAATCAATATTCTTGACACCTAATCCTAACTTTGACATTAACCATTTAACATCGTAATAAATTTGCGGCAAACCATATCTAGCGGGTGTTGCATCAAACATCATTTTAGTAATCAAATCTAAAGCTAAATCAGGAACATAAAGCTGATACTTTAGACCTAAAATTTTAATACATATTGATAACTTTGGAAGTCTATCAGTATTGTCATTTTGGAAGTCTATCAGTATTGTCATATTGATCTTTATTTAATGATAAATTAACCTTAACAACATCCGAAATCATATCATTCATCATCTCAAAGTGCTGATAGTTATAAAAATCTACACCTACCATGTTAGTACTACTTGAAGGACCTATGTTATTCTCCACACGTGTACTAGTACTAGGCGCTGTTGGAGACTCTTCCCCATGATTAGTCCAAATGCAATAGTTAGGTTGAAATTCATCTTCATATAAATGCACTCTCATTTCATCTTCACTCTTAAATTGTCTACATCGACATAAATAACATGAACATCTTATCTCCCCTTCATCTTCAATAATTTTTGGCACTCTTGCAAAATTGAGAAACTTTTCATACATCCCAGAAAATCTTACTAATATTAAAGTTTAAAAATAATATTATACTCAATTTTAAAAATAATATATTCATGTACATTGTAAAATAAAATATTATGTATAAAAATATTTTATCACCATATAACAATAATAATTATATAATTACTAATCTATATTTAAAATACATTATTTACTTGATGTCGATTAGTATACGACTTGAAGTTACAAACAAGTAACAACTCTTCGCAAATAACCACAATAATACCATTGTCAAAATAAAAGTTAAATAATATTCATTAAAAAA
This sequence comes from Cicer bijugum, assembly GCA_037974875.1. Lineage (NCBI taxonomy): Eukaryota > Viridiplantae > Streptophyta > Magnoliopsida > Fabales > Fabaceae > Cicer > Cicer bijugum. The sequence goes on from JBBPBT010000688.1 coordinate 101,889, forward strand.
ATAACTTCAAATAAAAAATAACATTAAAAAACAAAATATAAAGTAAAAACTTACCGAAATTTAACAAATAGCGTAGAGAGAAAAGTTGGAGAAAAAATATTTGTAGAGACAAGGTGGAGAGAAAATTTAGAGAGAAGGTAAATAGAAACTTCAGTGAGAAATTAGAAATAAAAAAAAATGAGAGGAAGAGTTATACTTATAGGAGAACAATGAGACTTTGTGGTGGCCAAAGCAGTCGCAATATTGGCCCTTTGTGTCGGCCAAAGCGGCCATAAGTGCCAAGGATAATGTGGATTTTTGATGCGGCCTTTACAACTAGAAATAACTGAATTTGTGTTGGCCAAATCAGCCATAAATACCAACGGTACACTACGCCTTTGTGGCGGTGTTTCCAATCACAAAAGAGTGACTTTATGGCGGTATTTGCAGTCACAAAATAGTGACTTTGTGGCTACTTTTATCCACATAAATGTGTGATTTTGTGGCGGACTGATCCGATGTCGCACACGAGTCAAATACAATTGATAAAATGTAAATAGAGGTCATAACTCGAATCGTTTTACAAGGACATACGATATAATAATAATAATAATAATAACCGAATTGAAAATTGAAATTAAAAATGGTTTTTTAGATTTTTGATTTAAAGCAAAATGATTACTCCACTTATTCGAGTTTCAGATCTATCACAAATTATATCAATGAGTTTAATTTCTAATTTGTGATTCTATTCTTATTTGACTATAAAATTGATCAAACAAGCATAATCAATCCTATGTGAATTTGGTTTCTTTGATTGGATTAAGCATCACAATGATCAAAATATTACAATTAACGATCAAGCGTCTCAAAATTATAATTCAATTAAATTAGAAACCGAAACCAAATTATGTCAAATAAATTTAATCAATCCTATTGAAATTCAATTTAAGCAATCAAAATATCAATATAATCAAATAAACAAGAATAAAATCATGAATAGAAATTGATAGTGTAACCTGAATCTCAAGGTGTTGATGAAACTCTGAACTCGTGGATTAATCTTATAAAATTAGCCTTCCATGAAATTAAAATAACACTATTTATTTCTTGTAGCAATTTGAATCCTACTTTTTCTGTCCATAGAAAAGGAACAAAACTGCCAATATATAGTTCTTGATATTGGACTTTAGGGTTTAGGGTTTAAAAACAAGGGGCCCGCTAATTAAAATTATTACAAAATTCCAAATTACGAAATTTATAATTTCGGCCTAGTAAAAATCGGAATTGGTTTTTCCTTCCAACACAAAAGTTGTATCTCAGATTTTTATCTTTCCAACGCCTGCTCATATGTGCCAATCCAATATCCAGAGCTCAAGTTATGACCTACAGAGTGAGAAATAGTCAAAATATAAATAATAAAATTAAAATGCAAATAATAACATTATAATTCAAATTCGAATCAAAGTTTAGAAACAAGCTAAAAATATTAATCTAAGCTATAAAGATCTTTTAAAATACCAAACTAAAAAGCTAAAAACATGTGCCCAAATTTAAACAAACAAGTTGAGCACCCCTACACTTATGTAAGGAAAGACTCCTTTATCCCCAAGATTGAGGCAGTTCGTTGTTTTTCACTTTTAGGCTTGTAATGAGCTATATAACAAAAAAGTAGGGTAATTAAGCTCAAAGGGGCTTAAATAAATGGATAATTGTAGGGTATGCTTATTTGGCTGGTAGCTTAATTAGAAACAAATGCCTAGATCATTTCAATATATGCATGCGGACAAGAGTCAAATCAAGTTCTGGCGTAACTAGCAATCATGAGTGAGATAACACACAAGAAAAAAAGGATGGAAAAATATATTCCATTCATAATAAGGCTCAAAAACCTCACAAAGGTTAATGACTTACCACAAATGATACATAATTTAGAATTTTAATCCAATTTATTTTACCAAGAATGCAAAAAATACTATCTAATCATGCCAAATTCAAACAAACTCTTAACATTTACAACCATAAAATCTGATGAAAAGCATGCAATGCAATGTCCATTTATTTATTTATATTTTTTTATATATATATTTAATTTTTTGAAATTATAATAATTAAAATCATAACAAATAGAATCCTAAATAATACCCCAACAATTAAATTACACATTGTCCTCAATGAAAGTAACAAGTATAAAATCAGAGTAAGGAAAGGGAGCTCCCTGTTTAAACTTCAGTGTAGGTGGGCTTTTCCAAGGAGAGTTCTTCTATGGTAAAATCTTCAAGCACAAAGCTCTCATGGAATAGCTTGAGGCGTTGTCCATTTACTTTAAACCTTTTTTTCGGTGTTTTCACTTTTTATTTCCACTGCACCATGAGGAAAAATGTTAGTAACAACAAAAGGGACAATCCACTTCGATCGAAGTTTCCCAGCCATAGTTTTCAAACGAGAGTTGAACTATAAAACTTTTTGGCCAATGGAAAGTTTCTTCCTAGAAATCATCTTATCATGAAAGTACCTAGTTTTCTCCTTATAGATGTGAGAGTTCTCGTAAGCTTCAAGTCTAAGCTCTTCAAGTTGTTGCAATTGAAGCTTTCACTCCAAACTTGCTTTCTCCATCTCAAGGTTACAACTCTTGGCCGCCCAATAAGTACGGTGCTCTATTTCTACTGGGAGGTGGCATGCCTTACCAAACACAAGTCGATAAGGGGACATTCCTATTGGTGTTTTGTAGGCTATTCTATGAGCCCAAAGAGCTTCTTCAAGTCGGTGGCTCCAATCATTCCTGTTTGGCTGCTGATAGCGTTTCAGCAAGTGTACTGAATCGTTGCAAGTAATAATAAAACGGTAGTACCAAGTGTCGAACTCAAGGATTGCGTTTTACTATTGAATTATATTGGATTACTAAAATTGAACAAAAAGGTTCCCAAGTTGATTGAAATAATGTTTGAAATTAACAACAATAATAAAATTGATCTTTTATAATGAGAAAAATGTCAGGGATGAGTTTCACTTCGAATCCAACCTTGGTGTCTAATTTGATCCTAGTTACTGAATTCCTTTATTGAATTATTACCGAATTCTCTTTATTATTCTTGCCCTAATGTCTTAGTGACAGAACCTTTAATTCCAAAGTAACCCCTAATTCCTTAGTAGATTTAAGATTAGAATTAAGCATTACCGTATAGAAATTCTTTTGTAAATTATTGCTTTGCAACTAATTTAATTGGTTTCATGATCTGCATCTATCCCTAGACTACAAATTCATGAATTTCTCATCTCAAGCATTCGTAAAGTCCACTTCCGTTTCAAAATACAAATCGTAGAACATTTTAATGTTGATCAAGCAATAAAAAGAATTAAGCACAGAGATGAGAAAAATAATTCAATAAACTCATTTATATAACTAGAAATCAAATCAGAAAAATAAGGGTTTCATCTGGTTACACTCATTCCTAACAAATAGGGTTTAGTTACTCATGGCAGAGATACAAAAGATAAGGATTAGAGAAGAGTTACAAGAAGGATTCATGAATGATTCTTGATAAAACTGCTCCAATGGCGTTAGAAACGGCCGTCTTTGAGTTCCTATGCTAGGCCACAAGTCTCCCAACTTCCCAAGAGTCAAAAAGATCCAAAAAACAGCAAAAAATTGCGTTTTTATGATTGCTGATGCGCGTCACGCGCTCCAGGCGCTCCAGGCACGCATTGGCAGAGCTGAAACCTGTGAAATGCGCTCCAGGCGCGCAGGGCGCGCACCAGGCGCGCGTTGACAGAGCTAATACCTGTGAAATGCGCTCCAGGCGCGTAGGGCGCGCTTCAGGCGTACAACATCTACTGTGTGAAGTATTTTGCATTTTTCTCATCTTTCGCGTCTGAATTTGGTACCGGTGTCTTCATGCAAGTTGTAGATATGGATCTTAGCTTTCATTAGCACTTGGAATGACACTAATTGGACATCTAGAACTCCAGATATGGCTGAAATACTCCACATGTATCATGTTGATTTTTCACCAAAATTCAGCACTGCACTTAAAAACAAAATGCAATGTAAAATTACGAAAAACTCCTACTTAATCACTGAAATACAAGCATAACATATTAATAAATTCAAAGAACAAAAATAAACTGAATGTATCAAATAAATCCTTAATTTAACTGATGATTGAAGATACATAAGACTAAAACAGTGAAAAATTATGCATATGATGAAGAGTTATCACAACCCCAAACTTAATCTATTGCTTGTCCCCAAGCAACAATTAATTTCATGTTTGGTGTAGTTAAAAATAACCTTAAACTCAATTTCTCAAATCACATCAAACTCAATTTTCAGTTTCAACTACTGCAAACATCCATCATGCTCTATGGTTGCTCAAAATTTACAACAGGATTTGTACACATTGGCATTCATTTATCAAATTCAACTCTCTCTTCACACAGTCTCACCAAAATTCTCTCAAGTGTTTAGAAGGGTTATGAATTTATCACTCAAATCCGAGAACATGCATCACGCTACCATAGGCTTGAAAAAATTCTAGTTAGTCATCACTATGCAGCAAATACATACATTTTTAGAGGACTTTCGGGTTGTAATGGGGCTTAGGTAAGGGTAGGACATTTTGGGAGAGTAGGCTTTACTGCTTGGAGTTAGGTATATACTTCCAATTTATTCTACCATTTTTTTCTTTTCATTATGGAGATTCTCAAACATTGAACAAAGAATCAAGAATATATTATTTATCGTTCTTTTTTTTGTTTTTTTTGTTTGTTTGTTTGTTTTTTATTTTTATTTTTATTTTTTTTTGAGAATCACCACCCCAAACTTAAAAGGTTGCTATCCCATGAGCAACCCCAAACTTAGAATTTGATCAATACAAAACAAAACTTTTCTACCTAACTCCAAGTAGGGTGATGTAATTGAAGCAGGGTCTATTTTTTTTTTTATTCTTTTTTGTGTTTTGTGTTTTGTGATGTGGCTAGTAACTGAAATAAAGGGACTAGCAAAGGATAACATTTTTATAGGGTAGTTAGAAAGGCTCAAACGACCAAATAAAATTGTCTCAATGTATGCATAAATTACAAGTGATGCAAGTCAGAATTAGTGCAAGTTCTGAAGGGATAATACATGTCTGGATAATCACACAACAAAGAATTTAAGTGTTTAGGCTCAAAAGCTCACAGTTAGGATAGTAAGAGAGAGCATGAACAATCAACATAATGCCAAACATGTATTCGAAAAGTTAAAATTGTATTTTTGAAAAACTTGATGGCCTATTAGCCTTCTGCAACCATTGAGTAATCAAGCATGCATGCATTAGGGAGACTTATTGACTTGAGCACTAACATAATCTAAGAAATAGAGTTTAACTTTCGAAATCCCAAACAGAAACTTTAAGATCAAGTGCAAGTTATTACAACTTTTCATCATCAAACAAAGAAAACAAAAAGAAACACAGAAAAGCAAATAGACTAGACTAAAACAAAGAAGAACAAGAAAAGAAACAAAAAACAAAAGAAAAAGAAAAAAAATTCAAAACAAAAGAAAGAAAACTTCTCTAGTTTAGCAATTCAAGGATCCTCGTTTAGATCATCTGCTCCTGTTCCGCTCTGGTCGCCTGTGTACTGGTGAGGTGTAAATAGATCAGCATAAAACATGCCTCCCGGTGTCTGTTGAGAAGAGGCGAATGCTCGATAGAGATTGGTCATCCCCAGTTCTAATCTGGCGTGTCTATCTCGCTGATCAATCATTACTCGTTCCATCATAGTTTCCAATCTACCGATTCTGTCTTCGTTAGAGAGCAGGACTGGGTGTGGAGGGTGGTGCTGTGGTTCCTGTGGTTCAATGTGTTCCTCTGCTGGCATCGCTGCTGGTGGGGCAACAGGGTAGTCTGCTAGAATCATAGAGTGTTTTGTTATCCATGTTGCAGTGATTGGAGTAGCTGGTTTCAACATTTCTTCGCCTTGTTTTGGTACCACTCTCATCAATTCACATAATTTGCCTATCAGGGAGGCGTGATGGAAGTAGCCTGTTGGGGGATCAAGAATGGCTGTGCCCCGAATATCATTGGCTATTAACATGCCCACATTGATTCTGTCACCTTTTAAGATAGCAAGTAGTAGACATGCTCTTTGAAATGTTATATCGGACACATTCGAACATGGCAATAGTGTATGATGGACAAAAGTACTCCATGCTTTAACAATCGGGGTGAGGTCCACTAAGCGTAATTTCCGAACGGAGCCATCTCTATTTCGTACCCAATATGTGCCTGGTCTGCATAAAGTGCGTAGGATTTCCTGATTGCTTGCTCTTATAAGTTGTTTTTCCATAGCTAGAAAGCGGCAGTCATTATAGTTCGGCAGGCCAAAGATTTCGTTGATGACTTGAGGTGTGAAAGGCACCATTTTTCCCCTCACATAACTCACAAATTGGTCGAGTGGGAATGGTTGGTCAGACTTTAGATCGGAGGCATTAGAGTAGAATTCCACAGCTAGTGATTTGCTTGCTGTGGTTACAAATGTGGTCAGCTTCTCCCATCCTCTGGAAGCAATCATAGCCTGGATGTCAACAAATTCGTCGTCTTCCAACTGAAAATTCTTTTCACTGACGAACTTGTGGACTGCTGGGAGTTTGGCATGGTATTCCTGTGTTGCCCTGGTCTTGAATAAGAATGCATCGTGCTGTGGGGCAGAGGATGTAGTTGCAACCTTAGTGTGTTTTGCTTTTTGTTGGGTTTCCATTAGGTCCTGCAAAACAAGTAATCACCCCCAAGGTTCAGAATATTCCAAGTTAGAGATAAGTATTTTAAGCACGGTCGACCTTGGAGAAATAACATCATACATGGCCATGAGTTTGTCCACTAACATTCTAAGTGATAATAATGCATGTGCATTGGTTGTGACATTTTATCAAACAGTTAGCATGCCGGCACAATAGTGGTTATGACATTTTATCAAATAGTTGGCATGCAAGCATAATAATGGTTGTGGCATTTTATCAAACAGTTAGCATGCATGCACAATAGTGGTTATGACATTTTATCAAACAGTTGGCATGCATGCCTCATAGTGGGTGTGGCATTTTAGCAAACAGTTGGCATGCAAGCATAATAATGGTTGTGGCATTTTAGCAAACAGTTGGCATGCAAGCATAATAATGATTGTGGCATTTTAGCAAACAGTTGGCATGCAAGCATAATAATGAATGAAAAACACCCAATCTCGCAACTATTAACCCCATTCGATCTCATTAACAACATACATGCATGCATAATGTATAAAATTCAGCATGGATTCACGTTTACAAGAGACAAACCCACATGCACTAGTAACCAAGAATGAGTTGCTATTAGAAGTTTGAGGAAACTTACTTGAGGATGGGATGATGTTGGATAGGAGAGGGGAACTTACTTGAGGATGAGAGTGAAGAGAGTGAGCTTCAATGGTAATGGTGTTTGTGAAAGAGGGAGGATTTTTGTGAAAGAGGGGGGGCTGTACCTACTTGGGGTGTTTTAAAGCCCAACAATGCGCTTCAAGCGCATGGGACGCGCTTCAGGCGCGCGCAAGGCAGTGGTGAATTTGGAAAATGCGCTCCAGGTGCATCAGGGCGCGCTTCAGGCGCGTGGTAACAGAATCAGAATGCGCGAAATGCGCTTCAAGCGCATGTCCTGCGCTCCAGGCGTGCCTAATACAGAACCAAAACGCGCGAAATGCGCTTCAAGCGCAAGGCATGCGCTCCAGGCGCGTTTGTCACAGAATGGAAGTTCCAGAATGCGCTTCAAGCACATGAGGCGCGCTCCAGGCGCGTTTTTGCTGCTTCTTAACAAAAAAAAAATCCCCAACACAATTTTTTTATGATTCCTTGCTTATACTAAACATCAAGAATGAATAAAATTAGTAATTAAAAGCTAAAATTAAAATTAAATGAAGTGACGTCAACTAAAATGAAAAGGATATGAAGTTGGGTTGCCTCCCAACAAGCGCTTGTTTAGTGTCCTGAGCTTGACAATTCACTCTTCAAGTTGTGTCCAGATGGATGGACTCCATCGAAAGTTTTGACTCTTCCCCGAAATACGATTTGAGTCTTTGTCCATTGACCTTGAAGTTCCGATCGGAGTGTGTATCTTTCAACTCTACGGCACCGTGTGGAAATACCTTGATTACCTTGAAAGGGCCCGACCATCTTGACTTTAGTTTTCCAGGAAACAACTTCAATCTTGAGTTGAATAGGAGAACTAGTTCTCCTTCTTGGAATTCCTTGAGTCTTATTTTTTTGTCATGCCATTTCTTGGTTTTTTCTTTATATATCTTGGCATTCTCATAAGCAAAATTCCGGAATTCCTCTAACTCGTGAAGTTGAAGAATTCTCGCCTCACCTGCCTTGCCCAAGTCAAAGTTCAAGTACTTCGTCGCCCAAAACGCTCGATGCTCAAGTTCGAGAGGTAAATGACAAGCTTTACCATACACCATTTGATACGGGGACATACCCAGGGGGGGTCTTAAAAGCCGTTCGGTAGGCCCAAAGTGCATCATCAAGTTTCGTTGACCAATCTTTTCGTGAGGCAGTTACTGTCTTTTCTAGGATTTGTTTAAGCTGCTTGTTGGAGACTTCAACCTGCCCACTAGTATGTGGATGGTATGGGGTTGCCACTCTATGACGCACATTATATTTCTTTAGAAGGTATTCCATATTCCGGTTTAGAAAATGGGTGCCTTCGTCACTAATCAAGGCTCGAGGCACGCTGAAACGAGCGAATATGTTCTTCTTGAGAAAGGTGATAACCTGTTTCGAATCATTTGTTGGAGTAGCTATTGCTTCAACCCATTTTGAGACATAATCCACCGCCACCAAAATATAAACCTTGTTATATGACGATGGGAATGGACCCATGAAATCAATACCCCATACATCGAACACTTCTACTTCTAATACAGGATTTTGCGGCATCTCATCCCGTTTTGAAATGTTACCGGTGCGCTGGCATCGATCGCATTTCTTCACATAGTTGAATGCATCTTTGAATAATGAAGGCCAAAACAACCCTGATTGTAGAACTCTTGCTGCAGTTCGGTCACCACTGAAATGACCCCCATACTCAGAGTCGTGGCAGTGCCACATTACCTTTTCTTGTTCCTCCTCAGGCACACACCTTCGCAACAGCCCATCCACTCCTCTTTTGTACAGAAAGGGTTCATCCCATACATAGAATTTGGCATCGTGGATAAACTTCTTTCGTTGTTGGTAAGTGAAATCAGATGGGATTGTACCCCCCACCTTGAAATTAGCAAAGTCGGCGAACCACGGTGCCATGGTGATGGCGAAGATGTGCTCATCAGCAAATTGATCTCGAATCGGTATAATATCCTCATTCTCTTCGACCTTCTCCAATCGAGATAGGTGGTCAGCCATAGTGTTCTCTGATCCCTTTTTATCCCGAATCTCAATGTCAAATTCTTGTAGTAATAGAATCCATCTAAGCAACCTTGGTTTTGATTCCTGCTTAGTAAACAAATACCTCAAAGCAGCATGATCAGTGTAAACAATAACTTTCGATCCTAATAGATAAGACCGAAATTTATCAAAAGCATAGACTACAGCCAATAATTCTTTTTCAGTTGTAGCATAATTGTGTTGTGCCTGATTTAAAACATGACTAGCATAGTAGATCACATGCAACATCTTGTCTTTTCTTTGTCCCAGAACTGCCCCAATAGCACTGTCACTTGCATCACACATGATTTCAAAAGGTAGTGACCAGTCAGGTGCAGTGATAATGGGGGCAGTTATCAGCTGGTTTTTCAAATTGTTAAAGGCATGCAAACAATCCTCATTGAATTTGAAAAGTGTGTCTTTCGCAAGTAGGTCTGTAAGTGGTTTTGCAATTTTTGAAAAATCTTTTATAAACCTTCTATAAAATCCAGCATGGCCTAAAAAGCTTCTAATGCCTTTCTCGTTGGTAGGAGGGGGAAGCTTTTCAATAACTTCAACCTTGGCTTTATCTACCTCGATCCCCTTGTGGGAGATTCGGTGGCCCAAAACAATTCCCTCTCTTACCATAAAATGACATTTCTCCCAATTTAGGACCAAGTTAGATTTTTCACACCTTTCTAATACAAGAGATAGATTAATCAAACAATTATCAAAGGATGACCCAAATACAGAAAAGTCATCCATGAATACCTCGATATGTTTCTCAATCATATCAGAAAATATGGACATCATGCACCTTTGAAATGTAGTCGGCGCATTACACAGTCCAAATGGCATTCTTCGATAAGCAAATACCCCATACGGACATGTAAATGCAGTTTTCTCTTGATCCTCGGGTGCTACAGCTATCTGATTGTACCCTGAATAACCGTCTAGGAAGCAGTAATACTCATGTCCGGCTAACCGCTCAAGCATCTGATCAATGAAAGGGAGCGGGAAATGATCCTTCCTCGTGGCACTGTTCAATCTCCTGTAATCAATACACACTCTCCAGCCTGTAACCGTTCGAGTAGGAATTAACTCGTTCTTTTCATTTGTGATGACAGTCGTTCCCCCTTTTTTTGGTACCACTTGGACGGGACTCACCCAAGAGCTATCTGAAATTGGGTATATGAGGCCGGCTTCTAATAGCTTTACCACCTATTTCCTGATCACTTCTTTCATTACCGGATTCAATCTCCTTTGGGGTTGTACTACCGGTTTGTGATTGTCCTCCATGAGGATTTTGTGCATACAAAAAGTCGGACTTATTCCCTTCAAGTCATCAATGGACCAACCGATAGCACCCTTGTGCTTCCGCAGAATTCTCAACAACTTTTCTTCTTGCAACTCGCTCAAGCTTGCATTAATTATGGCTGGATTTTTTTCTTCTTCACTCAGGAATACATATTTCAAATGAAGAGGCAGCTGCTTGAGTTCAATCATTGGTGTCTTTTTCTCCGCGGACTTGTCTTCATTTCCTTTCAAGTCCTCCCACCTAGTAGGAAAACGGGGGGAGTAGGATGGTGATGCTTCTAACATGGCCAACACCTCTTTCATCTTTGGGTCTTCACTTTCTTGAACGACATCTTGGGGTAGACATAATACTCTTTCTAATGGCAGGCTGGGTGTTTGATGCGTTATTTCTTCATTGACTATCTCATCTAAAATCTCGATTTGATTGCACCCTTCTCTTTCTCTTGAGTGTTCCATGGCTTTCAGAATGTTAAAAGTGACGGTTTCCTCATTTACTTTCAGGATTAAGGTGCCATCTGCTACATCAATCATAGCTCTCCCTGTTGCTAAGAACGGTCTCCCCAAAATCAAAGGAATGTCGTTGTCTTCTTCCATATCTAGTACCACGAAATCCACTGGAAAAATGAACTTATCCACTTTAACCAACACATCTTCCACTACTCCATAGGGATGTTTCATTGAGCGATCCGCAAACTGTAACATCAGTTGTGTTTCCTTGACTTTTCCGATGCCTAGCTTTTTGTATATTGAAAGGGGCATAAGACTTACACTAGCTCCAAGATCACATAAAGCTTTCCCAAAAGTTCTATTACCAATAGCGCACGAGATTGAGAAGCTTTCAGGGTCCTTGAGCTTCGGTGGCAACTTCCTTTGTAGTATAGCACTACACTCTTCCGTAAGCATAACTGTTTCTCCCCCGATTTTTCTTTTTTTCGACAGAATCTCTTTGATGAACTTAGCATATGTCGGCATCTGCTCTAGTGCTTCTGCAAAGGGGATGTTAATTTGTAATTTTTTAAAAACATCAAGAAACTTCCCAAATTGTTTTTCAGTTTCTCCCCTCCTTAATCTTTGAGGGAATGGGAGTCTAATTTCTGGTTTTGGCAGTGGTTCCCTTTTTTGTACCATAGGTTCTTCCTCCTTTTCAATAGCGATGTGCTCTTCACCCGGTATTGGTGTGGCCATTTCCTCCAGGTGGGTTGGAGTCAATGTACTTCTACTCTGTTTGGCTTTAGGTGGTACTTGTTCCCTCACCTTGCCACTCCTCGTGGTCACTACATTGACATTGTTTCTAGGATTCGGAACTGTGTCACTAGGCAAATTTCCGGACGTTCTTTGTGCCATTTGTTGAGCAAGTTGACCCACTTGAGTCTCAAGATTCTTTATTGATGCAGAGTGATTTTTCTGAATGGCTCTTGACTCTTCAATGAAAGAACTGGTGCTTGTAACTAGTTTCTCTATAGCGCTCTCCCAAGCAGCCTTTCTCGGTGGAACTTGGTTTGTTTGAGCTCCTTGTTGACCCTGAGATCCACCTTGTTGATCTCTCCAAGAAAAATTTGGATGATTTCTCCAACCAGGATTGTACGTACTAGAGTAGGGGTTAGTCTGCCTGTTGTTGTTGTTACTCACAAAATTCACTTGTTCTAGTTCTTCTACCTCATTGTCATCCAGTGCTTCACAAACTCCAGTTTTATGTGCTCCTCCACAAAGGTTACAACTAGTCTGCTTTAGTAATTTAACAGGGGCCACTTAGGGTTGTATATTTAGAGTTGCCATTCCCTTCTTGATCTCAGTGGCGATAACCTCTTCCATCTTCGATATAAACCTGCCTGGAGCTAACCCATCCATAACATTCAACTCCATTACACCACTTGTCGACCCACCACTTCTGTCATACAACATCATCTGTTCATTTGATGCCATGATCTCAATAATTTTTCGTGCTTCTGTTGCGGTTTTGTAATTCAAAGAACCACCGGCTGTGGCATCTAACATAATTCTAGTGCTCGGCCTCAAGCCATTACAGAATATTTGCATTTGGGCAGTGTCGTCATAAGAATGATTAGGACATCCGGCTAGTAAGTTTCTGAATCTTCTGTAGGTGTCACGAAGAGATTCCCCCTCTTTCTGTTTGTAACCGGTGATTTCTTGCCTCTTTCTAATGAACATGGCTGGGGGGAAATATTGTTCCAAGAACTTATCCTCAAGATCATCCCATGTGGTGATGCTGTCGGCGGGGAATGAAAGAAACCACTCTTTAGCATCATCTATCAAAGAGAATGGAAATAGCTTCAATTTCTTGCATTCTTCAGACACCCCATCCACCTTCACTGTTTCACATAATTCAAAGAAATTTGTGAGGTGTCTGTTGGTGTCTTCGTTATGTCTACCGACAAAATGAATTTCCCTCAACTCTCGGTATAGAGCAGGACTTATTTCAAACTTATTGACTGTAACCGGTTGGTGACGAATGGGTAATCGAGCACAATTTCTGTTTCGATTCCCATACTCTCCAAGAGTACGTTCTGGTGGTGATGGTTCGGCCATTTCAGTTAATGTGACAGAATCACCTAAAACCTCTTCGTCCACTACTAAATGTCTTTCCCTTTGTCTCCTTTCTCGAGCTGCTTTTCTATGTGCTTTCGCTGTTTTTTTCAATTTCTGGATCAAAGATAAGTTCAGCTGAGGACTGGCCTCGCATACAAGGTTAGACAAAATGTCAGTACAGAAGAGATTTAAAATAAGAAAAAAAAAACAAAAATTTTATTGCAGAGCAAAAACTTTCAATTACGTAAACAAATTAAACTCAATAGTGATATGGCAATCCCCGACAACGGCGCCAAAAACTTGATAGCGTTTCAGCAAGTGTACTGAATCGTTGCAAGTAATAATAAAATGGTAGTACCGAGTGTCGAACTCAAGGATTGCGTTTTACTATTGAATTATATTTGATTACTAAAATTGAACAAAAAGGTTCCCAAGTTGATTGAAATAATGTTTGAAATTAACAACAATAATAAAATTGATCTTTTATAATGAGAAAAACGTCAAGGATGAGTTTCACTTCGAATCCAACCTTGGTGTCTAATTTGATCCTAGTTACTGAATTCCTTTATTGAATTATTACCGAATTCTCTTTATTATTCTTGCCCTAATGTCTTAGTGACAGAACCTTTAATTCCAAAGTAACCCCTAATTCCTTAGTAGATTTAAGATTAGAATTAAGCATTACCGTATAGAAATTCTTTTGTAAATTATTGCTTTGCAACTAATTTAATTGGTTTCATGATCTGCATCTATCCCTAGACTACAAATTCATGAATTTCTCATCTCAAGCATTCGTAAAGTCCACTTCCGTTTCAAAATACAAATCGTAGAACATTTTAATGTTGATCAAGCAATAAAAAGCATTAAGCACAGAGATGAGAAAAATAATTCAATAAACTCATTCATATAACAAGAAATCAAATCAGAAAAATAAGGGTTTCATCTGGTTACACTCATTCCTAACAAATAGGGTTTAGTTACACATGGCAGAGATACAAAAGATAAGGATTAGAGAAGAGTTACAAGAAGGATTCATGAATGATTCTTGATAAAACTACTCCAATGGCGTTAGAAACGGCCGTCTTTGAGTTTCTATGCTAGGGCACAAGTCTCCCAACTTCCCAAGTGTCAAAAAGATCCAAAAAACAGCAAAAAATTGCGTTTTTATGATTGCTGATGCGCGTCACGCGCTCCAGGCGCGCGTTGGCAGAGCTGAAACCTGTGAAATGCGCTCCAGGCGCGCGTTGGCAGAGCTGAAACCTGTGAAATGCGCTGCAGGCGCGCAGGGCGCGCTGCAGGCTCACAACATCTGCTGTCTGACGTATTTTGCATTTGTCTCATCTTTCGTGTCTGAATTGGGTCCCGGTGTCTTCATGAAAGTTGTAGATATGGATCTTAGCTTTCATTAGCACTTGGAATGACACTAATTGAACATCTAGAACTCCAGATATGGCTGAAATACTCCACATGTATCATGTTGATTTTTCACCAAAATTCAGCACTGCACTTAAAAACAAAACGCAATGTAAAATTACGAAAAACTCCTACTTAATCACTGAAATACAAGCATAACATATTAATAAATTCAAAGAACAAAAATAAACCGAATGTATCAAATAAATCCTTAATTTAACTGATGATTGAAGATACATAAGACTAAAACAATGGAAAATTATGCATATGATGAAGAGTTATCACAACCCCAAACTTAATCTATTGCTTGTCCCCAAGCAACAATTAATTTCATGTTTGGTGTAGTTAAAAATAACCTTAAACTCAATTTCTCAAATCACATCAAACTCAATTTTCAGTTTCAGCTACTGCAAACATCCATCATGCTCTATGGTTGCTAAAAATTTACAACAGGATTTGTACACATTGGCATTCATTTATCAAATTCAACTCTCCCTTCACACAGTCTCACCAAAATTCTCTCAAGTGTTTAGAAGGGTTATGAATTTATCACTCAAATCCTAGAACATGAATCACGCTACCATAGGCTTGAAAAAATTCTAGTTAGTCATCACTATGCAACAAATACATACATTTTTAGAGGACTTTCGGGTTGTAATGGGGCTTAGGTAAGGGTAGGACATTTTGGGATAGTAGGTTTTACTGCTTGGAATTAGGTATATACTTCCAATTTATTCTACCATTTTTTTCTTTTCATTATGGAGATTCTCAAACATTGTACAAAGAATCAAGAATATATTATTTATCGTTCTTTTTTTTTTTTTTTTTTTTTTTTTTTTTTTTTGTGTTTTGTGTTTTGTGATGTGGCTAATAACTAAAATAAAGGGGCTAGCAAAGGATAACATTTTTATAGGGTAGTTAGAAAGGCTCAAACGACCAAATAAAATTGCCTCAATGTATGCATAAATTACAAGTGATGCAAGTCAGAATTAGTGCAAGTTCTGAAGGGATAATACATGTCTGGATAATCACACAGCAAATAATTTAAGTGTTTAGGCTCAAAAGCTCACAGTTAGGATAGTAAGAGAGAGTATGAACAATCAACATAATGCCAAACATGTATTCGAAAAGTTAAAATTGTATTTTTGAAAAACTTGATGGCCTATTAGCCTTCTGCAACCATTGAGTAATCAAGCATGCATGCATTAAGGAGACTTATCGACTTGAGCACTAACATAATCTAAGAAATAGAGTTTAACTTTCGAAATCCCAAACAGAAACTTTAAGATCAAGTGCAAGTTATTACAACTTTTCATCATCAAACAAAGAAAACAAAAAGAAACACAGAAAAGCAAATAGACTAGACTAAAACAAAGAAGAACAAGAAAAGAAAAAAAAAAAAAAGAAAAAAAAAAAATTCAAAACAAAAGAAAGAAAACTTCTCTAGTTTAGCAATTCAAGGATCCTCGTTTAGATCATCTGCTCCTGTTCCGCTCTGGTCACCTGTGTACTGGTGAAGTGTAAATAGATCAGCATAAAACATGCCTCCCGGTGTCTGTTGAGAAGAGGCGAATGCTCGATAGAGATTGGTCATCCCCAGTTCTAATCTGGCGTGTCTATCTCGCTGATCAATCATTACTCGTTCCATCATAGTTTCCAATCTACCGATTCTGTCTTCGTTAGAGAGCTGGACTGGCTGTGGAGGGTGGTGTTGTGGTTCCTGTGGTTCAGTGTGTTCCTCTGCTGGCATCGCTGCTGGTGGGGCAACAGGGTAGTCTGCTGGAATCATAGAGTGTTTTGTTATCCATCTTGCAGTGATTGGAGTAGCTGGTTTCAACATTTCTTCGCCTTGTTTTGGTACCACTCTCATCAATTCACATAATTTGCCTATCAGGGAGGCGTGATGGAAGTAGCCTGTTGGGGGATCAAGAATGGCTGTGCCCCGAATATCATTGGCTATTAACATGCCCACATTGATTCTGTCACCTTTTAAGATAGCAAGTAGTAGACATGCTCTTTGAAATGTTATATCGGACACATTCGAACATGGCAATAGTGTATGATGGACAAAAGTACTCCATGCTTTAGCAATCGGGGTGAGGTCCACTGAGCGTAATTTCCGAACGGAGCCATCTCTATTTCGTACCCAATCTGTGCCTGGTCTGCATAAAGTGCGTAGGATTTCCTGACTGCTTGCTCTTATAAGTTGTTTTTCCATAGCTAGAAAGCGGCAGTCATTATAGTTCGGCAGGCCAAAGATTTCGTTGATGACTTGAGGTGTGAAAGGCACCCTTTTCCCCCTCACATAACTCACAAATTGGTCGAGTGGGAATGGTTGGTCAGACTTTAGATCGGAGGCATTAGAGTAGAATTCCACAACTAGTGATTTGCTTGCTGTGGTTACAAATGTGGTCAGCTTCTCCCATCCTCTGGCAGCAATCATAGCCTGAATGAGAGCTGAAACATTTTGCAATATGTTTACTCTTTCATTACCTTTTAACCTTCTCTTGTGTGTGCACAAATCTTTTAGAAATATTGCATATCTTGGAATATGTTTAATTGCTTCAAGAAAGGAGAATGTTCACTTCCACCTTCCTAAATGTTCACGTCCATTTTCTTAGTCTTCACTGCCCTTTGTGGAAAACGAAGTGGTATATTTTTCACTACAGTTTAAGCTACCTTTGGTATTTCAACACCTTTCCCAGACCTAAATGTAATTGAACTAACATTGGGAGCATTTAGATTTACTACTGACTGTGCAGACAATTGGTTTGACCCCTGAGTCTGTAAGTGATTGATTAAAGTGGCTAGCTGACCAATCTTTGTTTTCAAATTTGGACAGGTGGAATCTGTTCATTGTTGAAATTAGAGATTCTAGACAACCATCTGCTTAATGAGGTCCTCTAATGAAGGTGTATTGTTTTACTATTGAGGAATATTTTGGTGTTGCTACCTAGGTTGCTGTTGCACAAATGAATTTCCCCATCTCAAGTTGGGATGGTTTCTCCAACCAGGATTGTACCTGTTAGATGATAGATCAAAGGTAGCTTGAGAATTTTATATATTTATTGCATATGCTTGAGGGGCATCAACAATTGGATCTTTTTGCAATGTAGGACATGAATCTAAAGGATGCTTTGGAGAAGTGCAAATACCACATACAATTGCTTAGGTTTTATCTATGGCCAAATTTTTTACTAAAGATGTAAGCTCATCAAGTTTTCCTTCTAAATTCTTGTGGGAAGAAGCTTAAATTTCATTAACACCCTTTGTCAACACTATTAAATTGCTTCTAGTCATAAACTGTTGAGAATTAATGGACATGTTCTCAATCAAAGTCTTTTCCGCTTCTGGGGGTCTTATCGATAAGTGCTCCTCCACCAACAGCATCCAAAATGCTTCTATCAATAGATAACAAGCCTTCATAAACATATTGGATGAGCAATTGTTTAGAAATCTGGTGTTGAGGACAACTTGACACTAATTTCTTGAATCTCTCCCAATACTTATGTAATTTTTTTAATAAATCATATGGTTTGAAAAACCAGCCTTCTGGGAAAATCTTTGAGATGACGGATTGAGGATTTTTATTATAGAAATGATCCTCAATTGTCCAAATGTTTTGGTAATCTGTTTTGACAAAATATTCGGATTTTTGTCTGAACAAAATATTGTCAGAATCATTTAAAATAATTTTTGATGTTTCTCCATGAGACATTTTGAAATTATTTTACAGGATGGTTCCTCCTGTAAAGGTTTTGAAATAATGTTTTGGGAAGGGGTTTGGGTTTTGCAATTTTTTGTAGTTGAAGGTTTACCTCAATTGAGTCTTTTATTTCTTGGAGATTGTTAGGACCAACTAATGCTTGGCTGGCAAGCCATTTTTGAATTTGGTTTTGTTCTTCATTCTCTTCTACAGCTTCTTTCCAAGACCGGATTGGTTTTGCATATGACATAGGTTTTGTAAACAGAACAAGCTTTCAAAAGATTTAAATTCTTTGTCCTGGGTTTTTCAATAAAAGGGAAAATGATTTTTGCCTCTCTTGTTTTGCTAGAAATGCTGTCATAATTGACTGAGTAGGGAGTTATCATGTTAATGAAAGGAGTCGCTAAAATGACAGTATGAGTAATATTTTCTAATAAAACAAAAGGAGTTTTGATTGAAACATTACCATTTTTAATGGAAGCTTTAGTTTTACTTTTTATAACCATGTTGGAGTTATTAGCCGCAACAAGTTTTTCATTAGATTTTTGTAGAAATCTATTTGGTACAATGCTACTTTTTAAGCAATTTAAATCTGCTCCAGTATCAAAATGTGCAATTGTTTCAAATTAGAAATCTTCAGAAAAAACTAAATTAATTTTAATTAAATATTATCTTGTTGTTATAGTTCTTAAAACGAAAAAGAAATCCTCTGGGATTTCTTCTAAATTTTCAATTTTGTTAGAATATTCTTCATTTTCTTTTTCTTCTTCATCCTGTTCTTGGTCAGAAGAGGTTTGATTTTGTACCTGGGAAAGAAGGTTTTGAAGAATGTTTGAATCAATTTCCTGCTTTTGTTTAAGAGTTTTTAACTCTTGTTTAACGGTTTTAATCTCTTCTTGAAGGGATTGAATTGTGACATGGGCTTGTGTCTTTGTTCTTTTCCCTAAGATATTTGTTAGGTCATAAGTGGTCTTAGGAAGTAATTTTGATGAGGATGTAGAAGGTTGACTTTGTTTTGATTCAAAATTATTTAACAGTTTTCCTATTATTTCTTTTTGAAGTTTTGCATCTTCAACCTGTTTTATAATGTCAATAATTAGTTCTTGATCTTTTGTTAAAACATTAATGGATTTTGTACTTGCTTCTGAATTGTTAAGAGAGTCGAAGGCTCCTAGTTCGTCAAACTGTAAAGGTCTATCATTTTCTGATGAACCCGTTTCAGAATCGTTGACAGTTTCTTCTTTAGTGGTTTCTAAAAGTATTGCCTCTATTTTTTGAATTATTTCTTCATCGATTTTTAATTCATGGAGTTTTTTGTTTCTCTTGCAATATCTTGAAAAATGTCCTGTTTGGCCACACTTATAGCAAGTTATTTGTTTTGAAGTTTGAGGTTCAAACTTCTTTTGGGAAGCATTTTTCTTATAAAAATTGGGTTTTATTTGATTGTAAGAATTTTGGGGTCTAGATTTTTTGTAGAATTCTAGTCTTCCTGGTTTGGTGAAAGATTTTTTGTGAGGTTTTCTATATGGTTTCGAACAAGACCCTTCACAGTCTTTTGAAATATTAGTCATGGGTATTTCAAATTGTTTACAAAAGGATCCTAGTTCTTGTCTAGTTCTTTTCATTTCCCATTTTAAATGTTTTTGGAGTTTTAAATCTTGACAGATTTTCAAACCTTCCTTTTGAGTGAAGCTAACCAACTCACCATAAGTTAAATGGTTATATGGGATTTGGTTTACCCCATAAACTTCTTTGATTTTGTTTCTAACATTTTCTCCTAAAAGGGCTGGGAGTCCTGCAAGGAATTTCTCTTTCTAGAATGGTTGGTTTAAGTCTTCCCTTAGCATAACTCTAGTTAGGAAAGTGTTTTTGTAATATTGGAATTCAGAAAGTTTTTTACATCTAAGGTTGGATAGGAGTTCGACATTTTTGTCTTTTAAGTGTGATGGATCATCTATGAAGTGCAAGCTAATAGTGTGTATTAGTGTTGCAACTGCATCAGGTATTGGGTTTCCTATTTCGTCGAGGATGGGAATTCCTTCCTCTGTGGTTTGGATTGCGTTTAAGATTTCTAAGTGTTGATGGGGCGTGAGATGGTAATCCCACCATCCTTTTAGTTGGCCTGAGAAACCTACTATTAGGAGTTCAGCTATGGCTTTGTCAGATGTGTTGGCCTGGGTTTTATAAGCATTTGATGCCATTGTCATTTGTTGGAGGAGACCTAAGATGTTGTATTCGGACATACCATCTATGTTCCATTCGTAGACAGTGTTGGCATTGTATTTGGACTGAGAGAGGACATTAGGTCTATTTTCAATACCTAAGTCTGGTGCTGTGACCATGGCTAAAGGTTGGCCCTTTTGCCACTGAAGTTTGCACAAGTTTTGTGTTTCTTGTGCGGTTTTAGAAACTTGGTCTAGAGTTGTGACCATTTTGTTAAAGGTATCTTTAGCTACCATCGGTGTGGAGGTAGAGGAATGTTCTATCCTACTGAGTTGTTCATGTAAGGCTTGGGTGAATTCTGATCTACCTTCCCTAAACAGTTTTTGGCTTGTTTTTTAGATTTGGAATGGTTTAAAAACTGGGTTTTTTCAGTTTTGGATCTGTTGTCTCAATCGAAGAGATAGTGGAATTTTGTTGGTTTTCTTCTATCTTTGTTAATTGTTTTGCTATTGTACTAGATGGACATTTGTAAAATTATTTTGTTGAAGGATATTTTGAATATTTTTTTAGAACTATCACTTGGGATTTTGAAGGGGGCAGCATCTACTGGTTTTTCTGGGTGTGTTATTATGATTTGTCTTAAAGGTGGGTGTTCATACTGTATTTTTTGTCCGGTTGCTAATTCCCATTATGGAGTTTTGTTTTTGGTTGTTATGGGATTAACATAACCTAGGTTTTGTGTGAAAGGGTATGAAATTTGGTTTTGTCTAGCATAACTTTCAAACCATTCAAAAAATAGAATATGTGATTTGTTTTTCAAAATGAACTTATAAAACTCATTCTGAATGTCATGCCTTTGTTTTAGAAAGTTTTTGAAGAACCAAGTTCTTTTTTCCCTATTTTTGGAAGCATAAAAATCATCATGGAGAATAATTTTATTAACTTCAAATTCTTTTTCTATAACATTAAGTTCATTGACAACATTTGCAGTTATTGCAAAGAAAGAAGGTGAAGTTGGTGGAGAAATGTTTTGTTACTCCTTATTAGTGTTTTGAGGTGCTGTGTAAATTTGATGAGGTATATTTGTGGAGTAGTCAATGTTTTGAAAAGAAGCACTTGGTATGTGGGAACATGAGAAATGCGGTTTTGTAAAGTTTTCTAGTTTTTGAGGCAATTGTATGATTGGAGATGGTCTGGAGGAACTAGCATCAAAATATCTGGCACTAGAAGTTCTTGGAAAACTAGAGGTTCTTGAAAAACTTAGTTTTACCCTACCATCGTTGTATTGTATGACTTCTTTGAGATTGTTGTTTGGTTTTGACTGTTGGAGAGATTGTGGTTTAACAGCTCCTTCCAGAATCCATTCTTCAGGAAGATCAATATCTTTCTAGAGGATGGTTTTTGGAATAACAATGTTTGCCTTAGTCAAATCTGTTTGTAAAAATAGTGTTTCGCCTTTTTTGTTTTCAAAATTTTTTGTTGTTGTAAAGGCTGAAAACATTGCTTTGTAATGAATTTTGTAAATAATAGCTACAGGAATAGATCCTTCTATCATTTTGTAATTATGAGTTTTGATTTGAAGCATGAGAGAATTTGCAATGTTTGGATCTTTTAAGGATAAAGAAAAATTTGGATAACATCCAAACCAAATTGGTCCTTGACATAGACTAGATTCAACTGTGCTTATAATTGAATCTTGGAAGTTTAAGAACCTTGCATCCCGTAGGACGCATAGGATTGAAGTGTTTAATCCTTCCCGTGTTAGAAGTTTTATACCAACTTGAACAAGACCTATATGTATGAAATTATAGTTCCTGTCAGCGTGTTTTTTGAGAGTTTTTGAAGAAAGAAGATTTATTGTTTCAAATGGGTCAGAAAGAGTAACATCACGTTCCTCCGTTTTGATAACATAATCGGTTTTTAAAAGATTTTTGAAAAGACTAGATACATAGACCTCATCTTTTTTTTTTTTAGGATTTGCCAATTGTTTATGGATTTTTGGAAGTCTTCAATAGTGATTTCCTCACTATTGATGGGTTCCCTTCGTTCTGGGAAGTTTTGGATAGAAGGAGTTGAGAAAGAAGACGTTCTACAAAAGAGATTATCCATATTTAAAATTTTGTATTTTTATTTTGAAGAAACTTTCAAGGATTCGTTGTGTAACACCCCAAATTTTATAATAAATTATTTCATTTATCTAATAGGATAAAAAAAAATTATTTATTTATTTCATGTGTTTATAATATGTGTTGATAAATAATTACGATTAATTTCCCTTTCATGTGTATTTGCTATAGTGTGATAATTTCATATGTGTTGGTTTAATAATTTATTTAAATTATTAATATGGATATTAAGTATATTTTTTTTTTGTATTAATTTTAGATTGTTATTGTATTTTTTAGTGAAATATGTCATTGCTAACTTGATATTTAATAATTACTTATTTATTGTTATTTTAATGATAGTAAAGTTAATAGAAAAGTTTTGAATAATAATAATATAAAATATAAATAAAAAAAGTGGTTGATACAATAGAAATAAGTGTAGTGGCTATTGTAAGCCATCTTTTCCCCTCTGCCTAACACAAATAACCCTACATACTTCAGCAAACCAAAAGCACGCTGCTGGAAAAAAAGGAAAGAAGAAACTTTCAAATTTCATCTCTTTTCTTTGGTCGCCGCCTTTGTAACCCAACCACTCGATACAATTCAATTCTCTTATCTTCCATTGCCTACAGATGAATGACCAATATCTTCCTTCTCCTTTCATTATCCTCGTCAAAATCACTCTCGTTTATATGACACGTGAAGGAGAAATCAAACTGTGACCTATTATTTCCGGCATCAATGTTGCTGCGAAGTTTTTCTGGCCTCCGTAGTGGTGCACTGAAACAACGACAAGCAATTTCACGTTCTCCACGTTGAGAGCTTTGTCCTACACCTCTTTATTTTTAAGTTTCCCCTACAGTCACGGAAACCAGCGGCGGTGGTGTTACGGTAAATGTCTTCCGATCAACCTAGAATTCATCGTTCATTTTGTTATGAAGCTGACATAACTAATGTTAGATGCTGATGTACTTTTAAATTTAATTTCAATGTGGTTGTTATTCGTAAGCACTGTTTTGAGTCATCCATATCGGTAAGGTCCTCCGACCATTATTTTTTTCTTCCTTCAATAATTCCAATTATTCTTCTACTCTTAATATCATTTATTACATATTTGACATTTTTATCATCATCACAAATTATCAGTTGCGATTTGGTTATTCTCTAGACCCGCTTTCAAATAATTAATTTATGGATTGCTCCGACGTTGCTGAAATTGATGTCTTATTGTACGAGACCGCCAAATGAGGTACGGGGTGAGAGAGAGCTCGAATTCATGAGTGTAAATTAAGTGAGAGGAACGGGAAAACCAGATTTCCCATAATTCATTCGGGACTCGCTGCGTAAGGCTGAAGTCTTTTGAGTAATAATTGACTAATGAGAAAACTTGAATTTGGTGAGATTAAAATACGAGTTAGAAACTTTTATAGGGTGTTGTTTGATTTAAATTTTGAAGATTGTGTGGTAGTTGAATTATTGTAGAATTGTGTAGTTGATGTATTTTGTGTTTTGTTTATATCTACCTGGATATTGTTATATGATATAAAATGTGATGAATTGTTATTAATTCAATTTCAATTGAAGTAGTGTGTGTGAATGATTTAGTATTATTAAATGTGAGTGAAAATTATATATTGTTGGAGTTTGTGAATTATGATGATAAATTTTGAATGTGATATATGACTATGAAAATATGCATTGATGATTACTTGTTGAATTATGATGTTACCACCTTGATGAATATCACGAAATGCATATTGAATTGTGATGAATTCGACCTGTGCCAATGATGGTTCTGCTAATGGACTGAGTAACCTAGGCCAACGAGGGGAGAACATAGGTGTTGACAATTTTTGAAGTGGAAATTATTTGGTCATCATATAGGTAGGGCAAGATTGTTAGACCTTGGAGGTATTCGGGTGGGGAACTCCTAGGTGACTTGGAGGAAGCACTCCAAATGTCGGGAGCTACCATGCAACACACTTTTACCTCGATTGTCGCGTATATGTGTCTCGGGTTGAGTTGAGGGGATCTATGAGGACACGACCAAATTGAATTGTCCGTCCACTTGTGTGGTGGCATAGTATCAAGCCTCATAACCAAGTATTTCAGAGTTAGAATGGTACCAAAGAAAGAGGAGGAGTCTAGAGTATAAGAGCATGCATAACATTACTTGATTTGAGTGTTTACTTACTTGATGTTATGGATTGTATCAATATTTTACCTTGATTATTCTTGTTGATTGTGATTTGAAATGATATGGTGTTTAATATATTTTACGAGTTCTTCCCAATTATTTTATACTATTACATGTTTTCGAAGCTCACCCCTCGTTGCTTGCGAGAGCGCAGTCATTTCAGGTTATTGGTTGATGATCCACGCTCTGATAGGTGATACTAGGTGGGAGTAATCTATCGTATTCTTTTGAGTTGTGAATTAATTTAGATTTTTGTAAATTCGGTAAAACATATGTGTTATTTTCATCTTTTATTCGGTTGTAGAAATTAATTGTCTTTAAGTTTAGAACGTGTTTTTATGTCAAAAAATTTTAGTTAATAAACCTCAACTATATTCGACACTAAAGGATTTTTAATTGAAAATTTTGATGCAAGCATTTAGTATAAGTGTGAATGTGACGTCCTGAACTTTATAGTTTAAATGAAAATTTTTATACTCTATTTTGGAACCGCTGCGAATGTCTTTCAAAACTAGTGCATTTTACTTTTTATTTCAATTTGGGTTTAGGGTGTCACACATTGCCCTTAAACGCCTGTTCGTCGG
This sequence comes from Cicer bijugum, assembly GCA_037974875.1. Lineage (NCBI taxonomy): Eukaryota > Viridiplantae > Streptophyta > Magnoliopsida > Fabales > Fabaceae > Cicer > Cicer bijugum. Next base: position 127,312 of record JBBPBT010000688.1, read on the forward strand.
CTTAAATACGGTACTTACAACCCAGAAACTATTATTCTTCAAGATAAACTTTCAAGATTTAAAATAATTATAATCCTTTTTGTTCTATGTCTTGGATTTCTGCTTTGCAATGTGTTTCAAGTTCATAATTCATTTGAATAGGTCTAGCCTTAGTTGGGATTTGTTTATCGGAAAAGCCATTCTCATATGGTAGGTCTACCATGTGTTGTTTTCTATTCCAAAAAGCATTTGGTAAATCCGAGCAGATTTCGTTTTCAATTCTCTTTTGATGATCTGAAATTTTCTGTTTTAAGAAATTATTTTGTAATTGTTGTTCAGTTTTGAGAAAAGAAACATCTTGTTTTAAGAAATATAAATGTTTTTCTTTTCCTTGAATTAAACAATTTAATTCAGATTTGTAAACAGAACAAGCTTTCAAAAGATTTAAATTCTTTGTCCTGGGTTTTTCAATAAAAGGGAAAATGATTTTGGCCTATTTTGTTTTGCAAGAAATGTTGTCGTAATTTACTGAGTAGGGAGTTATAATGTTAATGAAAGGAGTCCCTAAAATGACAGTATGAATAATATTTTCTTATAAAACAAAAGGAGTTTTGATTGAAACATTACCATTTCTAATGGAAGCTTTAGTTTTACTTTTTATAACCATGTTGGAGTTATTAGCCGTAACAAGTTTTTCATTAGATTTTTGTAGAAATCTATTTGGTACAATGCTACATTTTAAGCAATTTAAATCTGCTCTAGTATCAAAAAGTGCAATTGTTTCAAATTTGAAATCTTCATAAAAAACTAAATTAATTTTAATTAAATATTTTCTTGTTGTTATAGTTCTTCAGAGGTTTCTAAAAGTATTGCCTCTATTTTTTGAATTATTTCTTCATCGATTTTTAATTCACAGAGTTTTTTGTTTCTCTTGCAATATCTTGAAATATGTCCTATTTGGCCACACTTATAGCAAGTTATTTGTTTTGAAGTTTGTGGTTCAAACTTCTTTTGAAAAGGTTTTTTCTTATAAAAATTGGGTTTTCTTTGATTTTTTGTAAGAACTTTGGGGTCTAGATTTTTTGTAGAATTCTAGTCTTCCTGGTTTGGTGAAATATTTTTTGTGAGGTTTTCTATATGGTTTCGAACAAGACCCTTCACAGTCTTTTGAAATATTAGTCATGGGTATTTCAAATTGTTTACAAAAGGATCCTAGTTCTTGTCTAGTTCTTTTCATTTCCCATTTTAAATGTTTTTGGAGTTTTAAATCTTGACAGATTTTCAAACCTTCCTTTTGAGTGAAGCTAACCAACTCACCATAAGTTAAATGGTTATATGGGATTTGGTTTACCCCATAAACTTCTTTGATTTTGTTTCTAACCTTTTCTTCTAAAAGGGTTGGGAGTCCTGCAAGGAATTTCTCTTTCCAGAATGGTTGGTTTGAGTCTTCCCTTAGCATAACTCTGGTTAGGAAAGTGTTTTTGTAATATTGGAATTCATAAAGTTTTTTACATCTAAGGTTGGATAGGAGTTCGACATTTTTGTTTTTTAAGTGTGATACAGCAAGCAAATATCTGTTACAGCAAGCATATATATATATATATGTGTGTGTGTGTGTGTGTGAAAGAAAAATCTGAGCTACAACTTTTGTGTTTGAAGGAAAGACCAATTTCGAACTTTACTGGGCCGAAATTGCAAATTTCGTAATCTGGATTTTTGTAATAATTTTAATCACCAAGCCACTTGTTTTTAAACCCTATACCCTAAAGTCCAATATCAAGTACTATACATTGGCAGTTTTGTTCCTTTTCTAAGGACGAAAAAAGTAGGATTCAAATTGCTACAAGAAATAAATAGTGTTATTTTAATTTCATGGAAGGCTAATGTTATAAGATTAATTTACGAGTTCAAAGTTTCATCAACATCTTGAGATTCAGGTTACACTGTCAATTTCTATTCATGATTTTATTCTTGTTTATTTGATTATATTGATATTTTGATTGCTCAAACTGAATTTCAATAGGATTGATTAAATTTATTTGACAGAATTTAGTTTCAGTTTCTAATTTAATTGAATTATAATTTTGCAACGCTTGATCGTTAATTGTAATATTTTGATGATTGTGATGCCTAATCCTATCAAAGAAACCAAATTCACATAGGATTGATTACACTTGTTTGATATATTCTATAGTAAAATAAGAATAAAATCACAAATTAGAAATTAAACTCATTGATAGAATCGGTGATAGGTCTGAAACTCGAATAAGTAGATTAATCATTTTGCTCATCTGTTAAATCAAAAATCTAAAAAAAACCCGTTTTTAATTTCAATTTTCAATTCGGTTATTATTATTATATCAAAAGTCAATGCGAAACAATTCGAGTTATTACTTCTATTTACATTTTGTCAATTGCATTTGACCCGTGTGCGATAGCGAATCAAATTGGCACCGTTGTCGGGGACTCTCTGATAATAATATTAACTCTGTTTTTAGGCGACTGTCTAGATTGCTCTGAAATTTCACCAGAAAATCAGGAAAAAAAAAAAAATCAACGAAGAGGACTCTGTATAAGGTCCTTTTACAAAAACGACAGTCAAAATCCCAAATTCCTTCGTTTAGACCATTTTTTAAATTTTTTTTAATTTGGCATATTCTCCAAAAATTCCTAGAAAATTTGCGTTGCCTTTATTTGATTTTTAGAAATTTTATGTTGTATTTTTATATTTTTTGGATTTTATTTTATACGGTTTTCGACTTTTCACTTCAATTTTAACATTCGAGACATTGTTGGAATTTTCAGAATTGTTATTTTGTATTGCATTGTTATGATGATGCATGACTAGGACTAGTTATGTGAATCTTCATTCTCTTGAACCTGAAATAGATAGGACATTTCATATACGTCGTAGACTTAATAGAGTTGCTAGTGTTAACGAGTTAGAGTCAGATACTTTAAGTAACAATGTCGATTTACAAGAAAGGGGGGTTTTTAATTATAAATACATCTTTTAAAAATTCATGTTTAAACTTAAGAAAATAACTCAAGATTGATCTTGGTTATGAAAACAAAAAACGGAGAACGTTCTTGGTTTTTGTTATAAAACAGAGAACGTTCCTTGATTAGCTTAAAATAGAAAATCAATTTATGTTTTATCTTAGTTAATCAATTCAGTATGATAAATAAAGAGATAGGATAGAGAATACCACACAAAGATTTATCCTGGTTCACCCAACGTGGGTTACGTCCAATCCTCACACTGTGAGATTTTCCACTAAGTGTTTAAAAACAAAGAACCTTCTTCATCTTACAACGCCTAGTCTTGATCAACCTTGATCTATTTCAATCTCTATTACTTTCCACTCGGAAAACAATAATAGCACCTATCTGACCTTGATACGATGTAATCATAAACAAACTATAAAGAAACACTTATAGTTTGAGTTTTTACAATTGGATTGTTTTGACAGAATCTGATATTTCTCAACTCTTGTTTGAGAATTGATTCTTTACAAAGGATTTACTGATAATTACGCAATCTACTATATGAATATGAATCAACAACTGTTTTGCGAAATAGCAGAATGTATGATAGCCTCTGTTTTGCAAAAGAGCAGAATTTCAAGTATGTATGTGATTGATTTATGGATGTTTCAGCACTTGAATTTATTTCCTTGATTCTGGATATTGGCCTTCTATTTATAGGTTGTAGAAGCACTGAATGAAGGTACAAAAGAATTGTTTGAGGTGCTCTGTATTTTGACTGAACCAATATTTCAAAATAAAATAATCATTATTTGAAAACTGCTTTTTGACTTTTCTGGTTGAGCATTTAAAGCAGTTTTGTCCTTTTTAGAAAAAAAACCTTTGATGTTTCTTCCTTGATCTTGGATGGTACAATCTCTGTCTTGAGTCTTTAATGTAGCTAGAGAAGTTTGGAGAAGAATTATAAATCATTGCATAAGAGAATGCACAACTGTTGTAATAATGCAGAAAAACGGAGATTGATTAACGATCTGGGTCTGTCAATTTGAACTTTCTTGAGCTTCAATAATCAATCTGGAGTTCCCGTTTTAATCATTTTGGATGTCCTTTGCAATTGTCTTGTCATATGTCAAGGTTGATCGAAATTTCTTGACAGTTTGATTTTTGGAGTTACAAATTGTCTTGGTTTTTGTCTGACTTTGAGTCCTTCTATTTTAGAGATCAGATAACCTTTTTGAGCTTGGATGAATCCTACTTGTTCCTTGCCATGTACTGATTGTATACGAATAAATTTCCAGGCAGACTCTTTGTTAAAGAGGTAGAAAAAGTTTGATCAACATGCTATGATGAACATATTTGAAGCTGGAGATCATTCTCTGTTTTAATTCAGAGTGTTCTTGTTGTTGTCTTTTCTGCTTTGCTTGATTTTGTTCTTAATTAAATTCACTCAAAAACACATGTGAAATTAACATAAAATTTTAGAATCATAATTAACTTTCTTAATTAACCTTTGTTTATTTTCATCAAAACTTTAAATATAGAGTTTGTCTCAACAATACTGAAATTGACAATTTGTTGCAAAATATGGCTTATGCGAATAATAGAACCTTAAGACAACTTGTTGCACCTAATGTCAATTATAATGCATTATGTATCACATATCCTAAAGTTATTGTACCATTTGAACTTAAATCTGGTTTAACACACTTGCTTCCAAAGTTTAATGGTTTTGCAGGTGAGGATCCCCACAAACACTTGAAGGAATTCCATATTGTGTGTTCTACCATGAAGCCTCAAGGAGACACAGAAGACCATATTAAGCTGAGAGCCTTCCAATTTTCACTCCAAGATGCTGCCAAGGACTGGTTATACTACCTTCAACCAGGTTCTATTACAAGTTCGAACGATCTCAAGATATTGTTTCTAGAAAAATTATTCCTTGCCTCAAGAGCTGCTTCAATCAGAAAAGAAATATGTGGCATCAGACAAATTCATAAGGAATCGTTACATAAGTATTGGGAGAGATTCAAGAAATTAGTGTCTAGTTGTCCTCAACACCAGATTTATGAACAATTGCTCATCCAATATGTTTATGAAGGCTTGCTATCTATTGATAGAAGCATTTTGGATGTTGTTGGTGGAGGAGCACTTATCGATAAGACCCTCAGAAGCGGCAAAGACTATGATTGAGAACATGTCCATTAATTCTCAGCAGTTTATGATTTGAAGCAATTTAATAGTGTTGACAAAGGGTGTGAATAAAATTCAAGCTTCTTCCGACAAGAATTTAGAAGGAAAACTTGATGAGTTTACATCTTTAGTAAAAAAAATTGGCCATAGGTCCATAGCATCCTTCATATTCATGTCCTACATTGCAAGAAGATCCAATTGTTGATGCCCCTCAAGCATATGCAATAAATATATACAATCCCCAAGCCACCTATGATCTATCATCTAACAGGTACAATCCTGGTTGAAGAAATCATCCCAACTTGAGATGGGGAAATTCATTTGTGCAACAACAACCTAGGTAGCAACAACAAAATATTCCTCAATAGTATAACAATACACCTTCATTAGAGGACCTCATTAAGCAGATGGTTGTCTAGAATCTCTAATTTCAACAATGAACAGATTCCACCATTCAAAATTTGAAAACAAAGATTGGTCAGCTAGCCACTTCAATCAGTCACTTACAGACTCAGGGGTCAAACCAATTGCCTGCACAGTCAGTAGTAAATCCAAATGCTCCCAATGTTAGTTCAATTACATTAAGGTCTGGGAAAGGTATTGAAATACCAAAGGTACCTAAAATTGTAGTGAAAAATAACAAGGTTGTTGAGGATACTTCGATATTTGAAACTATTGATGTTGAGCAAAATATACCACTTCCTTTTCCTCGAAGGGCAGTGAAGACTAAGAAAATGGACGATGCAGATAGGGACAACGAGATCCTAGATACATTTAGAAAGGTGGAAGTGAACATTCTCCTTTCTTGAAGCAATTAAACAAATTCCAATATATGCAAAAAATTTAAAAGATTTGTGCACACACAAGAGAAGGTTAAAAGGTAATGAAAGAGTAAACATAGGGCAAAATGTTTCAGCCCTCATTCAGCCCATGCCTCAAAAATGCAAAGATTCAGGAACTTTATCCGTTCCATGTACCATAGGCAATAGTCAATTTGAAAATAAGTCCAATAGGGCGTCTATCATCTTAGGCATACCATTCTTGAAAACTGCTAGAACAAAAATTGATGTGCATGTTGGAACTCTATCCATGGAATTTGGTGATAGCATTGTAAAATTTAACATCTTTGATGTTATGAAACACTTGTTGGAAGAGCATTCTATTTTTCAAATTGAATTGCTTGCTGATTTGGTTGATGAGACTTACCCTGATAAGTTACCTGTGATTATTTCAGCCAAACTTGAAGATGAACAGGATGAGAAGCTATTGCAGATTTTGAGAAAAAGCAAGAAGGCAATCGAATGGACCTTGGCTGATATTCCTGGTATTAGCCCATCCATGTGTATGCATAGGATACTGTTGGAGGACGGGGTAAAATCAGTCAGGCAGCCCCAAAGGCGACTTAATCCATTAATTTTTTATGTTGTAAAAAAAGAAGTGACCAAGCTCTTGCAAGCAGGCATCATATACCCCATCTCTGATAGTCAGTGGGTGAGTCCGATAAATTTAGATCATATTTGTTAGGTTCGAAGGTAGTTCTTTTTACTGACCATACAACTTTGAAGTTCTTTTTGAAGAAACCAGAAGCAAAACCAAGATTGATCTGGTGGATGTTGTTACTCCAAGAATTTGATTTAGAGATTATTGATAAGAGTGGAGCTGAAAAATTTGGTGGCAGATCATTTGAGCAGAATAGAAATGGACGAGGACCCCATCCCCATTCAAGATGACTTCCCTGATGAGAAACTGAGCAACTTCTACAGTTGCATGAGGTAACGCCTTGGATTGCTGGTTTAGTTAATTATCTAGTTGTTGAAGTCTTTCCTGCAGATGCATCCCGAACACAAATACACGAACATAAAAGTGATTCCAAATACTATGTGTGGAATGATCCATATCTGTGGAAATTCTATAGTGACCAGGTGATTAGGCATTGTGTTTCCCACCATGAGGCTCAACTCATTCTTCATTTTTGTCATGCCTCTCAAACTGGAGGACATTTTGGTCCTCAACAGACAACAAGAAAAGTCTTAGACTCGGGTTTCTTTTGGCCCACTTATTTAAAGATGCTTTTGACACTTACAAAACTTGTGAACAATGCCAAATAGCAGGAACAACAATCACTCGTATGAGTGAGATGTCTTAACAACCTATGCTTTTCTGTGAAGTATTTGATGTGTTGGGCATTGACTTTATGGGCCATTTTACTGTATCTTTTGGTTATGTCTATATTTTACTAGTTGTTGATTATGTTTTGAAGTGGGTGGAAGCAATACCCACTAGGACTAATGATTATAAAGTTGTTGCAGGTTTTATCAGATCAAATATTTTATGCAGGTATGGAATACCCCGAGCCATCATAAGTGATCAAGGCACTCATTTTTGCAACCGCACCATGGACGCTTTGCTTCGGAAGTATGGGGTAGTGCATAGAGTTTCTGTACAAAAGAGGAGTGGATGGGCTGTTGCGAAGGTGTGTGCCCGAGGAGGAACAAGAAAAGGTAATGTGGCACTGCCACGACTCTGAGTATGGGGGTCATTTCAGTGGTGACCGAACTGCAGCAAGAGTTCTACAATCAGGGTTGTTTTGGCCTTCATTATTCAAAGATGCATTCAACTATGTGAAGAAATGCGATCGATGTCAGTGCACCGGTAACATTTCAAAACGGGATGAGATGCCGCAAAATCCTGTATTAGAAGTAGAAGTGTTCGATGTATGGGGTATTGATTTCATGGGTCCATTCCCATCGTCATATAACAAGGTTTATATTTTGGTGGCGGTGGATTATGTCCCGGAAAACTAAAGTAAAGATGGTCGGGCCCTTTCAAGGTAATCAAGGTATTTCCACACGGTGCCGTAGAGTTGAAAGATACACACTCCGATCGGAACTTCAAGGTCAATGGACAAAGACTCAAATCGTATTTCGGGGAAGAGTCAAAACTTTCGATGGAGTCCATCCATCTGGACACAACTTGAAGAGTGAATTGTCAAGCTCAGGACACTAAACAAGCGCTTGTTGGGAGGCAACCCAACTTCATATCCTTTTCATTTTAGTTGACGTCACTTCATTTAATTTTAATTTTAGCTTTTAATTACTAATTTTATTCATTCTTGATGTTTAGTATAAGCAAGGAATCATAAAAAATTGTGTTGGGGATTGTTTTTTTGTTAAGAAGCAGCAAAAACGCGCCTGGAGCGCGCCTCATGCGCTTCAAGCGCATTTTGGAACTTCCATTCTGTGAAAAACGCGCCTGGAGCGCATGCCTTGCGCTTGAAGCGCATTTCGCGCGTTTTGGTTCTGTATTAGGCGCACCTGGAGCGCAGGACAAGCGCTTGAAGCGCATTTCGCGCATTCAAATTCTGTTACCACGCGCCTGAAGCGCGCCCTGATGCGCCTGGAGCGCATTTTCCAAATTCACCACTGCCTTGTGCGCGCCTGAAGCGCGTCCCATGCGCTTGAAGCGCATTGTTGGGCTTTAAAACACCCCAAGTAGGTACAGCCCCCCCTCTTTCACAAAAATCCTCCCTCTTTCACAAACACCATTACCATTGAAGCTCACTCTCTTCACTCTCATCCTCAAGTAAGTTCCCCTCTCCTATCCAACATCATCCCATCCTCAAGTAAGTTTCCTCAAACTTCTAATAGCAACTCATTCTTGGTTACTAGTGCATGTGGGTTTGTCTCTTGTAAACGTGAATCCATGCTGAATTTTATACATTATGCATGCATGTATATTGTTAATGAGATCGAATGGGGTTAATAGTTGCGAGATTGGGTGTTTTTCATTCATTATTATGCTTGCATGCCAACTGTTTGCTAAAATGCCACAATCATTATTATGCTTGCATGCCAACTGTTTGCTAAAATGCCACAACCATTATTATGCTTGCATGCCAACTGTTTGCTAAAATGCCACACCCACTATGAGGCCTGCATGCCAACTGTTTGATAAAATGTCATAACCACTATTGTGCCTGCATGCTAACTGTTTGATAAAATGCCACAACCATTATTATGCTTGCATGCCAACTATTTGATAAAATGTCATAACCACTATTGTGCCGGCATGCTAACTGTTTGATAAAATGTCACAACCAATGCACATGCATTATTATCACTTAGAATGTTAGTGGACAAACTCATGGCCATGTATGATGTTATTTCTCCAAGGTCGATCGTGCTTAAAATACTTATCTCTAACTTGGAATATTTTGAACCTTGGGGGTGATTACTTGTTTTGCATGACCTAATGGCAACCCAACAAAAAGCAAAACGCACTAAGGTTGCAACTACATCCTCTGCCCCACAGCACGATGCATTCTTATTCAAGACCAGGGCAACACAGGAATACCATGCCAAACTCCCAGCAGTCCACAAGTTCGTCAGTGAAAAGAATTTTCAGTTGGAAGACAACGAATTTGTTGACATCCAGGCTATGATTGCTGCCAGAGGATGGGAGAAGCTGACCACATTTGTAACCACGGCAAGCAAATCACTAGCTGTGGAATTCTACTCTAATGCCTCCGATCTAAAGTCTGACCAACCATTCCCACTCGACCAATTTGTGAGTTATGTGAGGGGAAAAAGGGTGCCTTTCACACCTCAAGTCATCAATGAAATCTTTGGTCTGCCGATCTATAATGACTGCCGCTTTCTAGCTATGGAAAAACAACTTATAAGAGCAAGCAGTCAGGAAATCCTACGCACTTTATGCAGACCAGGCACAGATTGGGTACGAAATAGAGATGGCTCCGTTCGGAAATTACGCTCAGTGGACCTCACCCCGATTGCTAAAGCATGGAGTACTTTTGTCCATCATACACTATTTCCATGTTCGAATGTGTCCAATATAACATTTCAAAGAGCATGTCTACTACTTGCTATCTTAAAAGGTGACAGAATCAATGTGGGCATGTTAATAGCCAATGATATTCGCGGCACAACCATTCTTGATCCCCCAACAGGCTACTTCCATCACGCCTCCCTGATGGGCAAATTATGTGAATTGCTGAGAGTGGTACCAAAACAAGGCGAAGAAATGTTGAAACCAGCTACTCCAATCACTGCAAGATGGATAACAAAACACTCTATGATTCCAGCAGACTACCCTGTTGCCCCACCAGCAGCGATGCCAGTAGAGGAACACACTGAACCACAGGAACCACAGCACCACCCTCCACACCCAGTCCAGCTCTCTAACGAAGATAGAATCGGTAGATTGGAAACTATGATGGAACGAGTAATGATTGATCAGTGAGATAGACACGCCAGATTAGAACTGGGGATGACCAATCTCTATCGAGCATTCGCCTCTTCTCAACAGACACCGGGAGGCATGTTTTATGTTGATCTATTTACACCTCACTAGTACATAGGCGACCAGAGCGGAACAGGAGCAGATGATCTAAACGAGGATCCTTGAATTGCTAAACTAGAGAAGTTTTCTTTCTTTTGTTTTGAATTTTTTTTTCTTTTTCTTTTTTTTTTTGTTTCTTTTCTTGTTCTTCTTTGTTTTAGTCTAGTCTATTTACTTTTCTGTGTTTCTTTTTGTTTTCTTTATTTGATGATGAAAAGTTGTAATAACTTGCACTTGATCTTAAAGTTTCTGTTTGGGATTTCGAAAGTTAAACTCTATTTCTTAGATTATGTGAGTGCTCAAGTCGATAAGTCTCCCTAATGCATGCATGCTTGATTACTCAATGGTTGCAGAAGGCTAATAGGCCATCAAGTTTTTCAAAAATACAATTTTAACTTTTCGAATACATGTTTGGCATTATGTTGATTGTTCACACTCTCTCTTACTATCCTAACTGTGAGCTTTGGAGCCTAAATACTTAAATTCTTTGCTGTGTGATTATCCAGACATGTATTATCCCTTCAGAACTTGCACTAATTCTGACTTGCATCACTTGTAATTTATGGATACATTGAGGCAATTTTATTTGGTCGTTTGAGTCTTTCTAACTACCCTATAAAAATGTTATCATTTGCTAGCCCCTTTATTTCAATTACTAGCCACATCACAAAACACAAAAAAAAAAATAAAAATAAAAAAAAGACCCTGCTTCAATTACATCACCCTACTTGGATTTAGGAAGAAAAGTTTTGTTTTGTATTGATCAAATTCTAAGTTTGGGGTTGCTCATGGGATAACAACCTTTTAAGTTTGGGGTGGTGATTCTCAAAAAAAAAAAAAAACAAACAAACAAACAAACAAACAAACAAACAAACAAAAAAACAAAAAAAAAAGAACGATAAATAATATATTCTTGATTCTTTGTTCATTGTTTGAGAATCTCCATAATGAAAAGAAAAAAAATGGGAGAATAAATTGGAAGTATATACCTAACTCCAAGCAGTAAAGCCTACTATCCCAAAATGTCCTACCCTTACCTAAGCCACATTACAACCCGAAAGTCCTCTAAAAATGTATGTATTTGCTGCATAGTGATGACTAACTAGAATTTTTTCAAGCCTATGGTAGCGTGATGCATGTTCTAGGATTTGAGTGATAAATTCATAACCCTTCTAAACACTTGAGAGAATTTTGGTGAGACTGTGTGAAGAGAGAGTTGAATTTGATAAATGAATGCCAATGTGTACAAATCCTGTTGTAAATTTTTAGCAACCATAGAGCATGATGGATGTTTGCAGTAGCTGAAACTGAAAATTGAGTTTGATGTGATTTGAGAAATTGAGTTTAAGGTTATTTTTAACTACACCAAACATGAAATTAATTGTTGCTTGGGGACAAGCAATAGATTAAGTTTGGAGTTGTGATAACTCTTCATCATATGCATAATTTTCCACTGTTTTAGTCTTATGTATCTTCAATCATAAGTTAAATTAAGGATTTATTTGATACATTCGGTTTATTTTTGTTCTTTGAATTTATTAATATGTTATGCTTGTATTTCAGTGATTAAGTAGGAGTTTTTCGTAATTTTACATTGCGTTTTGTTTTTAAGTGCAGTGCTGAATTTTGGTGAAAAATCAACATGATACATGTGGAGTATTTCAGCCATATCTGGAGTTCTAGATGTCCAATTAGTGTCATTCCAAGTGCTAATGCAAGCTAAGATCCATATCTACAACTTTCATGAAGACACCGGGACCAAATTCAGACGCGAACGATGAAAAAAATGCAAAATACGTCAGACAACAGATGCTGTGCGCCTGGAGCGCATTTCACAGGTTTCAGCTCTGCCAACGCGCGCCTGGAGCGCGCCCTGCGCGCCTGGAGCGCATTTTACAGGTTTCAGCTCTGCCAACGCGCGCCTGGAACGCGTGACGCGCATCAACAATCATAAAAACGCAATTTTTTGCTGTTTTTTGGATCTTTTTGACTATTGGGAAGTTGGGAGACTTGTGCCCTAGCATAGAAATTCAAAGACGACCGTTTCTAACGCCATTGGAGCAGTTTTATCAAGAATCATTCATGACTCCTTGTAACTCTTCTCTAATCCTTATCTTTTGTATCTCTGCCATGAGTAACTAAACCCTATTTGTTAGGAATGAGTGTAACTAGATGAAACCCTTATTTTTCTGATTTGATTTCTAGTTATATGAATGAGTTTATTGAATTATTTTTCTCATCTCTGTGCTTAATGCTTTTTATTGCTTGATCAACATTAAAATGTTCTACGATTTGTATTTTGAAACGGAAGTGGACTTTACGAATGCTTGAGATGAGAAATTCATGAATTTGTAGTCTAGGGATAGATGCAGATCATGAAACCAATTAAATTAGTTGCAAAGCAATAATTTACAAAAGAATTTCTATACGGTAATGCTTAATTCTAATCTTAAATCTACTAAGGAATTAGGGGTTACTTTGGAATTAAAGGTTCTGTCACTAAGACATTAGGGCAAGAATAATAAAGAGAATTCGGTAATAATTCAATAAAGGAATTCAGTAACTAGGATCAAATTAGACACCAAGGTTGGATTCGAAGTGAAACTCATCCCTGACATTTTTCTCATTATAAAAGATCAATTTTATTATTGTTGTTAATTTCAAACATTATTTCAATCAAATTGGGAACCTTTTTGTTCAATTTTAGTAATCAAATATAATTCAATAGTAAAACGCAATCCTTGAGTTCGACACTCGGTACTACCGTTTTATTATTACTTGCAACGATTCAGTACACTTGCTGAAACACTATCAGCAGCCAAACAGGAATGATTGGAGCCACCGACTTGAAGAAGCTCTTTGGGCTCATAGAATAGCCTACAAAACACCAATAGGAATGTCCCCTTATCGACTTGTGTTTGGTAAGGCATGCCACCTCCCAGTAGAAATAGAGCACCGTACTTATTGGGCGGCCAAGAGTTGTAACCTTGAGATGGAGAAAGCAGGTTTGGAGTGAAAGCTTCAATTGCAACAACTTGAAGAGCTTAGACTTGAAGCTTACGAGAACTCTCACATCTATAAGGAGAAAACTAAGTACTTTCATGATAAGATGATTTCTAGGAAGAAACTTTCCATTGGCCAAAAAGTTTTATAGTTCAACTCTCGTTTGAAAACTATGGCTGGGAAACTTCGATCGAAGTGGATTGTCCCTTTTGTTGTTACTAACATTTTTCCTCATGGTGCAGTGGAAATAAAAAGTGAAAACACAAAAAAAAAGGTTTAAAGTAAATGGACAACGCCTCAAGCTATGACATGAGAGCTTTGTGCTTGAAGATTTTACCATAGAAGAACTCTCCTTGGAAAAGCCCACCTACACTGAAGTTTAAACAGGTAGCTCCCTTTCCTTACTCTTATTTTATACTTGTTACTTTCATTGAGGACAATGTGTAATTTAATTGTTGGGGTATTATTTAGGATTCTATTTGTTATGATTTTAATTATTATAATTTCAAAAAATTAAATATATATATAAAAAAATATAAATAAATAAATGGACATTGCATTGCATGCTTTTCATCAGATTTTATGGTTGTAAATGTTAAGAGTTTGTTTGGATTGGCATGATTAGATAGTATTTTTTGCATTCTTGGTAAAATAAATTGGATTAAAATTCTAAATTATGTATCATTTGTGGTAAGTCATTAACCTTTGTGAGGTTTTTGAGCCTTATTATGAATGGAATATATTTTTCCATCCTTTTTTTTCTTGTGTGTTATCTCACTCATGATTGCTAGTTACGCCAGAACTTGATTTGACTCTTGTCTGCATGCATATATTGAAATGATCTAGGCATTTGTTTCTAATTAAGCTACCAGCCAAATAAGCATACCCTACAATTATCCATTTATTTAAGCCCCTTTGAGCCTAATTACCCTATTTTTTTTGTTATATAGCTCATTACAAGCCTAAAAGTGAAAAACAACGAACTGCCTCAATCTTGGGGATAAAGGAGTCTTTCCTTACATAAGTGTAGGGGTGCTCAACTTGTTTGTTTAAATTTGAGAGTGATGCAAAAAACGAAAAAAAAAAATATATATATATATATATACATACATATACCTCAGAAAAAATGGTTATGTTATGAATAAAGAGGGTATGAAAATAAATGTTAATGATGTTTTGTTGAGTTACTTAATGTTGTTTTTCTCTCTTCATCATTACTCCTTTATCCTCTTTGATTTTCAGCCCTAGCATTTGGGCACATGTTTTTAGCTTTTTAGTTTGGTATTTTAAAAGCTCTTTATAGCTTAGATTAATATTTTTAGCTTGTTTCTAAACTTTGATTCGAATTTGAATTATAATTTTATTATTTGCATTTTAATTTTATTATTTATATTTTGACTATTTCTCACTCTGTAGGTCATAACTTGAGCTCTGGATATTGGATTGGCACATATGAGCAGGCATTGGAAAGATAAAAATCTGAGATATAACTTTTGTGTTGGAAGGACAAACCAATTCCGATTTTTACAGGGCCGAAATTGTAAATTTTGTAATTTGGAATTTTGTAATAATTTTAATTAGCGGGCCCCTTGTTTTTAAACCCTAAACCCTAAAGTCCAATATCAAGTACTATATATTGACAGTTTTGTTCCTTTTCTATGGACGGAAAAAGTAGGATTCAAATTGCTACAAGAAATAAATAGTGTTATTTTAATTTCATGGAATGCTAATTTTATAAGATTAATCCACGAGTTCAGAGTTTCATCAACACCTTGAGATTCAGGTTACACTGTCAATTTCTATTCATGATTTTATTCTTGTTTATTTGATTATATTGATATTTTGATTGCTTAAATTGAATTTCAATAGGATTGATTAAATTTATTTGACATAATTTGATTTCGGTTTCTAATTTAATTGAATTATAATTTTGAGACGCTTGATCGTTAATTGTAATATTTTGATCATTGTGATGCTTAATCCAATCAAAGAAACCAAATTCACATAGGATTGATTACACTTGTTTGATCAATTCTATAGTCAAATAAGAATAGAATCACAAATTAGAAATTAAACTCATTGATAGAATCTGTGATAGATCTGAAACTCGAATAAGTGGAGTAATCCTTTTGCTTTAAATAAAAAATCCAAAAAAAACCCTTT
The DNA here is from genome assembly GCA_037974875.1 of Cicer bijugum. Taxonomy (NCBI): domain Eukaryota; kingdom Viridiplantae; phylum Streptophyta; class Magnoliopsida; order Fabales; family Fabaceae; genus Cicer; species Cicer bijugum. Next base: position 142,993 of record JBBPBT010000688.1, read on the forward strand.
TTAATTTTAATTTTCAATTCGGTTATTATTATTATTATATCGTAAGTCCTTGCGAAACGATTCGAGTTATTACCTCTACTTACATTTTATCAATTGTATTTGACTCGTGTGCGACATCAGATCAGTCCTCCACAAAATCACACATTTATGAGGATAAAAGCAGCCACAAAGTCACTATTGTGACTGCAAATACCACCATAAAGTCACTCTTTTGTGATTGGAAAAGCCGCCACAAAGGCGTAGTGTACCGTTGGTATTTATGGCTGATTTGGCCGCCACAAAGTCAGTTATTTCTGGTTGTAAAGGCCGCATCAAAAATCCACATTATCGTTGGCACTTATGGCTGCTTTGGCCGACATAAAGGGCCAATATTGCGACTGCTTTGGCCACCACAAAGTCTCATTGTTCTCCTATAAGTATAACTCTTCCTCTCATTTTTTTTATTTCTACTTTCTCACTAAATTTTCTAATTACCTTCTCTCTAAATTTTCTCTCCACCTTGTCTCTACAAATATTTTTTCTCCAACTTTTCTCTCTACGCTATTTGTTAAATTTCGGTAAGTTTTTACTTTATATTTTGTTTTTTAATGTTATTTTTTATTTGAAGTTATTTTTTTAATGAATATTATTTAATTTTTATTTTGACAATGGTATTATTGTGGTTATTGCGAAGAGTTGTTACTTGTTTGTAACTTCAAGTCATATATTACTCGACATCAAGTAAATAATGTATTTTAAATATAGATTAGTAATTATATAATTATTATTGTTATATGGTGATAAAATATTTTTAGACATAATATTTTATTTTAGAATGTACATGAATATATTATTTTAAAAATTGAGTATAATATTATTTTTAAACTTTAATATTAGTAAGATTTTCTTAGATGTATGAAAAGTTTCTCAATTTTGCGAGAGTGCCAAAAATTATTGAAGATGAAGGGGAGATAAGATGTCCATGTTATTTATGTCGATGTAGACAGTTTAAGAGTGAAGATGAAATGAGAGTGCATTTATATGAAGATGGATTTCAACCTAACTATTGCATTTGGACTAATCATGGGGAAGAGTCTCCAACAGCACCTAGTACTAGTACACGTGTGGAGAATAACATAGGTCCTTCAAGTAGTACTAAAATGGTAGGTGTAGATTTTTATAACTATCAGCATTTTGAGATGATGAATGATATGATTTCGGATGTTGTTAAGGTTAATTTATCATTCAATAAAGATCAATATGACAATACTGATAGACTTCCAAATGAAGAAACTCAAGATTTTATGGTCTTTTGAAAGAAACAAATAAACAGTTGTTTGAAGGATATCCTAACTCAAAGTTATTAATGTGTATTAAAATTTTAGGTCTAAAGTATCAGCTTTATGTTCCTGATTTAGCTTTAGATTTGATTACTAAAATGATGTTTGATGCAACACCCGCTAGATATGGTTTGCTGCAAATTTATTACGATGTTAAATGGTTAATGTCAAAGTTAGGATTAGGTGTCAAGAATATTGATTGTTGTGTTATGACAACGAATTTGGTGTAAATGATGCCAACTTAGTTGAATGTAATTTTTGTCAACAACCAAGATATTGCCAAAGGAATAACTCTAGGGTAAGTAGGGGAAAATCAATTCCAAGGAAATCAATATTTTATCTACCTATTGTATCAAGATTGTAGAGAATGTTTGCATCAATGCAAACTGCAGGAAAGATGACGTAGCATTATGATAATAGAAGAAATTCAGGTGAGTTGCGACATTGTCTGATGGTCAGGCATGGAAACATGTTGATCAAATGCATCATAATTTTACATCAGAGCCACACAATTTAAGACTTGGATTATTCTCATATAGATTTTTGCCTTACATTCAAGCATCATCTACCCCTTATTCTTGTTGGTCTATTACTGTTACTCCTTACAATCTTCCTTCTGATAAATGTATGTTTAAACCTTATATGCTATTAGCTGAGGTGATATCAGGTGCTTCAAATCCTACAACTGATATTAAATGCAACATATGTTCATGTTTTGATTAATTGCAGTGAAATTAAACCATACATTGAATACGTTTTAAATCCCTTTTGATCTTTAATATATTTAACTACATGACTATTGATATACATTCAAACTTCCTTTTACAAATATTTTTAAATTTTAAATAAAATACTTTTATATATTAACTGAGAAATATAAATAATATATTTTATAATATAAACACTATTGATTTAATTTAATTGTGGCAATTTTAAATTTAGTGCAACACTTCAATTTGTGAAACCTACTACTTCAACTATTCACTACCCACTTACCTTCCTTAAGTTTGTCCCACTGCGTTTTTGTGGATAAATATTTTCCTACGAGCGAAATAACTACGAACTCGTGCCCATGGATAATCCGTGAGTAATTTTATGTTATCTACAGTCTTGCCATAGTTAAAGATAAAATATGTCGTAGACAGCAACAATTTTTCTTGTAATACATATATATATATATATATATATATATATATATATATATATATATATATATATATATATATATATATGTATATATATATATATATGATAAGTCATTTTTTTTCATTATTGAGACAACATTTATTAATCGAATTGTATTGATGACTCAATTTTAAATATTTCTCCAATTGAAACCATTTCAAATTAGTGTAAATGAAGTTTAAAAGTTCAACGCGCTTTAATATAAAGTCTTGAAATTATTTTTAATAGTTTTAGTTTATTATATCATTATGTTTTGCCGGAATGAAGTGAGGGAGTCATAGAGTTACTATTTTATTAATTAAGTCATAAATACGGATGGCAATTAGACCCATACCTAGTGGGTACCCGCAAGAAAAACCCACAATGGGTAGGGTAAAAACCTGCATAACGGGTATGGGCACGGGGACGGGTAATTACCCGCAAAATTAAACGAGTATGGGTGTGGGAACGGGTACTATAGTACCCACCCCGCACCGCACCTGCACTTATATAAATATATTATTTATTTATTATATTAATATTTAGTTTAATTAATTGTTTTCCTTTATGTTTTAATATCTATTAATATCATTGGATCATTACAATATTTATAATCAAATCAAAAGATAAACATTTGCAAACTTTTTAAGAATTTGTTTACGATAAATAGTTAAATAATTGTGTCTTCATAACTAAGAGTTAGATTTTATTAATCGTGTCTTTATAATTATACTTGCAACTTCTTATAAATTGTTTTTACTGATCTCAAATAATATTGTCATAAGAGTTGCAACTTCATACCTTACCCAAACCCTACCCATTGTCATCCTTAAAATAAGAAAACTAATAAAGGTATGGCCATTTTTCAAACGATTATTTTGGTGTTGGTATCCCTTAAATTGGACTTACGATAAAGAAGAACAATATAAAATGATTAATTTGATAAACAGAGAACTCGGGTCTTTTAGAGATAAATTGAGTTTGTTTGACTAACTAGAGCATTATTGTGTTTCCTCTCCCTTATACAGAAGCGGTGGCAAGTAGCTCCTTTTATTATGATTCACATATATGAGTCAAGTCCATTGGTCCCCTTATTTATTTTATGTATTACTATTATTATTTTTATTTTACTAGAACAAACTTAATAGTTACTTAATCTTTATTTTTATTTTACTATAATAAAATATAGTTGTCAAATAAAGTAATAATTACATCTTTATTTGATAACTCTATTTTATTAGGGTTTAGTGTGTTAGTGTGTTTAGGATTTAAAAAGTAATGTTTAGGGTTTAAGAAATCACGTTTAGGGATAAGTGTTTAGAGTTTAGGGTTTAAGGTTCAAGATTCAGGGTAAAGAGTTTAGGGGTTACAGTTTAAGGTTTAGAATTTAGAGTTTATGGTTTAGTATTTAGGGTTTAGGGTTTGGGGTTAAATTTTTAGGGTTATCTTCATTACGAATTCTAACTACTAAATGAAGATAATAATAACATTTAGTAAAATAGTGTTGTCTAATAATTATGTAATTAGTACTTTATTTGACAACTCTATTTTTTTAAATGTTATTACTATCTTCGTTTTATAGTTTTACTTCATAACAATTAGTGTGTTAGTGTACAAGATTTGATATAAAGAGTTTAGGGTTCAAGGTTTAAGTATATTATTTAGGGTTTAGGGTTCAAGGTTTAAGTATATTATTTAGGGTTTAGGGTTCGGGGTTTAAGGTCATATTTATTGCAAAGTATAACTTCAAAAGAAAGATAATAATAAAATCTAATAATATAAAGTTATTAAGTAAAGATATAATTATTATTTATTTGAGAATAATATTTTATTATATGTTATTAGTTTTTTCGGTAAAGAAAATAAATACAAAACGAATATCATAATAACATTTAATAAAATAGAGTTGTCATATAAACTAATATTTATAGATTTATTTGACAACTCAATTTTGTATATTTGAATAATTTTTAAATTTAATCACAAAATAATATTTATTTATCGATCAATTTTAGTTAAAGTGTGGATAATGGGTATGGGTACGGACACTTAGATACCTAGAGGGTAAGGGTACGGGTATTAAAGTTGATACCCAAGAGGGTACGGGCACGGGTATGAGTATTTTTTTAAACTGCGGGTATGGGTACGAGTACTATAGTACCTACCCAAACCCTACCTATTGCCATCCTTAGTCATTAATTTATTTATTTTCAAAATTTTTTAAATCATAATTATCACAAAAAAATATTCCTGAAAAGTCTTAAAAAAATTATCAACTTTCGTTTTGTATTTTGAAAAAAAAAAATCAAAACTTTTTCTCAAAAAATTTTGAATTTTTTTTCCTAAATATGTTTTAAAAAAAAACTAAAAAAATTAAAATTTTAAAAATGAACCCTTAAACCATACTAAACACATTATTTTAGGGGAATTTTTATTTAACAAACTCTTTTAATTATAAATTGTTTTTCACTCCTCTAATAAGTGGACCATAATATATAATTTGAATGATTAGATATTTACAAGGAATTTTTCCAATTTAATTTTTTGTTATTTTTTTAAAAATGTTTAGTATATTAAATGAATTGTACACGTTGTAAGATATCTTTATTTGTTACCACCACAAGTTTAGTATATTTAACTACTTCCTCCGATTTTTCATGATTATGTTGCGCATAGTTTAGTTTAGCTACTAGCTCATGTTTACTTTTCTTTAGCCTTACTTCCTCCGATTTTTCATGATTTTATTGTCAACGATATTTGTCGAAAATATATAAGATATAGTTTTAATATCTTTTTCGTGATTTTTTTTTTCTTATCTTATTGTTATATATATACAGATATTTCAAAATTACTATCTTTTGAATTAAGGAAAATCTTTAAAATAACAGTTGTTAGGATATTGGGAGAAATCTTAGTTTTATTTGTTATTAAGAGTTGTAAATCCATTTAAACTTTTTTAATTTTTGGTGCTTCTATAAAAACGTTATATTGTATTCTCAACAAATGCACACTCATTAACACTAATAAATCATGAATTACTCCTTCAACCTAAGTGTGACTCAAGTTCTTGAATCAATTCCACCCATCTCACCAAACATTCCTTCTTTGAATGGCTACTTCTCCATTCATTTTACTCAACACCACTTCGACTCAACTTTATCTAATGATGCCACACTTACACTCGACAACTACGTTCTTATTCCGTGTGAAATCTTATGCAATTGTAATGCAAACACAATGAGGGTCATTGATCAATACAGTCTCTTTCTCTATGACACATTCTTTTTTGTGCCTACTTTCATATTAAACACGATTCTACCTCAGATAGCAATGAAAGCTAGACAAATGGTTGCACTCAACATTGAAGGGCGTGCTATATTGGAGATGGATGTGTCGCTTCATATTACCACACACATGCAATATAATAATAATAATAATAATAATAATAATAATAATAATAATAATAATAATAATAATAATAATAATAATAACAACAACAACAACAACAACGTCCACGACGACAGCGGTCAACAAATTGGGGATTTGATAGAGAAAATGGAAGTCGCCCATCCTCTTTGTTTAAATTCCATAGATCAATGTTCTATTTGTTTGGAGGAATTTGGCAAAGGTTCAAAGTCAGGACTCTTTTATACAAAATGCTCTCATCTTTTTCATAAAGATTGTATTGGCAAGTGGGTCCAATAATGCATCCTTAAATCATCTTCTTACTCTTGTCTATTGTGTCGGTCTAAGATAAAATAATCTTGATGTTTATTTCTTTCTATTTTATTAGTTTGATTTTTTTTTCCATAAGGTGTGTAACAAGACAATATTGTTTACACTTGTTTTTTTGGATTTTTGTCTGGTCTCTAAGTCTTTTATTTTTCATTCAACAAAAAAAAATAATATGAATTATTTAATAAGTTATTATTATAGTTTGATAACAATTCTTTTTATCATTCATTGGTTATTTATAAGTTAGCATTTAATAATTTGAAATTTTTATGTAAAAGTTTTTTCAGAATATTAGAAGATTATTTGGTGTTTTTGTACACTTTAATAAAAATTACCTTTTTAAAGAATATTCGTTATAAAAAAATAATTTTTTTTAAAGGCGGTAACAAACAGATGAATGTTAAGTAATTATATTATTTTTAAAAATAATTATATTTGAAAAAATATAGGTTGGATTTGATTTTCAAAAATTATGAACTTGTAATCACCTATATTCAATTTTTATATTTTATTTTAAAACTTTATTGTCGAAATCGATCATAATAATTTGTTGATCTTCTAGTTATTATTATTATTATTATTATTATTAT
>JBBPBT010000688.1:159994-198285 GCA_037974875.1 Cicer bijugum
TTCTATCATTTATCTTAATTATATTCATTACCGTCGTTATTAAATTTCAAAAAAATAATCTAAAGATACAAAAAAAAAATTGACACAATTATTGCCAACAAACTAGTACATGTAAAATAAAATAAACTGGTTTTAGCGTGAAGATACTACAACTTATATAAAAACTTTAATTATAAAGATAAAGATAATAAATAAATAAATCCTAATTATCATAGAAAAATATATTTCTCCATAAAAATATAAAAATAAAAGTAGTTAGTTAATGACTCTATAACTTATTTTTTATAAAGATAAAATATTTTAGGTAGAGATAATGACTCTATAACTTCTTTTTTATTATGAGACTAAATAAACGGATATACGAAATTCATTGCCGTTATTATTTATAAAAAAAATCTAAAGATCCGAATTTCTTTTGACACAACTATTGCCAACAAACATCGAAGGTACATTCGATTGTCCAAATAAACGAATTAACAAAATGAGACTGTGACAATTTTGTAAATATATGAAACAAGATTAACACGGTTATATTGACAAGCAACTTAAGAGATACCTTAAAAATAAAATAAAAAAATTAATATATCCCATTTTACTCGGTTAATTGGGTGAACGATAAAAGTGGTGACAATTTTGTAAATATTTAAAACTTGTTTAATGCGGTTATATTGATAACCGACTTAAGGCTCAATATAACTGACTTAAGGCAGACTAACAATATATAAAAGATGTCGTGTAATTAGCGTTTTATAACCGACTTAAGGCTCAATATAACCGACTTAAGACAGACTAACAAACTATAAAAGATGACGTGTAATTAGCGTTTTATCTTCCAGATTCCTTAACATGTGCGTTCTACACCTCCCCCTTCTATTCCTAACTTCTACACTGTGAAACACTTACAACTTGGATTCGGCTTTACAACTGTTGTCATTTTATCGTTACCACTTCATCAATTCATTAAGACAAGTTTGATTCTCAAGTTAAATTACATATTTTACATATTTCAAATTATAGAAATTTCATTTTTTAGAATTTGTGTGGACATAATAGGAAGCAAAACAATAGTATTTTATATATTAAAGACAATAGACATCGATATTTTTAGAGTGAGTTTGTTGTAGAATAGAGGGATCATAACCTATATGTCACATTTTATTCAAATTCTATGCGGTTAACTCTGTACACGTTGTCATGGCACACAAACACGCTCTTGTATTTAATCTAAATCAATTAGGTTTGCCCTTTTATTTTTTAGTTGAAAAACACTCTTCAACAAAACAATTAAAAATTATACAATAACCAATTTTAGTGTGACGATACTAAAACTTAGATAATAATTTCAATTATAAAGATAAGAAAAATAAAATAAATTATAATTATAATTATGAGAGAGATTCAAATACATAAAATATCAACCACCAATAAATTTCTCTATAAAAAAAAAATTGTTTTGATATATTTCTACTTATTTTTCTTATCCAATCTTAAGTTGTGATGATCCATGGAATCCCATAAAACCATACAATATACCAAAAAAATTAAACCAAACTCATAAAGACGAAACCAAATTATTTTTTTACCTCTCAAACACTTATAACACATATATGGTCGGGTTCTTCCTTCAACCTAACTGTGATTTCAATCCTTGAATCATTACATTCCATCACAATAACAATATTTTCTTCTTTAAATGGTATATTCTCCATTCATTTTAGTTACAATCACTCAATTTTTTTTCTACCTCAACTCCTTATTGTCGATGACTACTTCTTCATCTCTAGGAAAACCTTATGCAATTGCAATGCACAAATATGGAATTTAATCAAAATACTCTCTTGTTATGCCACGCGTTTTGTTTTGTGCATCCTTATACATTAGAAATGATTCTACCTAAAATAAGAGACATGGCTAAATTAATGGTTGCATTAAACATTGAACCACGTGGAATATTGGAGATCAATGTGTTGCTTAATTTTACCGCGTCAATTGTACTAGAAGAAAAAAAATAATATTGGAGCAATATCATCGTGATTATAATATTAATGGTCAACAAATCTAGGTTCCTTAAAGAAATTTGAAGTTGATCAACCTCTTTCTGTTGAAAAACTATGACTTCTTTTATGATTAATAACAAGAGAATTAAGATCAACTCCAACTAGTTAGACATAATTCTCATATCTATCATGCAACAATCATACAATTTACACACACAGCGGAAACTTAAAATCACATACAAGATTATTCAAGGAGCATACAAGAATAAGCAATTAAACAATGCTGAATAATAAAGAGAAGGGATAGAAAAGATTGCACCAAGATTTATCCTGGTTCAGCCGTTGATCCAACGACCTACATCCAGTCCTGAAATCATAATCATGATTCCAGCCTTTTTCACTATAGAATGAATTCGAGTACTTTTACAGATTTTCCAGTCTTCTACACGACCTATCAATCTAACTCCCTTCACTTCTATCTTGTCACCCCTTTGATCCTTGTAGTTTATCCTCAAACTCACACAAGATCAAAGTAGACTTCCTCTTGATGATACCACACCAACAAGGATAGCCACCAGTTTCTAAACTGGATTTGTTACAGCATCAATTACAAAGAATTGTCTTTTTCACGAACAAAGAAAAGTAGTATCAAGAAATGTGTTCAATCACTCTAGCATCACACAAAAGATTTGATTTTCCAATCAATATTTTTGTGTGTTAGGAAACTTTTCTTTCAAAGTATTTTTAGAGATATGCAAGATTGAGAGCAAGAGATTCTGAAAAAAATGTGAAAAGTTTTTATGCAAGAGTTATACAAGTTGTTCCAAAAGTTTTTTTTAAAAAGATTTGAAGCATCATATATATATTCAAGGAAAACACCAGGACAATCGATTGCCCAATCGAGTTTGTAAGGATACAATCGATTGCTGCATCGAGTGTCGTATTTTCTGTGTTTCTGGAAACTTGAATTATATAAGCTTCACTTGATTGGTCAATCGATTGATTCAGTTTCTGAATCAGACCTGATGCTCTAATTTTCTTTCAATCGAGTGACTTGTAAAATAGCATCACTCGATTGGTCACTGTGACTTGTAAAATAGCATCACTCGATTGGTCAATCGAGTGTCGTGATCAAGGTGATTCAAACCTGATGCTATAATTTCCTTTCAATCGAGTGAGCAATCGAGTTGTTCAAAACTGGGTGCTCACTGTGACTTGAAATATAGCATCAATCGATGTGTCAATCGAGTATCGTGGTCAAAGTGACTCAGATACTGCAAACAATCAAGTTGCCAATCGAGTGGGCACAAACTGAGTGCTCTCTGTAACTTAAACTTCAGCGTCAATCGAATTGTCAATCTATTGTGCAATCGACTTGACAATCGAGTGATCTTGTTACAGACCTCAGTTGTTTATGACAGTTTATGTGCCATTCGATTGATGACCCATTCAATCGATTGTTCAATCGAGTTTTTCAGAGTTAAGTTTCATAACACATGAATGAATGGCAAAAGTTTATTGGCAATGTCTTATGTGAGACTCTAGTGATTGTTTACTTAACTTGATACCTAGACACCTAATACCACGATACAAAATTGCATCTTCCTCAAGTGTATCCTCCAGCTTTGGTTGATTCCTTGAGTTGCAAACTATTGTTCCATGTGTGTGGTGTCTTCATGTTTGCCTGAAATGTTTCTTGATTCAAAACATTAGATAAAGCAAATATTTCATGTGCACTTGTATGTTTGGGACTTAAATCAAAAACTAGATAAGGGAAGCTTATGGCTTACAATCTCCCCCTTTTTGATTTAATGACAAACATACAATTAATATTGAGATTATTAAAAACAATTTGCCCCTGAGTTTTGGAATGCATGATACAAGACATTTTTAGTGCATAACCAGGGTGTGAATCAGTATAACATGTATTAGATTCATATGAATATAAAACACCAGATCTTAGTATGTATCAGACCATGAATATGCATTAATCAGGGCATATGCAATGCAATATCAGCAATGTTTAGCAGCATTTAGCATTTACATAATATCAGAGATATAACACCAGAGTGTTAATATCAGCATATACAGTCTCATCAGATTAGGTATGATACAAAACAACACATAATCTCAAATATTAATCAAAAACAATATACCATCTCCCCCTTTTTTTCATTAATACAAAAAGACATAAGACAAAAATACAAGAGGAAATTAATAAACAACATATGTAAGAACAAGACAATCAAACAGCAACAATCAAACAGCAAAAAATCTAAACCTAAACAACCAAAAACCTTAGGCTTGGTCCTCATTATCACCAGCAGGAGGAGGAGAGACCGCTGTATTACCCTCAGCAGGTGTCTTCTCCCCATGAGAATCAGAACCAATTTCATTGTCCTGGTTTGATTCTGCAGTTGATTGCCTCCCAATCTCTGCAATGTCTTCAAAAGACATCTTGAGACCCAAGTGCTCCTGGATGTCTGAAACATCCTTCTGAACTGATTCCAAGGAAGCTTGAAGCTTTAGAAGAGAAGATTCCACCCTCTCACTGTGTTCAGCTTGAAGTTTCAAGATCTCCATCAGCTTTGCCATGATCGCAGAAGATCCTTCAGCTGGTGTAGGTGCTTGGGCACTTGACTGGGCTTGATCAACACTTGGTTGTGCATGATCAGCAGTTGTTGGAGTTCTTGTCCAAACATTGTTGATGCGTCTGATCTGCATTTGGTTGACAATGGCTTCACCAAATGTATGAGTAGTTGTGAGTGATTCTTCATTGGCTAGAGACACCTTGAAATGCCTCAGAATCCTCATAACTAATTGGGGGTAGGGCAGGATGTGTTTCCCTTGTGCTGATTCATGCATGTTCAGCAGCACAATCCATGCCCAACTCATTTTCAGTTCTTTGTATAGTCCCCATAGCAAGACAACGTCTAGCTGCTGTACAACAGCATGATTTCCGGCTCTAGGTACTAACATTCGTGTTAGCACGTACATGAGCAACCTGTGCTCAACTTTCATCTGTCCAGCTTGAATAGTCCCTTTCTCAACAAAATCTTCCATCATCAATTCTTGTAAAGCAGCATGCTTGTTGATGGAGTTTTCCCAACCTTCGTCTTCTGGAGCATCCTGTGCTCGTCCATCAATGGTGTATCCACAAAAAGGCAAACCAGTTAGCTTAGAAAATTCTTCAAAGGTCATAGCCATTCTTTTGCCTTTCACTTCAGTTGCGAACCCGGTCTTGGTTAGGATGAAGGTGGAATAGAAAGTTCTCACCAGCCTTGGATAGACATCCAAAGAACAGGTAAGAAGGTTTTCCAAACCATGGAACCTTAAATGGTTTTGAAAAGAAAAGCCATTTTGATCAAAGTAGGGAAAATCCAAAGTTCTAGCATCTTGGATTTTTCTTTTGACAAAAGATTCTGGAACAGCCTTGCCTTCAGTAGTCTTCTCTTTTGAAGGCTTAACCTTCTTAGGAGGGGATGAAGGCTTCTTCTTCTTCTTAGTTAACTCCTACATGGCGTCTCCCAGCAACTTCTCAGATGGAGGAACTTTCCTCTTTTTGCTGATTTCAGGAGTAGTGGCAACTGCTTTGCCCTTGTCCTTTGCCAGTACCTTGTGTGTAGGGATTGAAACTCTTTTAGCTGGAGGTGAAGGAGGTGATGGTGAAGGGGTTCTTCCACTAGAGGTAGAAGAAAAAGAGGATGAGCTGGATTGTTGAATAACTTTGGAGGAGGGGCCAACAGAGGTAATGATTGGTTTTCTACCAGTTCGTTTAACACGAGCCATTGAATAATGTAGATTTGAGGTTGATTGGATGAAGAAAAGATTACAGTTGGATGAAGAAGATGATAGCAGAATGAAGTATTTGATTGAGAAATCGAATTGTGAAGTCCAGGTTTATATAGCACTGTTGAAATCCGATTGCCCAATAGAGTGGTTACATTTCTGGAAAAAAAAATGACCGTTACACTCATCCAATGGCTATAATTTTCTCAACGGATACATGCCAATCGATTACCCAACCGATGCTCGGGTTTTTGATTTATAAAGGTTCTCAGACTTGTGATTTACTTATCCCAAATAGTCGCTTGTCCAATCGCATTTTAACAATATTTCAGTACATCATTCGATTGCCCAATCGAATATCGAAACAAAAAATTTCAAAAATCTGGTTCCAGAGACATGAACACTCGATTTGCCATCCGATTGACGTGATGAAAACTTCAACAGTCAGGCTTCTGAGATACTAGCAGTCGAATGCCCATCCGATTGAAACAAAAATAAACAGAACAGACATAAACAAAATAAAAACTGAGACCCATCCATTTGACGTTGCAATCGAATATCGTGTTTCCAGTTTGACACAATGAGGCAATGTTCATCAATCAGTCGATTTTACAATCGAATTTTGAGTGAATTAATGCTTATTTGGCCACAGGACACTCGATTGTGCAGTTGAATTGGGTATAAGGATCAGATTTCATTGGGATCAATGATGCCCATTTTCATTCTTATAAAGAAGAAACTGTCCTTAGGCAAGGCCTTGGTGAAAATGTCAGCCAACTGTTCAGTTGTATTGACATATTCCAACTTAATCTTGCCCTGTTGATATTGATCTCGAATGAAGTGATGCCTTATTTCAATGTGCTTGGTCCTAGAATGCATGACAGGATTCTTAGTAATGTTAATAGCACTAGTATTATCACACAAAATAGGCACAGTCCCTAGGTCCACCCCAAAATCAGAGAGGTGTTGCTGCATCCAAAGAATTTGAGCGCAACAACTACCAGCAGCAACATACTCAGCTTCAGCAGTTGAGAGTGCTACACTGTTTTGTTTCTTGCTATGCCAAGAAACAAGAGAGTTTCCTAAAAGTTGGCAAGTACCAGAGGTACTTTTTCTGTCTAATTTGCATCCAGCAAAGTCAGAATCAGAATAACCAACTAGAGTGCAAGTGGATCCCTTAGGATACCACAAACCAAGATCTTTGGTTCCTAAGAGATATCTGAAGATTCTCTTGATAGCACTGAGATGAGATTCCTTAGGATTGGCCTGGTATCTAGCACACATACACACACTAAACATGATGTCCGGTCTGCTAGCGGTTAGGTAGAGTAGAGATCCTATTAGGCTCCTAAACACAGTCACATCTACAGCTTTACCCGATTCATCCTTATCTAAGTAGCAGGATTGACTCATAGGCGTGTCAATGGATTTAAGTTTTTCAAAATTAAATTTCTTTACAAGATCACTGCAATATTTTGATTGACTGAGGAAAATTCCATTTTTGCTTTGTTTGATTTGAAATCCCAGGAAGTAAGTCAATTCTCCCATCATGGACATTTCAAATCTGCCTTTCATAGTATTTTCAAAATCTTTACAAAGCTTATCATTTGTTGATCCAAATATTATGTCATCAACATAAATTTGTACCAGCAAAATGTCTTTTCCTTGTCTTTTGATAAAAAGTGTTTTATCTACATTTCCCCTTGAAAAATTTTCTTGTAAAAGGAAATTGCTCAGCTTATCATACCAAGCTCTTGGAGCTTGTTCCAAGCCATAGAGGGCTTTTGTAAGTTTAAACACATGATTTGGAAGGTTAGGATCTTCAAAACTAGGAGTTTGACTTACAAAGACTTCCTCCTGAATGTCTCCATTTAAAAAAGCACTTTTAACATCCATTTGAAATAATTTGAAATCCATTATACAAGCATATGCCAATAAAATCCTGATAGCTTCTAGTCTGGCTACTGGGGCATAAGTCTCATCATAGTCTATTCCCTCTTCCTGGTTGTAACCCTTGGCCACTAACCTAGCCTTGTTCCTAGTAATCACACCATTCTCATCCATTTTGTTTCTGAAAACCCACCTAGTTCCTATGACATGCTTACCCTCTGGTCTAGAAACAAGAGTCCACACTTGGTTTCTCTCAAACTGATTGAGCTCTTCTTGCATGGCTACTATCCAGTCAAGGTCCATAAGAGTTTCCTTAATGTTTTTGGGTTCTACTTGTGAAACAAAAGCTGTAAGGTTGCAAAACTCTCTAAGGGATTTTCTGGTTGAAACACCTTTTGAAATCTCTCCAATGATGTTATCTATGGGATGGTTTTTGGCAAACTTCCACTCTTTGGGTAGATCAACTTCCCTAATAGGTTCCACATAGTCAAGGTTGGTTGGAGGTTCAGGCTCACTGATTTCTACAAGTTCAGAATCCACAACATCATCCAAAGACTTATCAACTATAGAAAGAGTGTTGTTCAAGTTTTCATCAAATTTGACATGTACAGACTCCTCTATAGTTTTGGTCCTTTTATTGTAGATTCTATAGGCCTTACTAACTTGGGAATACCCTAGAAAGATACCCTCATCTGCCTTAGGATCAAACTTACCTAAAGGTCCCTTGCCATTGTTTAACACAAAGCACTTACACCCAAAAATCCTAAAGTAGGAGATGTTAGGCTTTCTCCCTTTGTATAACTCATAGGGAGTCTTTCTAAGAAAAGGTCTAATGAGAACCCTATTCACTACATGAGCAGCAGTGTTAATGGCATCAGCCCAAAAGTACTTAGGAAGATTAGAATCTTTAAGCATTGTCCTAGCAAGCTCTTCTAAGGATCTATTCTTCCTTTCTACTACTCCATTCTGCTGTGGAGTTCTAGGGGCTGAAAAGATATGTTTGATACCATGATTTTCACAGAAGGTTTGAAAAGCATCATTTTGGAATCCACCTCCATGATCACTTTTTATGGATATGATTTTCTCATTATTCTCATTTTGAGTCAAAGCAGCAAATTTCTTGAAAGTTGAGAATGCCTCACTTTTGTGAGTCAGAAAATATGTCCATGTGAACCTGGTGTAATCATCTACCAAAACATAGCCATATAGGTTCCCTCCAAAACTCCTAACCTGAGATGGACCAAAGAGGTCCATATGCACCAACTCTAAAACCTTCTTGGTTTGAACCAAGTCTATAGGGGGGAAAGAGGATTTGACCAGCTTACTCCTCTCGCAGGAGTCACATAGTATGTCCTTAGAGAACTTCCTATTAGGGAGACCTAAGACTAGATGCTTGCTGACAAGCCTGTTCAAGTGGTCCATATGAATATGAGCCACTCGTTTGTGCCACAGCCATCTCTCATCAGCACTAGACAACAAGCAACAAATATCATTTGCAGGTAACGAATCAAAATCTATCATGTAAATATTATTAATTCTTTTACCTGTCAGTTTCATACCTTCAACTTCCTTATGCTCAAGCGTGCAGGATATGGAAGTAAAGTTTACCTTAAACCCTTTGTCACACAGTTGACTAATGCTTAGTAAGTTGTGTTTCAGGCCTTCAACAAATAAAACATCCTTGATAACAGCAGTTGAGTTATTTCCTATATCTCCAATGCCTAGGATCTTTCCTTTGTTGTTGTCTCCGTATTTGACAAAGCCACTACTTTTTAAGTTCAGAGACAAGAACTTGGACTTGTCTCCAGTCATATGCTTGGAGCATCCACTGTCCAGATACCATGATTGATTTCTGGATGCCAAGCATATCTGCATAAAAAGAGTCAGGTTTTGGATTTAGGTACCCAATTCAAATTGGGTCCTGGGGGGTTAGTTCCAAATGATGGTTCCTTAACTTTCCAAATTTGTTTCCATCCTCTGTTGGCACATTTTTTCAGTTTGCAATTGAACACCTTATGTCCCTTTTTGCAACAAAAGTGACATACAACAGCAGGGGATGGCTTCTGATTTCGTCTAGTAAATTTATCATACATTTGTTTAGATTGAACAAATTTCTGATGCCTTTTCATATGCATGTTTTGTTTATAACCAAGTCCAGTTTTAACATCTAGATTTCTCTGATTTCTAAGAAGTCTTTCTAAGTTGTTTTTACCACTGTTGAACTTAGCTACATCACATTTCAGTTCATGAGTTTCTCTTTTCAGTTTTTCATTTATGTCTATAAGAGACTCAAGCTTCAAATTAACTTCATCAAATTGCATGCATTTTTCTTCTAGCTGTTTCTTAGTACTAACCAGTTGTTTAAGTACACTAACATGTTCAGTATGCAATTCATTAAAGGCATCATGAAGCTCATCATAAGATGGATTAGATGTAGTACTTACCTCACTGTCAGATTCTGAATCAGTATTAGCCATAAGACACAAGTTAGCTTCTTCATTCTCTGATTCTTCAGATGAATCTTCATCATTGTCATTCCAGGCAATGTAGGCTTTCCTGTTTGAAGGTTGCTGATCCTTGCCCTTAGTCTTCGTAGGCTTGTTTCTATTTTGTAGCTTGTAACACTCAGATCTGATGTGGCCTGTTTTCCCACATTCATAGCAAGTTATGACTTTGCTATCACTAGTATCACCCTTGTTGGAGCCTTTTGTTTTGGAATTCTGTGGTTTCCTTGACTGGCCTCCTTTCTTTTTCAGAAACTTCTTAAATTTTCTGACCAACATACCTATCTCAGGTTCTTCACTTGATTTACTTTCTGAGCTTTCTAAATCTTGTTTAGTTTTTGCTTTGTGAGTTTGAGTCTTCAGTGCAATTCCTTTGCTTTTTCTGTTTGATTGCTCTGTCTCATTTAATCTGTGTAGTTCCATCTCATGTTCACGAAGCTTTCCAAATAGTGTTGCTATAGTCATGTTGGCAAGATCTTTAGACTCAACAATGGCAGTTATCTTGGGTTGCCATTCCCTTGACAAACACCTCATGACTTTTCCTATCTGCTGTTCATTATCCACAACTTTTCCCAAGGCATGTAGATTGTTGATAATGTGAGTGAATCTTGTTTGTAGATCATTTATAGATTCATCTTTCTTCATGCAGAAAAGTTCATACTCGTGCATAAGTGTATTTGTTCTTGCCCGTTTGACATCTGTAGTACCTTCATGTGTTTCTTGCAAAGTGTCCCACATTTCCTTTGCAGTCTTGCAGTTTGACACTCTGAAGAATTCTTCTGCACTTAAGGCTGATGTTATGATATTCTTTGCTTTAGCATTGTAACCAACTTTCTTTTTGTCATCATCAGACCAATCAGCTCTTGGTTTGATAATGCATGATGATCCTTCAGTACCTGCAATTTTAGGAACGTAAGGACCGTTTTCCACTGCATCTAAAATGTCCAGCCCACATGCTTCCAGAAAGAAAAGCATTCTTTCTTTCCAGTACATGTATGTTGTACCATTAAAGGCAGGGGGTCTGGTTAGAGATGCTCCTTCTCCTAGGAAATTCAAAGAAGTCATTTTCTCTAAAAAAGTCAGGCTCTTGATGCCAATTGTTGGAAAACTATGACTTCTTTTATGATTAATAACAAGAGAATTAAGATCAACTCCAACAAGTTAGACATAATTCCCATATCTATCATGCAACAATCATACAATTTACACACACAGCGGAAACTTAAAATCACACACAAGATTATTCAAGGAGCATACAAGAATAATCAATTAAACAATGCTGAATATTAAAGAGAAGGGATAGGAAAGATTGCACCAAGATTTATCCTGGTTCAGCCGTTGATCCAACGACCTACATCCAGTCCTGAAATCATAATCATGATTCCAGCCTTTTTCACTATAGAATGAATTCGAGTACTTTTACAGATTTTCCAGTCTTCTACACGACCTATCAATCTAACTCCCTTCACTTCTATCTTGTCACCCCTTTGATCCTTGTAGTTTATCCTCAAACTCACACAAGATCAAAGTAGACTTCCTCTTGATGATACCACACCAACAAGGATAGCCACCAGTTTCTAAACTGGATTTGTTACAGCATAAATTACAAAGAATTGTCTTTTTCACGAACAAAGAAAAGTAGTATCAAGAAATGTGTTCAATCACTCTAGCATCACACAAAATATTTGATTTGCCAATCAATATTTTTGTGTGTTAGGAAACTTTTCTTTCAAAGTATTTTCAGAGATATGCAAGATTGAGAGCAAGAGATTCTGAAAAAAATGTGAAAAGTTTTTATGCAAGAGTTATACAAGTTGTTCCAAAAGAGTTTTTTAAAAAGATTTGAAGCATCATATATATATTCAAGGAAAACACCAGGACAATCGATTGCCCAATCGAGTTTGTAAGGATACAATCGATTGCTGCATCGAGTGTCGTATTTTCTGTGTTTCTGGAAACTTGAATTATATAAGCTTCACTGGATTGGTCAATCAATTGATTCAGTTTCTGAATCAGACCTGATGCTCTTATTTTCTTTCAATCAAGTGAGCAATCGAGTTGGCCAAAACTGGGTGCTCATTGTGACTTGAAAAATAGCATCACTGGATTGGTCAATCGAGTGTCGCGATCAAGGTGATTCAGACCTGATGCTATAATTTCCTTTCAATCGAGTGAGCAATCGAGTTGTTCAAAACTGGGTGCTCACTGTGACTTGAAATATAGCATCAATCGATGTGTCAATCGAGTATCGTGGTCAAAGTGACTCAGATACTGCAAACAATCAAGTTGCCAATCGAGTGGACAATCGAGTGGGCACAAACTGAGTGCTCTCTGTAACTTAAACTTCAGCGTCAATCGAATTGTCAATCAATTATGCAATCGACTTGACAATCGAGTGATCTTGTTACAGGCCTCAGTTGTTTATGACAGTTTATGTGCCATTCGATTGATGACCCATTCAATCGATTGTTCAATCGAGTTTTTCAGAGTTAAGTTTCATAACACATGAATGAATGGCAAAAGTTTATTGGCAATGTCTTATGTGAGACTCTAGTGATTGTTTACTTAACTTGATATCTAGACACCTAATACCACGATACAAAATTGCATCTTCCTCAAGTGTATCCTCCAGCTTTGGTTGATTCCTTGAGTTGCAAACTATTGTTCCATGTGTGTGGTGTCTTCATGTTTGCCTGAAATGTTTCTTGATTCAAAACATTATGTTAAGGATATAGTTAATGGTTGGAAAAAATGGAGAAAGTAGGAAGATTTAAGGGATGTTCTTGGTTTGAACGTTCTTGAGTAGTTTCAGTGACCGCTTATGGTATTGAGTTGACATAAGGAGATGGTGATGTTGGTTTAGGTACTGCAACTTTCTTCATTGTTGAGCATTTTCTCTTAAAGGTTTTTGGTGGAAAGGTGGCAATGAGAACACTTTTAGATGTAGTTTTCTTCATATGAGAGATGTTCTTGGTAGAAAATTTGGAAATTTTTAAGAGTGATTTTTCATTAGTGAATGGTATGTGGAAATTTCTAAAGACTTTGGTTAAAACCATTAGTGAATAGCATGTCCTTAAGAGGGAAAGTTGAGGATTGAAGCAAGAGCCTATGGAGTAAGTATGATCTTTATCCCCTTGATGGTGGATACAAAGAGAGATTTGTCGGGGAATGTTTGAGCTTGATAGTAAAGGGATCTCACAACATCTGATAAAAACACTCAGATATTTGCAAAAATTGAGTCCAACCAAAAGCATATGTATGATGTTTAACATTTTCTAGAGCAAAGACTCTTCCAACACCTATGGGTCATTGAACCCATATTTCTTTGTATAACTTATTTTTTATGGAAGGGATAAAAGGAGGACTTTGATTTTTGGATGGAGGAGA
Source organism: Cicer bijugum (assembly GCA_037974875.1). Classification (NCBI taxonomy): domain Eukaryota; kingdom Viridiplantae; phylum Streptophyta; class Magnoliopsida; order Fabales; family Fabaceae; genus Cicer; species Cicer bijugum. The sequence continues at coordinate 173,562 of JBBPBT010000688.1, forward strand.
ACGTTGGGGGGAAGGTTCTGGTTGGTTGTCAGTTTGTGCATAACGTTCTTGAGTTGGGGATGAGGAACATTCTAGAGTGAGATAACGTTTTGGGTTTGGTGAGGGAGAATGTCCAAGACCTGGAGAACGTTCTTGAGCTAGAGAAGGTTCTGGAGAAAAGGGTTTTTTAGAATGTATTGGTCCATCAATTCTTAGGGTTTTTGTTGATTTCGCAATTTACTGGTTAAGAACTGGGATAGTGTAATGTTGGTGTTCTGCATTGAATTAGTTTATTGTGTTTTGGTGGATAAAGATGATGGTTGAGATTGTGAGAAAAGTTCCTCAATTGATTTCCTCTTTTGGTTTAGAGGAGTTGTTTGTGAGGGTTTAGAGAAGGAGGATGGTTTCAAGGGAGTGATTGGTTTTGATTGAAATATTTGTGGGGGAGTTAAGGATGACTCATCAGAATCGGATTTAGAGTTAGAGATAACAAACACGGTGGGTTTGGTGTTTATTGCTTTAGACGTTCCAATGTCATCTAGGACATGCATGGAGCATCATTTAGCTTTAGTAGGTTTAATGGTGGTTTTTCTCAAATGTGGGGGAACTTTAGCAACGTTTGGAGGAGGGCAAGAATAAAAGGGCGGAATGATGGTGGATAGAGGTTTTGGGGAAATGATGATAGGGTTAGTTTCTGGGGAAGAAGACATAATATGAGAATGTTTCCTCAGATGAAGGTTCTAGGGGAGTTGGTCTTGGTGGTGGAGAAGGAGAACGGCATGGTGAATATGAAGATCTTGGAGGTGTGTCTGGATGTGGAGTTTTCTGGGCAAATACCTTTGTTCCAGCCATTTTTTATTTTGATGTGAGGATTTGTTTTGTTAGAAACACATATCATGTTTTGGAGAAGATGGAGAGCTTTAAAAGATGTCACTTGGTTTTATGCAAAAGGAAATTCAATGATGATTTAAAACTTGGGAAATAGGAGAGATGGAGGCGGGAAGTCACATGACAACATTTCAGTGGAGCTTTTGAAGACAAGAAGACACATGCATTTAATGCCAAAACTTGCCCTTTTTTCCTTTTTCTGAGGAGGAGAGAAAGTGACGACGCATAGGAGAACATTGAACGAAAATGGAGAATGATGCTTAAAAAAACAGAGATTGATAATTGTTCTCTGTTTGTGCAAAACACAAAATTAACGGGAATTTACTGGATTTTTTTACAATTTTCAGCTTTTCTTTGATGAAATTGAGATTTACCTTAACCAAAGACTTTGTAAAAATGTCAGCAAGTTGTTTTTGAGTATCAACAAAGATTAATTCAATTTCTTTCTTATTAACAAGATCACGAATGAATGATGCTTAGTTTCAATATGTTTGGATCTAGAGTGCTGAATGAGATTTTTAGATAAATTAATTGCGCTAGTGTTATCACAATAAATTGGAATACTAGAATAATTTACAGAGTAATCTTCAAGTTGATTTTTTGTCCAAAAAACTTGTGAGCAGTAGTTTGTTGTTGAGACATATTCAACTTTGATCGTTGATAAGGCTATTGTGTTTTGTTTCCTGCAAGACCAGCTTATCAATGCTTCAACTAGGAAGGAACTAACATGCTCTACTAATGCTTTTTCTTTATCTCTAGCGTAATTAGCATCACAATATGCAACAAGATTAAAATGAGAACCTTTTCTATACCAAAGGCCAAGATCATTAGTACCAACAAGATATCTAAAAATTCATTTTACTATAGTTAAATGTGATTCTTTTGGTGCTGATTGAAATCTAGCACATAATCCAACTGTGAACACAACGTATGGTCTACTGACAGTTAAATAAAGTAAAGATCCTATCATGTCTCTATATTCTTTTTTAGAAACAGATTTTCCATTTTCATCTTTATCCAATGCAGATGATGGATGCATGGGAGTATACATAATTTTTGCTCCATTCATTTTGAACTTAGTTAAAAGATCATTGATGTATTCCTATTGACAAATAAAAATGTCATTTTCATGTTGCTTAATTTGCAAGCCAAGAAAATATCTTAACTCACTCATCATGCTCATTTCAAATTCACTTTGCATGAGTTTTGAAAATCTTTCACACATTTTTTCGTTTGTTGATCTAAAGATAATATCATCAACATATACTTGAATAGTGAGTAAATCTTGTTTGTGAGTTTTCTTGATCAATGTAGTGTCGATTTTACCTCTAGAAAATCCATTTTTAATTAAAAAGGAACTTAATATTTCATTTCAAGCTCTTGGTGCTTGTTTTAATCCATATAGAGTTTTGGTAAGTTTGAAAACATGATTTGATTTTGATTGATCTTCAAAACGAAGGGGTTGTTTTACATAAACTTGTTAATTTAAAAAATGGTTTAGAAAGGCACTTTTAACGTTCATTTGAAATAATTTAACAAGCTTATGAGATGCATATGCAAGAAGTATACGTATAGCTTCTAACCTTACAATTGGAGAAAAAGTTTTATCATAGTTTGTACCTTATTGTTGATTGTAGCCTTGAGCAACCAACCTTGCTTTGTTTCTAACAACCTTACTGTCTTCATCTAGTTTGTTTCTATAAACCTATCTTGTTCCAATGATAGTTTGATCTTGTGGATCTGGAACAAGAGTCCAAACTTCATTCTTTTCAATTTGAATAATTTCTTCCTTCATAGCTTCAATCCAAGATAATTCAACTACGACTTCATTAATTGATTTTGGTTTAATTTGAGATATCATTATCATGTTGCTGTTTTCATCATTCTTAAATGACTTTATGGTTTTAATTCCATTAGATATATCTCCAATAATTTGAGTTTAAGGATGATCACCTATCCTTCCCCAGCTTTTAGGTGGATATTGAAACGAAGATTGTTTATCGATCTCCGATTCTTGCAGATCATTTTGCTGGTGCAGACCAAATTGTTCTTCTTCTTCCTCAATTGATTTTCTCAATTCTAGATGATCAAATTCATCAAAAAATATATGCATATGAATTTGAACCACTTTAGTTCTTAGATTAAACACTTTATACCCTTTAGATTCAGTAGAATAACCTAAAGAGATTGCTTTGTCTAATTTTGCATCAAACTTACCAATGATATCTTTGTTGTTTAGAATATAACAATAACACCTAAAAGTGTGAAAATAAGAGATGTTTGGTTTCCTACTTTTCCATATTTCATATGGGGTTTTGTTGATATTTTTCTTATAGATACACGATTTAAAATGTAACAAGAAGTATTAATAGCTACAACCCATAAATATTTTTCAACGTTAGATTCTTCCAAGATTGTTCTTTCCATTTCTTGTAGTTCTATTCTTTTGTTCAACAACTCCATTTTGTTGTGGAGTTCTTGCACAAGATAGATTAAGAGAAATGCCAAGTTCATCAAAGAAGATTTTAAAAGAGGCATTTATGAATTCTCCTCCATGATCACATTATACAAAAAAGATGTTGGATTCTATTTCATTTTGTACCTTTTTGCAAAAAAAATTTAAAATGTATCAAATGCATCATATTTCTGTTTTAAAAATAATACTTAAGTGTATCTGGAAAAATCGTCAACAATCACAAAACCATATTTCATTGCAGCAAGACTTGTTGTTTTGATTGGCCCAAAAAGATCCATATGAAGCAATTCAAGAATTCTGTTTGTAGTTATAAAATCTTTTAAATGAAAATTGCTCTTGACTTGTTTTCCCTTTGCACATTCTCCACATATCAAAGTTTAGTTCAGGAAATCCTGAAACAAGATCTAGTTTAGATATTTTTGAAATTGTTTTCATACTTATATGACTTGTCCTTTTATGCCAAATCCATTTATCTTTATCGATTACTATAAAACAAGATTCTTCAAGAAGTTCTTCAAGGTATAAGACATACATATTTTTCTTTCTATTCCTAGAGAAGAGAACTTCTCTAGATTCTGTTTTCCTAACTTCACATATTCTTGGTTTGAATATGACTTCAAAACCATTGTCACATATTGAAGATTATGCTTAGAAGATTATGTTTCAAACCTTCCACATATTGAACATCAGTTATTAGAGCAGAGTTTGCCTTTCCAATAATTCATTTACCTTTAATCTGTGCTGATTGTTGTTTGTTACCGAACCTCCATCTTTCTTGACAAATGACATGAAATGGTTTTTATCTCCTGTCATATGCTTGAGCAACCACTATCCAAGAACCGAGGCTTTTTCTAGACATTTGGAAATCCATCTTGCAAAAGATGTTACATCAACTTTAGGTACCCATTTGGTCTTGGGTCCTTGAGAGTTAGTTTGAAATTTTGATTTCTTTTTTGTAAGTACAAAAGTACGCCTAAGAGGGGGGGGGGGTGAATTAGGTGTAGGTAGATTTTTTAGTTTTTCGTTATATGGAAGTTGGATTTTGTTAATTTAGAGACAAGGCTTAATAAAAACTGCAGTAAGTAAATGGCACTTTAAGATTTATCCTGGTTCCCCTTATAATCCAAGGGTACGTCCAGTCCTTTTGCACACCACAAGAGATTTATTCAATACTTGTTAGAAAATGTACAACTCCCACCCTGGGATTCTTGCTACGAAACTTCTAACAATACTTCAAAGATAGCACACCACTATCTTAGATTAAACTATTTGATACAAATGATACAATTAATACAATCGAGTTTGAATGAGTGGTATGATGATAAACAACTCAATTACAATTCAAGTACTTGAGAACCTTTTTAAAATGATATGAAAATCTAATGCAAGTACTTAGAAAAATCAGAATTTTGTTTTAAAGTTATTCAATGAATTGACTCAAGGATTCTTGATTCTTAATCTGAAGTTATGGGGTATTTATACTCCATAAAACATCCCTTCAGATTCGTGGCCATTGATCCAAGAGGTTTTATGAAAAATTACAATGTTCTAGAGCCATCCCAGATCTGAAAAATTGTAATGTTTCCAGGTGTATTCGAATACAGTATATGTGTATTCGAATACACGTCTGTGTAACGTTCAAAAAATTCAAATTTTACATCTTGTATTCGAATACACATTTGTGTAGTCGAATACAGATTAGTGAATTTAGCCTCTGACTTAGCTTGTATTCGACTACATATGTGTGTAGTCGAATACACATATAGCAATTTTGGCCACTGACTTGAAGTGTAGTCGACTACACATTGTTGTAGTCGAATACAACATTTAAATTTTTGCCTCTGACTTAAGTTGTATTCGAATACAACATGGTATATTCGAATACACTTATGTACTTAGTCAAAAATATAATTTTTAAATACTTTGTTAATGTGGTTTGGACTTTTGAAACTATTTTTAATGCATGTATAAATGTGACTTGTTCTCATGTACTTGAAGTATTGGTTAGTATCATATACCTTTACATTTTATCATCTATTGTTTTAATTTGAAGCTTATTATGAAGCTTATTGAACTTCTTTTTGATCTTGTTGTATTGTCCATAGATGGTGGTTTTGTCGTCATCAAAAACATGTATTTTACATTTTTAAAGTAGCAGGTTGATTCTAGATGACTATTTTTGAGATAGTTGGCACACTTGATTATTGATATTGGAATGGATTTCGAAATCTGGTTTTTAAATAGTTATGAATTTGATTTTAAAGTTCTAGATCGTTCTCCATTTTTCAGACTTTGTGGAGAAAGTTCTGCTTTTGTTCCAGAACATTCTCCTTTTTGAAAATAACTTGGAGAACGTTCTCCTTTTTGTAAGTTTCTTGAAAATGGTTCAGTATTTGTTCTAGAATGATCGCCTTTTTGGAAAATTCTTTTGCTCTTGATTTTCTCATCTCTTTTCTTAAAGTAACAAGCGAATTCCAGATGTCCAATTTTTTGACAACATGAGCATTTCATTTTGTATTTATCTTCCTTTCTTTCCGGAACAAAAAAGTTTTCATACATTTTCGTTTTCTGAGTTTTATCAAAACCAAGACCAACTTTACCAAAGATTCGTACTTGAGATCCCATGATTTTTTGAAATGTTTCAGTGGCTTTAATAAAATTTGACAAGTCATTTTTAAGAAGTTCATTTTCAGTTTTAAGGAGAACGTTCTCCGTTTTAGCTGCAGAACGTTCTTGACCTCTTTGACTCTCAAAATTTTCATGTTGTGTTTCTTTTAGTTCTTGAATGACATTTTTTAGAACATTATTCATAGCCTGAGCTTTTTCTTTTTCTTTATAAAATTATTCTTTTAAAGAACTACATTTTTGAATAATCAGGTTTGAATCGTTTAACAAGTTATCAAACTTTTTTCTATTTGTTCACATAAATAGCAAGATTCATAATTTGTTACCTCATATTCTTCTATATTTTCCATCAAGCGTATGTTGGCTTTTTCACATTCTTCTACATCTGATTCTTCTGAGTCATCCCACGTGGCCATCATTAATTTCTATTTAAAAGGAAATATGTTTGGTGGTTTTTTTACTTAGGGGCCATCCAGATTTGTAATGTCTGTTGGGGGATATTGACCTCAGTTTATCAGAATTTATAAAGAATAAAACCTATTCTAACGATATTGCTAAACAGTTTACAAAATTCAAATTTTATTAAACAAAAGATTAACCACAGTCCCAAATATCAATCCTAACAGAAGATTAACAATAACAAGTATTGTCTAATAGAGAGTGCAGCAGATACAAGAATTGTTCAAAAGATTGATCAAGATACAAGCATGCCAAATCAACAATTTACGCAATGTCAATTAATACAGAATTTAACTATTGCATGCAATCAAGATTAATCAAATAAGCAATGCAGAAATAAAAGAGATAAGGGTAGGAAATTGTACACGACCAGTTAGACAGCCTACGTCCAGTCCTAAGATCAAACCGATCTTAGCCTTTTCACTAGAATCTTGTAGTCGTTTTACAGATGTTCCAACGCTCCCCGCCTATCAATCTTAAAATACTCTCCCTATTCTATCTTTCACAACCATTGTATCCCAGAGTTCTTCTCCGAACTCTTCCAAGATCACAACAAAGTTTCTTCTTGATGAGACCTCTCAACAAAGAAGATAACTACCACTTTCACCACTGGATTTTTTAACGTTCTTGTTTACAGAATTTTTGTTACAGAAAATCTAAAAAGAATATACAGAATTTCTCAAGCAATCTTCTTCTTAAGTTCTCTTTCTCAAGCAATCTTTTTCAGGTCTCTATTGATCACGAACTATGGTTGGTTCAAGTCTGAAAAAGTAATATTCAAAGTTATTCAAATGTGAGAAAGATATGTCAAAAAGTAATTGTTCAATGTTTTTTTTATCAGTTCTATGAGTTATGATGTTATAAGAAGAAGTAATTGAAAAATGTTTATATAGTTTCTGAAAAACAACAGATGAATCGATTTACCAAATCGATTCATTAATGTAATAAAACAGGCTCAATCGATTTACCAAATCGATTTCGCGAATCTTGTTTTTCTTGAATCTTGAAACTACATAAACTAATCGATTTACCTAATTGATTATTTTAATCCACTTTTCAGAACTTTAAAAGCAGTTCATAATGGAATTGATTTGCCTAATTGATTTAAGGTGTTATGTTCCAACAACGAGATCAAAACAATCGATTTATTCAATCGATTCATTAAAACACATAGTCAATTCATTAATGCACATAATCAATTTGGCCATAGGCTAAGTTTCCTCTATAACTTAAAATATAGTTTCAATCGATTTTGCCAATCGATTGTACTGGTCTTAGGGACTCAGTTAATTTTGTCAAATCGATTAGCCAAATCGATTTACTCTATTACAGGATGTTAGCTTATTTCATGCTAATCGATGTGTCAATCGATTACGTAATTTGTTTCTAAAAAGAGATCTACCAGTTGGTTCATCAAATCGATTTCTCAATCGATTGATGCCAAACTTGTTAAACAAGAAATTTGTTTCAATGGATTGTGCCAATCAATTGTGTTTATTACATACCATGTTTATTTTGAGACCTTTTTTGAAATCTACTTGCCTAATCGATTATTTAATAAATGGCTTGGCTCTGTAACTAGCACAATCGATTTTGTCAATCGATTTAAACAATCAAATTAGTCTCTGTGATTGGAACAATCGATTTTCCAAATCGATTAACGTGCTTAACGGCTTGCCTCTAACTTGCACAATTGATTTTTAGTAAATGTGCCAGTCGATTTGCCTAATCGATTGCTTAATCACAGACTACACATTTTCATACAACCCTATTACAAAATCGATTTGCCTAATCGATTTGCTTAGTAAATTTTCCAACTTTTGTTGATTTCTTGAGTTGCAAGCAATTGTCTCAAGTATGTAGGCTTGAGTTGTTGTTCCTGAAATTTTACTCAGTTTAAAATGTTAGATTTATCACATGATGTATGTTTGTCAATAATATCAAAAAATGGACTTATGTCTAACAATGTCTCAACTTATTACATTCAAAACATGTGATTTGGCTCTAGTCTACTTCTGTTTTTGGATTTTTCTCTTTTGTTTGGGAATCCATTGTTGATTTGTTCACTTCTTCTCATCATTCTTTGTATTCTTCTGGTGAGAAGAGCAATTTCTTCATCAACATCTTCTTGTCCAGTTTCTTCTGGTTCCTTATTTGTTTGTACTGTGACACTTTCTTGAGATGCCTTTAGAACTATCGTCTTTCCTTTCTTGATTGGTTTGTCTTCTTGCAGCAATACTTCATGTGCTCTTAAGGTTCCAATTAGTTCTTCCAAGGGAAGGCCTTCAAGGTTCTTGGCCTAACTTATAGCTGTTACCATCAGTCTCCATATGATTGGAAGACACCTCATGATTTTTCTTACTCTATCTTGCACTGAGTAAGTTTTTCCAAGAGAATGCATTTCATTTACTATTGTTGTCAAGCTTGAGTACATTTCATCAATAGTTTCCCCTTCTTGCATTTCGAACAGTTCAAACTTTCTTATCACAATGTCTATTCTTGTTGCTTTTGACATTGATTGTTCCTTCATGATGAGTTTTTAGTGTATCTCGTACTTCTTTAGAAATTGTACATTCATCAACTCTTTCACTTTCTTCCCTGTTCAAATCACACGATAAAAATAATTGAGCTTTAGAATTTATGAGTACCTTGGTTTTATCTTTAGTTGTCCAGTTTCCTTATTTCTTTACAGTAGAGGTTGAATCATTTTGATCTACTATTGGTATGAAATCTCCATCTGTAATGATGCATCACATTCCTGTATCTTGAAATTTCATAAACAACTGCATCTTGTTCTTCCAGAAGTAGTAATCAATTTCATCAAAGTAAGATGGCTTGTTTGAAGATCCTCCTTCAGCAATGTATTTTGCTTTTGACATTTTTTTCTTCTAGATCTTTACTCTAGCACTTGTTAGGTGTTTAATCTTTAGAGACTGAGTTCGGATGCCAATTGAAGTAGCAATATAGATTTACAAGGAAGGGAGATTTGAATAGTAAATGTTCCTATTTAAAATTTCTTGTAAAAACTTAAGATGTTAACTCAAGATTGATTTTGGTTGTGAAAACAGAAAATGGAGAACATTCTTGGTTTTAACCAGAAAACAGATAACGTTCTTGATTAGTTAAAACCAGCAATTTAGTTTATATATTTAACTTGATAATCAATCAGACTTAATATAAATAGAGGTAAGAGAAGAGATATCACACAATGGTATATCCTAGTTCACACAAATCTAGTCCTCACAATTGTGATATTTTCGCTAAGTGTTCAAAATAGAGAACAATCTTGGTTTACACCATTTCTCCATATCAACCTTGATATGTTACACAACAAGTCTTTTGCATCAAGAAAGGCTTTTGAAACAATCTCCTATCAGTCTCTAGATAGGAGTTTACGTTTTACCTTTTAACCTTAAAAGGATTTCTTACAATCAACCCACTCTATACTCAACTCTTGTAGTTTGAGTTTTACACAATAATAATAAGATTTTTTTGATAGAATCTGATATGTCTCAACTCTTGTTTGAGATTAGATTCTTTATACAAGATTCAGTACAAATATAACAAAAGACTTATATATAATCAGAACTAATTCTTCTTGAGAAAGTGAGAATTTCAAGTACGTAAATGTGAATGATTTAATGAGGCTTGTTAGCACTTGAACTTCTGCATTTTCCTAGAGAATTGGTCTTCCTTTTATAGGCTTTTAGCACATTTAATGATGGTCAAAAAGAGTTATTGGTAGTGCTCTTGTTAGTCTTGACCAAAGACCAAATTATATGATAAAAAATGTTCCAACTTTTGAATACTATGAGTTCTGTTGTATGGACTGGTTTTCTTCATTCTTGGCAGTCAGTCTTCTTTTGAGTTTTAATGATCCTATATTCTTCAGATATTTCTATTGATGTCAACAATTTAATATGCAGTTTTGATTCTTGCAAAACATGATGAAAAATGATGGTAATCTATTGCAAAACGATTGTTGAACATTATGTACAATGTTTGATCATTCTGGAGATTAAATTATCATTCTGGAGATTGATAATTGATCTGGAGATTTAATCCTTATCATTCAGGACGTTTTCCTGATCGTTCTTGAGGGTGTTGTGATGTCTTACATACCTCAAGATCATTCAACGTTCTTGGCAGTCAATCTAAACAAAGATTAGTCTTGTTTGATCTTGTCTGATTCATGATTTTTTTTCTTTTGTGATTTGAATCCTTTATTTGATTGGAATGGACCCTGTTTGTTCCTTGGACAATATTGATAATATTAGTGTTATTTTTAGAAGCAATGACTTCTTTTAATCAATGGAGATTGATTGTTCTTGAAGCTGACTTGATCATTCTTGGACTTGGAGAACATTCTCCGTTTTCTAGATTTTGTCAAGAACGTTATACGTTCTTGTCTGTTCAAATATTTTACTTTTTATGTTGATTTATTTGCTTTGTTTGAATCTTATCTTTAATTTAATGCACTCAAAAGCACAAGTTAAATTAACATAACATTTAGAATCATAATTAACGTTATTAATTAACCTTTGTTTATTTAAATGTTTGGTCCATATTTCCCTTTGTCAATTAACGTTTTTGTAACGTCCATTTCACGTTAAGGACCAAAAATAAATTTTTCTGATATTACAGGGATGAAATCCGAATAAAAAATTTTACATCGACTAAAACTAAAAACTATTATATTTACAGGGACCAAAAACATATTTAAATTTACTTATATTTTCCACCTCTATCACAACCAAGAATTAATTGTGACTTCCTTCCTCTCTTTGCATTCTCTATGTCAAAGCGAGTAATGATAACAACTAATTGATTTTATCGGTCAACCTGCCCATGAAATGATAGCTTCTTGTGACTCAAAAATTTGATCAGTTGTGAATGCTTCAAAAAATCTATATTTTTTCCATCCCAACTTCAAAAAAAAGTTTAAAAAAAATTTACGTATTGGAAATTTAAAAGCACAAATTTCCGGTAGAATAAAATTAACTATTGAAAATTTCAAAACATAAATTTCCAGTAGAATAAAGTATTTACCGAAAATTTCAAGCCACAAATTTTTAGGTAGTATAAATCATTTAATTTATAGTATCGAAAAATTTCAAGTAGACAAATTATGCCATTGAAAATTGTAAAAAGGAAATTTCAAGTAATTTTTAAGTTGTGTACCAAATTTTTGAAGGAAAAAGGTAATTAACGGAAATTGTGGTGAAAAGGTAAGAGTTTTGAGTAAATTTGTTTTACCTTTAATTGAATTAAATAAAAGGGACAAATTTTGATTTTTTTACATTTTGGGAGTATAAGTCCAATGAGGTACAAAATCCAATGATCCCACAATTAACTTGAAATTTCAATTTTGCCTTTCATATATAAATCATAAAATCAGTTGTGTACTAATGTAACCACAAATATTTTTAGAAGCAAAAGTGAGTGACAATTTTTTCTTCCATTCGAAAAAATATGACCCAAATTTTCTATAACATACATCTATTTAAAAAAAAATTAACTCATGTTTTCGGAGCACACAATCATACAAAAAAATTGCACGAACTTTTTCGAAACTATATTATTTATGATAAAGAAAACTTTTTAGGGACTAAAAAATATAGTTTTTTTTAGGGACAGAAAATTTTTTTAGGGACTAAAAAATATAGTTTTTCTATAGGACTAAAAATATCTGCTTAATTATACTTTTCGTCTTTTCTTTTTTGTTTGTTTTAAAATTTCATAATTTATTTATTTTTAATATAATTTTGTCCTTTTTATTATTTTTAAGTGAATCACATTTATCCTTCTATTCTCTAAACGTTAATTTAAGTTGGACAAAATTATATTTAATATAATGATGATAAATGTGATTCTTCAGATAAGATATAACCAATATTCTTATAAAATGGTTATAAAGTGGACTCTTGTGATGTAAAATTGAAATGGGATAAGGTTATAATTTATCTTGAATTTGAGCTTGCATAAAATCTTTAAATTGCGAGTCACATATTTTGTTCCGGGACGAATAAAATCTTCATCAGAAAATATGAATTATAGAAGTTATACTGAATTTCATAAAATCTTTATATGAATTTCGTTATATTTTCTATAACCATGGGAGTTATACATGCAATCGTCAAAAGTAATTTAATGAAATTATTTGACGAATTTGAGTTCATTAAATTTCAGTATTTACTATTATTACTTTTGACGTCTAAATAAATAGTTAAGATATTTATGAATTGAATGAATAAAAAAGATGAGTGTAAACAATAATAAGAAGAAAAAAATAAAACAAACAAGATAACTTTTCACAAATTTAGAGATTATTTTATCCAAAAATTTTGAAAGATAAAATATCTTACGTTAACGAAACAGCCATTACCAATCTCCTTATTTTTCTTTCTTTACGAAAATGAATTATCCAATGCTAAAACCCCAAACAACACCTTACCACCATCCACAAAATCTAATCCCACAAATCAAACACTGCAAAACAATACAACAATTAAAGCAACTCCACGCCATTTTCATCAAAACAAACCAAACACATGACCCAACAGTATCAACAGAGCTTCTCAAACTCTCATCCACCTCAGATTTTCGAGACCCAATTTATGCCCTCTCTCTGTTCGACCAAATGCCTCAACGAAACGTCTTTGCGTGGAACACTGTCATAAGGGCATTTTCTGATAGCAGTAATGCTGATAAAGCATTGTTGCTTTTCTGTCGAATGTTGTTTGATGGTTTTGTGGAGCCTAATAGCTTCACTTTTCCTTCTGTTTTGAAGGCTTGTTCTGTTGTTGATGGGTTGAAAGAAGGGAAACAGGTTCATTGTTTGGTTGTTAAGTTTGGATTTGTTGATGATGAATTTATTGTTAGTAATTTGGTTAGGATGTATGTTATGTGTGGGAGTATTGAGAATGCTAGTGTTTTGTTTCATAGGAATGTTGATTTTGTGAGTAGTGGAAATGGAGTGATAGTGAGAGATAAGAGAAGGCAAGATAGTAATGTTGTTCTATGCAATGTTATGATTGATGGGTATGTAAGAAATGGGAAACTTGATATTGCTAGGGAGATATTTGACAAAATGCACCAAAGAAGTGTGGTTTCTTGGAATTCAATGATTTCTGGGTATGCACAAAATGGGTTTTTTATGGAGGCGATTGACTTGTTTCGTAGGATGATGGAGATGGGAGATGTGTCACTGAATCGGGTGACTCTGGTTAGTGTGTTGCCTGCGATTTCACGGCTTGGAGCACTTGAATTGGGGAAATGGGTGCATTTGTATGCGGAGAGGAACGGGATTCGGATCGATGAGGTTCTTGGTTCTGCTCTTGTTGATATGTATGCTAAGTGTGGGAGCGTTGAGAAGGCAGTTCAGGTATTCGAGAAGCTGCCGGAAACTAATTATATAGCTTGGAATGCTGTTATCGGTGGTCTTGCTATGCATGGTAAAGCCAAAGAAGTGTTGGATTGTTTTTCAAGGATGGAAAGAAGTGGAGTATCACCTAGTGATGTTACTTATATAGCAATCTTAAGTGCTTGTAGCCATGCAGGTTTAGTTGAAAAGGGGAGATTATTTTTCAAGGACATGGTTAATAGGGTTGGATTAGAGCCAAGGATAGAACACTATGGGTGTATGGTTGACCTTCTGGGACGTGCTGGCTATCTAGAAGAAGCCGAGGAACTAATAATGAATATGCCAATAAGATCAGATGATGTCATATGGAAGGCATTGCTTGGTGCTTGTAAGATGCATAAAAACGTTGAAATTGGTAGGCGTGCGGCCGAGGTTTTGATGAAACTTGCTCCTCATGATAGCGGAGCATATGTGGCGCTCTCAAACTTGTATGCCGCATCGGGAAATTGGGATGGTGTTGCAGAGGTGAGGTTGATGATGAAAGAGATGGATATAAGGAAAGACCCTGGATGTAGTTGGATCGAAATTGATGGTGTTATACACGAGTTTCTTGTTGAAGATGATTCTCATCCTAGAGCCAAAGAAATAAACTCAATGTTGAAGGAAATTTCAAATAAGTTGAGCTTGGTTGGTCATATGCCAAATACTACACAAGTGTTGCTTAAGATGGACCAGAAACATAAAGAGAGTTTGTTGCACTACCATAGTGAGAAGATTGCAGTTGCATTTGGATTAATTAGCACATCTCCAAAGACACCTCTTCAGATTGTTAAAAACTTGAGAATTTGTGATGATTGTCATTCTTCAATGAAATTAATCTCAAAAGTTTACGAGCGTAGGATAGTTATTAGAGATCGGAAACGGTTTCACCATTTTGAAAATGGTTCATGTTCTTGTATGGACTATTGGTAGTTTGGCACTCTTTTATTTGGTGCATCTAACTCACCTTGCTTGTGTGATTGAAGAGTGATTGAAGAGTAGTACGAGCAAGAGTCTCTTTTCAACAATCACTCTCTTATTTGATGAAATTCATGAAAGTCTCACAACTTTAGAAATGGATCCCACATGTATTTCATTAAATAAGAGAGTGAGTGATGGAAAAGAGTGTGAAAGAGAGTATTGTTAGCATTACTTTGATTAAATATATAACCTCTATATTTATTAATTTATCTATACAGGTAAGGTAATCATTTATATCTTACGAGTTACTACTCCCTCCACTCAATAGCATTTGGATGACATAGTAAATGTCTCTTCCAACTTAACTAAAAATTATAGGTTTAAATCCAACCTTTAGGATGTAATAGTATTAAATCTCTTGAAAAATTTAAAATAACTGTGAGTCCAATTCATAATGACATCAAATCATGAATTGAAATTACATATGATTCTAATTTATAATCATCATTCTCTAACCTTGGAATCTAACAATGAAAGAAAGATAATTAAGGTTGGATTCATATTGATTTGGACGTGGAAGAATCTAACTTTTTAAGAACAAATTATGTTGATAATTAATAGACTTAATTGTAATGTTTGAAGAACTTAAACTTAATTAATATAATAACAACTTAGTATTTGAAGAAAAATATTAGATATCATATATCCAATATGATTGGGAAAAATATGTTTAGATATACTTATTAGGACAAGGATATTTTTTTATCTATTGTTGAAAATAAATTCTTAAGAGATATAAGTAGATTTCATTCAAAATTTTAAAATAAAGATTTAAGTTGTATGTATTGTCAAGGGAAAACTTTTGGCTGACCTTGATTGTCTTTCGAGAGCTAAGAATAATTGAATATTTATGCAGTCGACTTTTACTTTGCATTATTAAACTAAAGCTTGTGCACATGAAATTCTTACCAATAGGCTTTTAAATGATAACTTAATATACATACCAGCCTACATAATCATGATAATTATGTTGCTTGGTACCCACGTCATGAAGTGTCTTTTCACCCTTGTCATGCGAAATTCATAGTAGGAAACTTGCAAATCAATTGCAGGAAGCGAAATTCATTCATAGCTTCGTAAAGCAAATCAAGTGACGGATGGTTTAGTTAAGTTGAGTATATAATAAACTTATTTGTTACAAATTTATGACTCTTGATTGAGTTTCTTTTTGCTTTGCTAGCCGAGTAGACTGGTACTCTAGTTTCTTTTAACACCTTTTGTGCATAAAAAGAAAAGTAAAATCAATTCAACTCAATTTTTCACTGGACTCGGATTCACTGCAATAGTGTGAATCATGCTATTACACGCCCTATTGAAATTCAACTATTAATTTTAAATTAAACGGTTCAAATTTTACACACACTAAAATAATCTCGATTTTTCTTATAATTGGAAGAATGTGCGTTATAACTACGTCACATGATTACACCAAAATTTTGTTTCTGATTTATCACCCTTTATCTAATTCACTTACCTCTTAGAGTAATTTTTTTTTTCCTTCTCGAGTTAAAACTGTAAAATACAAAAGTATTTTAAAACAACAATAATTGATAGACCCTTTTAATTTTTCAACATACATTAAGACCTCATTTTCTCTCTATTTATCTTTTTTCATCAAATTACTAAGATGTTATTTTTATCACATCACCCTCTCTATATTTTCTCTCTCATGATATCATTTGAATGTATGTGTGTACACTTAATAATTTTCTTTCTAAAATTAAAAAATGCAAATAGAAAATGAAAAATTAAGTGGCTACATAATTCATACTAAAGCGGAAGCATCCGGAAGACCCTGCATCAGATCGTGATCTCTTGCCGGAGCCGCCGATGAATTCCGGCGTTTACCGGAAACCAAGGTACGGCAAATCGGACAGTTAGTGTGATTTCTGAGCCACAAATTGATACAATCAGCATGAAAACAATGCTTACAACAACTCAACTGCCGGAGTTTTTCATCGTCGGTGAACGCCGACAAGCAAACGGGACACTCGTCGCCGATTTCCTTCACATGAGGTTCCATCCGGTACCTGAAATCAGAGATGGAAGCAGCGTCGCCGTTAATAGGGTCATCGCCGGAGTTTTCCTCCTGTCGCCGGCAGTAAAACGGGAACCAAAAGGCTAAGAGGAAGGTGTAGATCAAAGCAGGCATGGTAATGAGAGCAAAAAGACTGAGTAGGAATTGGAGAGGAGAGAGGTCAACGGAGCGAGAAGGGCCTGGAAAAGGCGGTGGCGGTTCTGTTAGGATGGCAATTTGTGCGGCGGTTAAAGGCGGAGATGAGAAGGGTAACGGTGGCGGATGTGTAGTTGGAGTTGTGTGTTCCATAATGAGACAATAAGATAAGTCAACTAAGTGTGACTATTAAATGTCATGTGGTTATGTTTTTGTTGTTTTGGTGGATATTTTTTATTTACCAATTTTTTTTTTTTTTGAAAGGTGGTTGACAATGTTAGTTAATGACAAATGCAAGAGATTGTTAAGTTTGATAGGGTTTTTTTTTTAGGGAAGTTTGGTAGGGGTTGTTTCAACTTTATTAGATTTTTTATTTCAAATTGTATTAATTGATAAGGTGTGATGGAGTTGTTTTGAAAGGGATTGTTTTTATTCCATCTCTTGTTTATTTCAAACTTTCTCTATTTTTTTAGTCGATCAATATTTTAGATATTAAATTAGAAGGATGAATATATATATAGTTATTTAAATTTGTAAAATAAGATTTTAATTGTTTAAATTAAAGATGACAAAAGAGATTCATTTGTCTCGATTCATTTTATTTCGTCGTTTGCCTGTAAAAAAAAATGTGAAACAAGTCAATTATAAGTATAGAGTTTCAGATTTTACTCCAACAAGTCAATTATAAATATAGACTTCCAGATTTTGATGGATTGACCTGTCAATATTTTTTTATTTTTAAATATTTACAAAAATAAAATTAAAATAATAAATATAAAGATAATTTTAAAAATCAAAATATGCAATCATTAAGTTCACTAAAAATATTAAAAGTATTATTCAAAAATCCATATTTTATCATTTAAAAACCGATGATAAATTAACAAGACATTAAAAATAAGAGCTCATAAATTCACAGACTAACAAATTATTAAAAAGCTAAAATCGTGAAACTATAAAATTTACAATTTTTGTATCTTTTCTTGTAAATCAGAATTGTTGTTCATAATTGCAGTATGTTAGTCATTGGATTACAAAATTCTAAGTCATTGGATTACAAAATTCTAAGAAGTTTGGCTCTTTTGTTCTTCTTTGTGGTCTTTGATGGAATAATTGTGCACATAACTTTGCTTGGATGTTTCTAAATAATTTTATTGGTTTTATTAGTTGATGATATTGACAATTAGACCTATATTTACTTATTGAATTTCATAAATACGCTTTAGATGTCTCACAAATCTTCTATTCGATAATAATTTAATTATGTGTTATTTGTGGTTACGACTCAAATTATGAATTTTAAATACAAACTAAAAGTGAGTTTAAGAGGAAACATTTAAGAGGAAACTAAATACAAACTGGGAGCAAACATTTATAAATTCCATTAAATATATTTTTCAATTATAAGAATAGAGTGAGCAAACATTTATTTTCAATTATAAACTGGGAGCAAACATTTATAAAAATAGAGTGAGCAAACATTTATTTCTTCTCAAGTGTCTTTTTATAAATTCCATTAAATATATTTTTCAATTATAACTTAAACTATTTATCACGCAAAAAGAAATAGAACCAATGAGATAAAGAATATTCAAAGCATCACCAGAAAAGACTAATAATTTTATCAAAAACTATAAAATTTATTGATTTTCTTAATTAGTCTAAAAAAATCTCAACCATACGTAAAAGCAACAGATGGAGGAATTTAATTACTTCATCTAGACATGAATGAACCATGATGCATTGATGTTCCACTTCTCTATTCTTTTGCATGACTCCCTCATTATTTTTGTTTCTATTTTCCTTATTTCATTTTCACAACTTCTAGTGTAAATGAACTATCTTATAAACCATTCTAAAATTCCACAAATTCTCAAAAGTCTCCTCTTTCAAATACTGCAGCAGCTCCCATACCAGAACCTGAAATGATGCACAATTCAATAATGTTAGCAAGCAATGAAATGTATAACAGCATAAACTCTCACATTCAGGTTCTAATTATCTGTTTATTTTGCTCCTTAGTTATATATAGTTTACTTAAACAAAGTAAATGGAATAAATTTCCACAGAAGCACTAAGGTTTACTCACAATTTCTTTTAGCTTTTAATTTGATAGGTAAGAAGTAAGAACACCTTTCTTTTGTGCATTTTAAAACATTGGTCTCTTAAATTAAATATGCTAACTTGTTTAGCAAACCATTTTTAAAGCCTTTTTTGGATAAACAATTTAAAGTGCTTCGATAATAAAAAATTAAATATAGTCAAACTGTTTTCATAAAAGTTATAAATTGTTTTCTTAAGCATCCTAAAGACCTTATGGCATGTCACAAGTTGTTTTCATAAAAAATATAAGCTGAAAACACCTTATAGATATGTCAATGTTGTTTTCATAAAAAATATAAGCTGAAAAAAACACCTTATAGATATGTCAATGTTGTTTTCATAAGCTTTCCCAAATAATGACACAATTGCTTGTTTAGGTACTACATTAAAATATCTACTTTCTATGCAATTACACATCTGCCAAAATGAGTATGCATGAGAACAATCCTACAAAACCGACCAGTAAGATGAGGGGGAAAGTTTCCGACCATTTATATCACTAACTTGGCCATATAACCCTCAAACCATCTTGAATTTGGGTGTCATTCGACTACACAAAAGAGGATTATATAAGCTTTATAAAGCTCTATTTAACCTATATTTCTAGCCAATGTTGGACTTGGGATTTTAAACAATACATTTGTAAGAGAATATAATTTTTATTTTAGTTAAATCATATTGACATTGTATATATTTTTTTCCTGGTATGTGAATTAGAGAAAGGTCAAAAGAATAACTCACCTATGCACATTGAGATTACACCATAGCGACAATCCTTGCCACGACGCTTCATCTCATTCAACAAAGTTGCAACGGAGCGTGCACCTGACATAAAAAGGCAGCAGGAAAAGAATTTTAATGAATATTAATTGCAAAAAGTAAATAGATTACTCAAAATATTAATGAATATTAATGGATCGATTACAATTATTACACACAATTACATAATATACGCTATTTAGGAAAGACTCAATATTTCAACTTCACCTGTAGCGCCTAAAGGATGCCCAAGAGCGATCGCACCACCATTGACATTGACTTTACTTCGATCAAGACCCAACTTCTTGCATGAATAAACAAACTGTGATGCAAATGCCTACACACAAGAGCATCAAATTGCCTAATGATTAGCAAATTTGAAATTAAAAGTGTTTGTGTATCATGAAAACTGCTAAAACATTACCTCATTGATTTCGAACAAGTCGATGTTACCAAGTTCAAGACCAGCAGATTTCACTGCAGCTGGAATAGCAAAAGCGGGACCAACACCCATGACAGCAGGATCAACACCAACGGCAGCAAAACTCCTACAACATTGAATTCACTGTTTTAAAATTTAAAGGAAGAAAAAGAAAATAAAGAATGAGATTGTAGTAGAGAAATTTGATTATGTAACACTAATGTGTACCTGAAGATTCCAAGAATAGGAAGCCCCTTTTGGACAGCCACACTTCTCTTCATGAGGAGCACCGCGGCTGCACCATCACTAACTTGGCTAGCATTCCCTGCAATTAAAAATAGGGAGAGATGAAACATATTCACAACGTATAAGATTTTTCCCATAATAATAACAAAATTAACAAGAAAAAGACTTCTTGAGTACCTGCAGTTGTGGTTCCATCCTTTTTAAATGCAGGCTTCAGCTTTGCTAGATCCGTCAAATTTGCGTTTGGCCGGAAACCTTCATCAACAGAAACAATAATTTGCTTCTCCTCTCCAGTTTTAGGATCCACAATCTTTATAAACATAATCATCAGAATAATATTAAAAACTCTAAAAAGAAAATTCACCTTGGCAGTTGGAACTTACCTTTGTAGAAATTGGAATGATTTCTTCTTTGAATTTACCAGCTGCTGTTGCAGCTGCGGCGCGCCTGTGAGACTCAACCTAATTACATATTAAAAAGAGTTAATTCACCCTGATAATCTCTTAATAGATTCTCATAGTAAATTAAATGCATATTTCATGCTTACAGCAGCCTGATCTTGCTCCTGCCTTGTCACGCCATAACGTTCAGCAACGTTTTCAGAAGTGATTCCCATAGGAAGAAGACAGTCCCGGGCTTGTGCAAAGGTTTTCACCTGTTAAAATAATAAAAACTTCAAACTAAGCAAACCAAGTTTCAAAGGAAAAATGTGAAATTGATAGGAACTAGTTATGTGTTCATAGATATGAAACTTCATTACAATCAAGGTAATGAAGAGACCTAGTTTTCTCACACCAAATTTTTCTCCAAAACCAAATGTAACACTCACTAGTCCTCCTTTCCTCTTATTCATAGAGTGTGTTTCAATAAACACATTAATTCAAAGCTTATCAATTAAGTGCTTATGCACAAGCTATTTCTATAATCAATGAAAAAATTTGGTTAAATAATTTTCATATAAGCAGCAAGCTGTTTTCGTAAGCTATTCAGAAGAGCTTATCGAAATAAGCTAAAAACAACTGATGAAACATTTCATATGTAGTTTTCATAAGCTCTCCTAAACACACCGGCAAGTTCTTATACTTAGTAGATAAGCTCAAATAAGTTGCTCACAAGCAAAACCAAACACAGACATAAGTATAACTATAACTAATTGAAGAAGTTAATTATT
Source organism: Cicer bijugum (assembly GCA_037974875.1). NCBI lineage: Eukaryota > Viridiplantae > Streptophyta > Magnoliopsida > Fabales > Fabaceae > Cicer > Cicer bijugum. The sequence goes on from JBBPBT010000688.1 coordinate 195,245, forward strand.
AAGAATTTGAAAAATGCAACTTCAATGTACCTTTGGGTTAATACTGCGCTGCCTCAAAATATTATCTTGTGACATACACTCCAATCCAGCCCCAATTCCTTCATCAAATAAGAGGAAGAAGATTAGTCCAAAAAATTACAAGGACAACAACATTCAAATAGAATCTAGAGTCACTTTAAGTGTCTTACCAATGTCATAGAAACCAGCTTTTATGTAAGCAGCAACATCAGCAACTGCTTGAAGTCCAGAAGAACATTGTCTATTGACAGTTCGAAGTGGCACAGTCTCTGAATTAAAATTGGAGATTAATCATATATATTGGAAACCAAGCTAAGCTACATACTAATATAATATTAAGGATTAAATAAAATGAAATCACCTCATGAGTTCAATATTTAATGTAGTCATTCAGCAATTTCATATTTATCATATTTGTTACTTGATATCATGATGAATGAATAAAGACTGGAAAATTTACCTGGGAAACCAGCATAAAATGCCGCCATTCTGCATTCCGTTGCTTTTTCTGACCCTGGTCCTAAAACTGTGCCAACAATAATGTCTCCTACTTCACTTGGTTCTACATTTGTTTTCTCTATCACAGCCTACAGAGAAAGAAAGAAAAAAACACAGATGAGCATAAAATAATTTTGAACTAAACTATTTTTTGTGGTTGATTAGTTCAATCAGAATCCAAATTAAATATTTAGTTTTCTGAAGTTAGGGTAAGTATGGATTTATGCCAAAATCTCAATAGTTAAACAGTAACACTGATACCACAGACAACAAACAATCCTATTCGAAGAGTTGTCTGACACACTGAACGTAGGTGTATCTCCAATGTTCGAAAGTTGATCACACGCTATGACTTATGAGTAATTAACTTTTTTTGCTAGACCCAACCACTACTGATGAATCCCGTTATAAATGTTCACTAGTCCATTCTTCAAACTTGGTAGTTGGCATTATCCTTTCCAATGTTTTTTCTTCTTAACCAAATGCGAGAACAACAAATTCGATTGAAAAAATCAGAAAAATGAACGCATACAAGATAACAAAAGATTAATCAGAGAGCTTGACCAATTGTGATAGCAAAGTGACTGCTATAGTTTTTCAATTATATAGAATTCTTAGGGTTACATAGTACAATGCAGTGTTTAAATACTCTCACTCTGCTACGCTCAAGCGACTGCCCACTTATCGATTAATGAAAGAAGTTACCTTGAGAACTGGGGCAAGTAGATCATCCGGAAGGGTATCCTTGAATCCCCCACGCTTTGCTTTGCAAATGGCGGTACGATATGCACTGATCATTAATTCATTATTGCAGTAAAATTAATGTCAGAAAGTTAATTTCATACTGCCCTTAACAAAAGTGAAAAAAATTGAAAAAAACAATAGGTTCACATTTATATTGTCATCTAATTGGAAGAACTTACGCTACAATCACAACATCATTTTCAGATCCACCTGTTTGCCCAGCAGAACAGAATGAAGCCTGCAAGAGAAAACCAAAACACTCAATTAAAAACCTACAATTGATGTAACACAAACACTAAGGCATGTCCGGTGTTCAACAGTGTCTCGACGTTCAGACATTGAGACATGTGATTAAGGGTCCATTTGTCATGGCTTTCTTCGTAAAAAAATCAATTTTTTAACAAAAAAATAATCACTTTTAAAAGTTTGTTACAACTTTTTACAAAACTGATAATCTTAAAATAATTTACAAAAATGAGAAGTTTGCACTGTCTTCTCAAAACAAAATAGTTTTTTAGAGGAAAAAGCATTTTTTGTAACTCCTTTTAAAATAACTATTTTCACCATGACAAACAAACAGAAAACAACTTTTGCTTTTCTTATAAAAATCATTTTTTACAATAAATTTCTTTAAAGAAAATTATTTTCACTATTGTGGATAAACACAAAAACATCGTCCATTTTTTTTAAAAAAATCTATTACAAATGATTTCTAAATTATTAAATATCAAAATTACTTATTTAATAATTCGTAACAAATAAATCCTAAATTATTAAATACCAAAATCACTTTTCAAAATATGTAAATTAACAAATGCATCCTAAATTCAATCACTTCAATTTTCTTGAATTATAACATGTCTAGATACCAGTGCTTGATTGAAACCAACACAGAACATTACATAAATATATAGAGATACTGAAATGATATTAAAATTTCATGAAGATATAAACTTACTGAGAGATCAGTGGATTGATGAGTATGAGATAAAAAAACTGAATTTGAAGAATTGGGTTGTAAATGTTCAAGAAGAACTCTCTGTCTTTCAATTGCTTTCTCCATATTTTTTAATTGAAAACCTTTCTCTATTTCTTTCCTTGAGAGTATCTACAACACATAGAATAAAAATGACTTTGCCTATATATATATACATATTGAATGACTTAAAAAGAAAATTGAGTAAACGCAGTGGCAATTTTCACACTCCCAACAACCAAAAGTTATATAAAAGTATAATCTAGAAAAAAAAGAACTTATTTAAAACGCTTATTTCATTTTCAACACACGGAGCACGTCAAAAGTTGCAATTGCAACCTACTCAGAATGTACTCTTTAATTATGCAGGAAACACACTCCATCATTCTTTTTATAAACATGTTTTTCTTAATTCGATACAAATGGGCCTATTTACAACAAAAATCCCTCTTTAATACAATAGTAATTATTATTTTTCCTTGTCAAGACAACTAATTATTATTTTTCATAATTAAAATATCTAATTCTTTCGTTACCTTTAGAATGTTGTATTTGTAGGAAAAATTCGTATTTGGAAAAAAAATTATATTTGGAGAAAAAAATTGTTTTTATCTTCTTAAAATAATCTTTTTACATGAATATATTTATTTTAACTTTTTATATTTCAAAAAAAAAAATAAATTAAATGAAATAATAAATTATTAAAGGTGTTATAAAAAAGTAAATCACATAATCAAATGTAACAACTTTAGTGGTTGTTAAAAAATTTATTAGTTGTTTTGATACTTGTAAAAAGTCAAAAAAT